>JANEYF010005421.1:0-53034 GCA_029963845.1 Rhamnusium bicolor | reverse complement strand
TAATATATGAAAATAAGAAGTCTAGTAGTTTTGATGAAATTCGTCACTTGTTAATAAAAGAACTTGCTAAATATATTCATAATTCATCTTTTAAAAACTGTTACTTTCCGGAACAACTAATTTTGTCCCTATTTACAAAAAAGACGGCTCATCTGACTTACACAATTATAGACCTGTGACTATCTTGTCTATCTTTTCCAAAATTCTAAAAAAAAAACGTATTTTAACAAACCCCTTCTCTTTTTTTATCAGTTGTAGTCTTTTTGCTGATAGGCAGTTATAGTTTCACCAAAAATCAGTCGTCGCAAGACGCAATTTTATCCTGCTAAATTGTTGAACAAAAAAATGTTTTCTGGTGAAATATTTTACAAACTTTCACGTGCCTTGCCACCATTGATGATTAACTCTTGTTGCAGAAACTGCAGTCACTTCGTTAGAGAACATGCATTAAAGTAGATGGAATTATATCCTATAATATTATACAATAAAGTATTAATTTGTTTAATTGTTTAATGAAAATAAATATAATTATTCAAAAAGTTTAATTAATAACACCACAGTTCTACAGAGAAGTGTTTTGGGGCCATTTTCGTTTAATATTTTTATTAAGGATCCGATTTAATCTTGTTTTTTTTACGTTGTTTGTTGATGACACATAAGATTTTATTAAGTCTCAACACCGATGCCAAACAGTTTAATATTAAATAGTTCTAAAATGAACGTCTTATCATTTAAATCAATTGCTACTTTGTCGTGTTTTGCAAAAAATCAAACAGGTATAAATCAAAAATTAAGTGACATTTCTGAGGCTATGAATCGATAATCACTCATCTTAAGAAGAAAAATGAAAGAGAAAATTCCAAAATTTATATCGATTCCATACCATCCTCGACTCACCCTTGATATTGGTAAATTTTTAAAGATATAGTTTTGCCAGTGGTTCATCATTAGGAAATAAATTCAGATCCAGTGTAAATATCTCCAAATTAAAAGCTTTGTGTTTGGAGGACTACTTTATTTTATTTAATATTTAATTAAAAACATTAAAATACAACTTAATCAATATAATTGTTATACAAATTCAATATATTACCTTAAAAAAAATTCAGATGAACTAGCTAGATTAAAACTTAAATAAAATTACAATCTGCCGAATCGCCAAAATGTGGAAAATCAATAACTATGATTTTGCACAATTTGATTGAAAAACACCTAACTAATAGCCAGAGGTCCTCCTCAATTATTAAAAACGGCTTGGCAACGATGTGATACGCAACTCAAATTTGTCTCTAAAATAATCATACTGTCAGAAGCCTTCTCTTTGTGGTATCCCTATAGTAAACAGAAGCAAATTATCTTCTCGCTAAATAAGATCTATTTTCCAGCAACATGTATACCTTCTCGAAATATAATCTCGGCGTGTTAGTGTTTTAGGCCATACTCTGTTTCTTCTGGAATCGGGATGGTGACAGAATCTGAATTCATCCAATATATGGCTCCATTCTGCGAGACCCGTTCTACTACCAAAATAAACATGCTGATAGGCATCTAAAGAAAATTCCTTATCCTTGTAGATGATTCGTTATTGTTTAGACCTGTCGATGAACCCTAAATAATTCTTGTTTTAGTTACAGAGCCCTGATTTCTGTGGATTTCTGCTAGTTTGCACATGGAGAAGTCTATCTTAAAATTCGTTGATAATCCTAGATTTTCCTCGATGTTGTTCCCGTAAATCCAGAAATTCACTATATCGCGCTAAGAATTGACTAGGGAAGATTCCAAATATTTCTGCCACTTGTTGCATACAAACACGACCATGTATCATTCCAACTGCCCTAAGTTTTTCTCCTTGAGTTAAGTGTCTTATCTCCCTTTTATGTAAACCATTCCAGAACAATTTTCAGTAATTACTAAATACTGATTTCAAAGGCAGAATAAAGATGTAATAATTTTTTACGAAATCATACATCCAAAAGTAACACGTTTTGTCCGTGTTTGGTTTTCGTGGAAACTACATCAGTGTACCTTCACATCAAAGGGTCCAACCCACTCCAGGACATCCAGTGCTAAATGTCCATGATCTGAATATTGAGTATCCTATATATACGACACAGTGTTCTTCATACATGAATCCATAAACATACCTGATATTAAGCAAAGTAACTGTGCAAGATTATTATACTCAAACTTTCTTAATACGCTTAAACTTACTGAGGTATTCATCCATGGGAAAGCTATTTCAATGGAGTTTTAAAAACGGATTGTTTTTTCTAGGTACAGGATAAGTCTCATAAAATGTCCACCCCACTTATTTCGTTAATTCTAAACATATTTTCTAGTTTTGTAACATGTTTTATGTAGATTCTGAATTTGGTCTCAAATTTAAAATTCAACCAAAAATGTGCAAGGTGGTCGAAAATATGTCTTCCATTAGAAAAAAACGCATATTTTCGACCACTTTGCATATTTTTGGTTAAATTTTAAATTTGAGCCCAGATCGGAATCTACAAAATATCATAAGACAGAACTAAAACTAGATGTTTATAATTAACGAAATAAGTGGGGTGAATTTTTTATGTACTTATGCAAATAATAATATCCGAATTTAATATAAAATAGAAAAATATACGTTTTGTTACATCAAATTTAATAAATGTATGAGAAAACTGTTGTATTATCTTGGATACCTAATATAAGTTATAGTATATTATTACATATATCAGCACAAATTGCTCCAGGGCATATCATACAATCACTTGAAGTTATTTGATTTGAGCATTTGTTCACTCGAATTGTATCCCAATTGTTATTTATCTTAATACACATGACTGAATTCTCGACTGAAGTGTTAAAGTTTTTTATTTCCAATTTCAGGAATTACCCGCGAAGAATGAGAACACCACTGGATCCATGAGTTAGAAGACAGATAAAAAATCTGAGAAATAAACGTATAGATAAGTTTGCCAATATAACATCATGAATTTCAGGAGAGTCTAAAAAAGGTCCAAGAGGATAATTTCTATTCGCAATATTTGAGAGAAGCGAAAAGATGACTGAACAAATGGATTTCATCCGAAGTGAGAATGGAACGGCGAATCTAACCACAACTTATTTTATATCGGAAAATTCTAGTGGGACGCACAACAATTCAAATCCACAAGAATATTATTACATTTTTGATAAAATCTACATAAGGATCATCTTTATCTCCCTTTATACGATTGTGTTCTGCCTGTGTTTTTTGGTAAGTAAAATAAAACAGAATTTAAGAAACGTTCAATTATTTATAATTTTCAATTTTATTTACATAATCATTTGCTTTAATAATTCGAGGGATTAAGCCAATATTTTAATAAATTTGTATATTTTATAGATAAAAGCATGAAATTTACCAAGAGTGTTATATACAGTTAAATAGTAATTTTAGGCTTTGTAGGCATCGGTGGATTGTACTTTGAACCGCCATATTGTAAAGTGGCTGCCAAAATTTATTTTCATCCTGTAACGTTTGAATGGATCATATAATTTCAATTCTTATTTTAATGCCTTTTAAAGGCCAACATGTTAATACTATATTTTATTAGTATAATTAACAGAAATAGAGACGTAGATAAATAAAATATACACTGATTTGATTCTGCGGTTGGCTCCTTGTGAAACATCATTAAATATTTTAAATATATGAAAGAAATTTGCTTTTTAATGTTTCAAAAATATTTTATTATAAACTCTACACGTGTTTCGGCTTTTTAGGCCTTTGTCAAGAGTACAGGGAATACTGAACAGTAAAATTTGTGTTCATTGCTTATATATAACCACATCTGGTACCTACTATAAAACTATTGTAAAGTATGTTTTTAAAAGCTGAATATTACTTTATTTTTTAAAATCTAAATTATTTTATTTATAATATGGTGGCCGGTAAAAATTTGTTGTTCATTCGTTACATTTTTCTTATTCTTAACAGCCTTACTTATTTCTAATTGTTCTAATAGATCAAGTCTCTTTCCTTTCTTTTCCGAATGGACGAGGGTTTAAACTTTTTTAGACATTAATATAAAAAATATCAATAATAGCTTAGAGTTTGACATTTATCGTAAACCTACTTGCACAGATACAATAATTCATAGTAAATCTAAACAATCATTGCAAATAAAAATGGCACCATTCCACAGCTACATACACCGTCTATTAACATTTCCATTAAGCGAAGAGAATTTTAAAAAAGAAGTTAACGTAATCAAAGCAATTGCGAGAAACAATGGCTATAAAGAAAACCTAATTGATAAACTAATAAAAAACAAACAAAAGAAAAATGTACATAAAGAGTTTTATGCCGCTTCTTCTCAGGAATGCAATAAGAGATATAAATGTATTAATTATAGGCCTAAGATCAGCAATAGAGTTAGTAATAAACTGAATAAACTGGGATGTAGAACAATTTCAGTAAATAAAAATAATTTAGGTAAAATGTTAATTAATAATAAAGACAAAACTGAAAAGCTGCAAAAACAGGAGTATATGAGTTAAAATGTAGTGACTGTGATGCTATATACATTGGACAAACTGGACGAAATGTAAAAAAAGCGATTCGAGGAACACAGGAAATCTATTGTAAACAATGTATATAGTACGGGCATGTCAACACATTGTATAGAAAACAGTCATTTTATAGATTTAAATAATGTCAAATTACTCCATTCGGAAAAGAAAGGAAAGAGACTTGATCTATTAGAACAATTAGAAATAAGTAAGGCTGTTAAGAATAAGAAAAATGTAACGAATGAACAACAAATTTTTTACCGGCCACCATATTATAAATAAAATAATTTAGATTTAAAAATAAAGTAATATTCAGCTTTTAAAAACATACTTTACAATAGTTTTATAGTAGGTACCAGATGTGGTTATATATAAGCAATGAACACAAATTTTACTGTTCAGTAATCCCTGTACTCTTGACAAAGGCCTAAAAAGCCAAAACACGTGTAGAGTTTATAATAAAATATTTTTGAAACATTAAAAAGCAAATTTCTTTCATATATTTAAAATAAATAAAATATGTATGTATGATAATGGTAATAGGAGCAACATACCTAAAAGTTTTATATTTTTACATTCAGAATATACTTAGACAGAATGGAAAAGTTAATCAGAGTCTTGGTCATAACTACCACATAAAGAAAGATGATGCAAAGTAAATAAATTTTTACCCATTTGCACAACTTCAAACATAAGTTCTTATATTTGTACGCGATTAGTTCTCGAAATACTGCACCAGCAAGAGATTTCGTGATCCATTTAGGTTGTTAAGGTAAAAATTCTGGAGCTCTAATCAGGCCAAACGTCTGTAAATCAGGAAGTTCTTGTGCTGTTCGAAGGGCCTGCTCCCGGATTTAGCCTGTCTGATAAGCTGCTCAGAGGACATGCTGCTTAAAGGCAACGAGCGCTGGTGGAATATTATCTAAGTCCTTATTTTTCTGTGCAAATACCGCAAGTTTTGTTTTGTTTACATTTGATTCTTGACCACGGCGATCATATATTATGATGACAAAGTTTTGAATAATGCAGTGCTAAAGCCACAATATCCGTATTTACATCTCTTATGGGGATTATTTTTTGCCCATGTGCAACACCAAACTAACTTAGTTTTTGGGAAATTGTGTGTAACTCTTGCAACACCCCCGTCCAATTGCTGGCATAACACAATTAGTTGGGGGTTGTACTTATTGACCGGTAGCTCAGTTAGCAGATCGTGAATAAGGGCTTAGATTGATTTGAGTTCTCATCAAAACCTAGACTGGGCGCCAGGTCTTTTGCAAGAACCAAATAATTAAAAGTTTACTTTAAAAGGGAAAGATAACGTTAAAACTTGAATTCTGTTGGGAAGGGAAGTCGAATAAAAAAATGTTATTTAATAAAAAGTATAATAAGGACTGGTATATGTACAATATTTACATTGGCTCAGATGACCTCTTTTAGTAAAAAAAAATCTAGATGTGGTCGAAGACCAACAAACTAACCACATAAAAAAATTGATGACGTTATTGAAAGAGAAAAAAATAAAAAAGACTGATCTCTTACAAATTTCTTCTGACCAAATATAAACGTTTGCTGGGGACGAAGGTCTTACGTCACTTCCAATAGGTTAGTCCAGCGAAGAATCTACCAACAGCTAAGCTCTTAACGGGTTCGGTCTCAGTTTGAATCAGCACTGTCAGTACTACCCTTGAGAAAAAAAGCCAGTTGTATAAAATATTGTTTTCCTGCTCCACCCTGTACATCATGATCAGTTTGATCCACCAGTTATCCTCTTCTCTTGGTCCAGGTATTTACATAAAAAGGGGAGAGTTTTTATGAGATCAGTATTATAGGCAAAACAAAGTTAAAAGCTGTGACGTTTGAATTGTCCAGCTACGTAGACAAAATATGAGAACACAAATTTACAGAGTAAATTGCAAACTAAACAAGTTAGGATCGATATCCCACAATATTTTAGGAAGTTGAAGACTTCAACTAACTTAAGTATCGATAAAAGTTATGTTAAATAGAAAAAATACTAGTCCAACAAATAAACTAGGTGTAGCGATGATAATAAACAAAATGAAATAGGTATTCACTAAATGTTAAGATATTTTTTACTCAAAAGAAGGTAATCTTCAAGAAAAAAGAATTTAGAATGTCTGTATGCTGACAGACAACTAGAAAGATAACGTAAATAAATATTTGCTAAATATAAAACAATATTATTTTCAAATTAAAGGTAATAAATGATTTATTAGTTCCTCGGAGAAAGGTAATAATGAATTCCAGATAAAGTTAAATAAAGATATGTTCTTGACTATATGTTTATTGCAGATAATCAAAAGTTAATCAATTGCCAAATAACTAGGCAGGTATCTTTGCAAGAGAACTAGGCAAGGCTCCACTAGAGCAGCGTTCCTGACTAAATACTAAGTAAACGTTCAAGTAAGCATTCGATAATTTAAATTTATAAAAACCTTACGTTATTGAGGTCTGGTTTATAAATATATGCACTGGTATAAAATGATCCACCACAAAACAAATGCACCACATTAGATAATTTTCACAAAGTTTATAAACAAATAGGTTTAGTCCAAAAAGGTGTACCAATCTCCACATGTCACCAGTCACCACTGTTCACAGAGCGCTACCAACGTAGCCAAGTGACCTAAAACATCAACAGACAAAGACAGAAAACAAATAACTACGATACAAAATGGCGACATCCGTTGCCGAGTAAATCTAAAATTTACAATAACCGAAAGTTAGTTTAAATTAGCACACGGAATTATTACAATATCAGAGGGATATTAGATAAATTGCCAACAAGGCACGATAAATCGATACTAATCAATATTAATGATGGCTGTTCCAAAGACCAACCAAGGTGAACTGATCACCGAAAAGCAAATTCGCCCAAGGCGTAAATTAAGATAATTACGGTACGATATTATTCTAAAAATTAGGTACTGTAAATCAATATAGCAACTTTTTAAATAATGATGATCATAAAATCACACGATAATATCAAAAAACATATAAATTTTACCAGACCACTGAACTAGAGATGTTTTTGTTCTGAACGCTATACTAGTAAGAAGGAAGTAACACCGTCATGTTCTGCTACCTAAACTCGGTTATAGTTTGGAAAGAGACAAACATTTCAGCGTAGATTATAAGCAATAAAGATATATAGATATTTAGTGCAAAAATCTGCAAAACCAACGGTTTCCAGTAGAAATCAGTGGCACCATCTGGACCAGACTAGCAAAAAATTAATTCAACGCAGACAACAACAAACTGGAATGAAATGGCCTGCAATTTCGTTACACCCTTACGGTTTAGAGAAATTTTCTTATGAGAAAGTTCCACCGTGATAAAAACTTCAATGCAAAAAAAGAAAACAAAAATCGCAAGAGTACAATCCATTCCAAACTTCAGCTGACATCACTCATGATTTTGGTTTTGATTGGCGATTCCTGAGGAAACTGTAGAATCAAAATACAACTTAAGGGACGTCAGTGGAAAGATGATGAAATTCTCTTTTTTTTACTCTATGTCTAAATAGTATGTGTCTGATATTATGCTTCATAGAGAAGATATTGAACGGAGATATCCATCCTTAGAACTAGGTCTTCAGTTTTTAAAAATTGTGCGGAATCCTTAAAGTTTAGAGAAAAATTTATAATGACTAAAAAGTTTCATTTTAAAAAGTTAATTAAAACAAAAAAGTTAAAAATCAGATGATCCATTAAAAGTTACAGGCTGAAAACGGACTTAAGCCACCATTTTCCAATATAGCGGCTCAAAGTACATTCCATAAAAAATACAGTTATCAAGTTTCATTTTACCTATAAAATGCAAAAATTTGTACTTAATCCTTGAGACTTCAAGCGTGTTTCAATGTTTTGGTCAATTACATTTGATGAAAAAAAGGAGAATATTTTAAGTACTCTTATTTAAATTAGCATAATTTTCATAATATTCAGTTTTCCAGCTTGCTTACTAAAATTTTAATAAGAAGAACAACTATAAAAGAATGAATTGAATTTTGTTTGTAAGAAATTTCAAGTTAAAATGTTTGTTGAGACTAGCAAAAACGATTGCAGAAGAAATATTGTACGCAACACACCTGGAAAGTCTATTTACTGAGCTTTCCAGTAGTTCACTGCTAGCTCTGCCAGTAAAGAATAAGTTTCCGGTCTTGTTACGTAACTATTATTTACACCAATTTCACCCTTTAAGGATGTAAGGGGACCGAATCTAGTTCCAGTATAACGGATTGTTTAATTTATTGTCACCGATTTTTCCCACCTTGTAAAAATTTCACCGAGCATTGTAATAGAACCAGCACATAAATCAATAAATTAATCATGAAAAACTACCTATATACGAAGTCCGGTCCCGATATCCGGTGTTTGTAAATGGATTCGGTTCCGGTGTCCATGATTTTAAACTAATCGGTTTAATTACTTCTCTATTTAAAGAATAAACATTTGTTTTAATTCATCAAGGCGAAAAACCATATTTGTAACAAAAAAATACAGGATACGGTAAAGTGTGAAAAAAATATGTTTATCATAATTTTTAAAATATTGAAAACATTTTTTTCATAATCAGAACATTTTGTTTCAAATTAATTTTTCAAGTTGCAAATTTCAAAAGGTGCAACTCTTTAAATAATCAAAATTTCTTAATAATAATTAATATTTTACAAATAGTCTAAAAATTACCTGGGTAGGCAAACCATTTTTGCAATTTTCTATCCTCTAATTTTCAGTGCACACCTTTCTGCAATACTTGTTCAATTGAGCATGGCCCAATATAAGATATGGCATAACTAATGTTAAATATGTTAAATACCTAAGTACTGTAACGAAGTGTTTTTTCTGTTAACAATTCTCTTCTGTAGTAAGACCTAATTAGGTTCATCATTCACTTTGGTACACCTTGTACACCTTACTATAACTAGTATTAATGTTTCTCTTACAACCGTTTTGAACCAGAGTTCAAGTTCTTTTAGAAGTCCAGTATGTGGAATAACAATTATTTACTAAACATAATTGTTTTGAACCGATTTATTTTTAGGGTAATCTTAAGTTATTTTATTATCTCAATGATAAACCACTTGTTGTGTTTCTACTAAACAGCCGCCAAGTAAGACGTTGAAAATTGATTTTAATTTAGTTTAATTCAAAGCCGAGTTGAGAGTAATTGTTAATGATAAAAGAGTATGCCTTTTTTTGTTTAAATAATTTAGAGGTTGATTTGTATGAAAATATTAATCTGTGACCGTTTTAAAAGGTTTCTTTTTGTAAATATAGTTTTAAAATTATGAGAAAACGATTCCCTGCATCGGAATATTTTATAAACATTTGTTTATATTAAATAACGCAGGGAATTTGTTTAGGCACCGTATGCCAAGCTTGCTTGAAATACTTTTACGATGCGCGCACCATAGTTCAGAATTCTTTGAAACATGTAGACATGTGACTTTCGTGTGGGGGATCTGTGAATAAAACCGCACACAGGAGCCAAGAATAGACACTTCGATTAAATGGTCAGATCCGCCAGTCGCACCGAATAAGTGCTCCAGAACTCCTCTGTGCTCCACCGAGTCCAACAGTGGTAAGAACTATTTTTCACAATTGTATTCCTCTGTTGTTAATTTGGTGCATTTCCGTCATTTACCATTTGTGTCCGAATTTCTGCTACATTCTCTTGTCCATTAATTGTCTACGAATACCGAATGACCAGAGATATTCGGAAAATATCGTAGTTTTCAAGTAAATCTGGGTTATCTATTTAACTACGAGCATCTGGAACTTCCGGTTGTCAGTGTATTATTGTGGACGTAAAGATAGGTTACCAAACTAGGCCTTTGTTCTGGAATCCCATCTCAGTCATAGCTGGCACGTGTAAGATTTTTTCTCTAGACCTTTGAAAAGAACCTTACTGTGCCCGCGATGTAATTACCAATACGTAGCTCCTAAACCTAAGTGATAAAGCAGAAAGGCTCGAAGATAAATGCGATAGCCCCTCGTTTTATCAATACCTAGTGCGCAAAATACGTTTTAACGCATATCTCAGGTCTAGTCAGCTCTAAGGATAGTTTGCCTTAAAGAAACGAATTAGCTAATTAGAACCTAGTGCTATATCACTAGGTCATCATCAACCATATCCGGTTTTCATTAGTATAGTCAGCACGAGTAAAGTTTTTCTCAAGAACTTTGATAAGAACCTCACCGTGCCGCGGGAAGTAATGTATTGACCGTTCTGTTCAGCACGAGTAAGGTTTCTCTCTAGAACTTTGATAAGAACCTCACCGTGTCGCGTGACGTAATGTAATAATCGTGTCGTTCGATATACGTAATCAGCACGAGTAATATTTTTCCCCAGATCTTTGATAAGAACCTCGTCGTACCTCGCGGAGTACCGTATTAACCGTATCGTTTGATATTCGTATTAACTAGAGACATAAGTCACTGATCTACAGATATAGCACATCCGCGATTAGAAAGTCTTATGTACTGTCTGTTCCTGGATTGACATCCTCCCATTGTGGCACGCCTGCACTCCTTAACCACTAGCACCTTGACATTTTTGCACCGTCCATCTGCCGTAATTCCGCCTTAAACACTAGCGACCATAGAGTCACTAACTGCTTGCCGTAGACACCAGTAACAATAGCTATCTTTCATAACGTAGCCTTATTTGAAATCAACGAATGCTTGCTTGCATAACTGCTTGTAGTAATTTTTTAATATTGCCTGCATATAGTACTACCGTAGTAGTAGTCTCCGAAACTTCGCTCCATCAAAAACCTCTTGCTTCGTTCCTAGGCTGCTTGCTTGTAGATAAAAACTAATATTTACATTTTTTTAATAAAGTTGTATATATATATATATATATATATATATATATATATATATATATATATATATACATATATATATATATATATATACATATATATATATATATATATATATATATATATATATATATATATATATATATATATATATATATATATATATATATATATATATTCCTATGTATTTGTTTTTTCGTCTATGAAATCAGTCATAAATAAATAGAATAAGTACAGTTTAAATTCTGACTTTTATTTAAAGGCAAAGGTATAAGTAATAAATTTGTTTGTACACCGAGAATCATTTTCGGCAGGTGAAGTTGTCCATTGCTACGCAACTGATAACCACACACGTAGACCGCCTGGACATTCCGTTTCTCCACTGGGTTATCCTACCTTCTATTGTACTGCTGATAGAATACAGTGCTGTTTCAACACTTTAAAACAGGATCTGGCGCTCGAGATCGTACCGAAATAAAAAGATCAAAGTACCACTGCAATCACCGAGTGCCAAAAGTGACGCTTCCCCTCTTGTCCAGGTAGGCAAAGGACAAGGGGAAGCAAGCAACTTCACAGTACTTGTATCTTATTAAAAAATATATTTTTAGAAGTTGGGTATTTGAGATTTCAAAGAAATTGAGTTAAAGAGGTCATGTCTATTTGATTTAACATATTTTTTTCAAGAAATATCTGGTATCGAAATATAGAATTTATTAGAGTAGTTGGCTAGAGTGCGCGATGGTAAGTGTGACTAGATAAACACTCCATCGTAGCTGCGGGTTCAAATTCCTCCACCGGCATTGCCAATGTCAGTGGGAATGGTTGTGTGTCCGCGATAAACCTGGACCCGTGCAGCTTCGGCTTTAGATTCAGGGATTGTCAAATTTCTGCGGTGTTTTATTTTATTTATTTATTACAAATTTCCACACTGTATAAAATTATAAAATATTTGTTAACTATCATTACAAAAATTAGATTTATGTAAACTTGTATCGTTCTCTTATGGAATCAGAGCTGAGATACAAATATAACGCATAATTTTCTGATTTTCGTCCATATCTCGTTCAGATTTAATAATATAATTCATATAATAAATCATTTTTAATGAGATTACTTAACTTGCTGACGAAAATTAGAAAACTCTAACATTTTATTAAATTTCTTCATTTTTCCGTCTGAGAAATTTTACTTTTCATTTAGCAAGAATTTGGTGTATTTAAATACCTGAGCGGATAATTAATTTCTTACGTTCCACATATTTAGCTATTATACTCTCTAAAATATTTTAACTATTAATTTTATCTGGATATTAATAAATTTATAATTGGCGATAAATACGAAGACGATTAATAAATGCCTGTCTAATTGAATCAGTCATCAAATACAAAAAACAAATTTTACAGGAGAAGCAAGAAGCTGAATAACAAAATAATCAGTGGATTAAATCGAGCTAACATTTGGTTAAAAAATTGGAATACTTTTTGACATATCTGTACGGTTTACAGACACTTCCAAAATTCTGACCACTCTTGCAAAATCGACAGAACGAAATGATGAATGATATAAGTGATCAGATCACTGTTCAGAGTCTAATAAACAGAGTGAATAGGAGTACTTTTCGGAAGCACAAATAGAATAGGACGGAAGATAATAAAGGAAAAAAATACAATGTGTAACTAAAATTGAATACTTAACAAAAGTGCAGGGGGGCGCTGAATATGAAGAAGGGGGCATATTCTTAATAATTGTATTATTACTAGACATCGGGAAGTAGCGATAAATGACGTCAATTCCAGGGTTGCCTCTAGTTGCCTCTGTTACCGCGAAAAATGTTCATGCATATATGACACAATTATCTTACCTTGTGGTTATTTTGGCGAGTTCAGTAACATAAAAAAAGTTAATACCTGCAAGTATTGGTGAATGTGACACTGAGTGTAAAATTATGTAATTAATATTCCTTGTATATGTTCCGGAGTTAATTTCCGGCGCTTTTAATTAAACATCCATTTGTATTGTGAGAAGAACTATTCAATGTCGACAGATGTAATTGGCTCATATTTAAAATGTCTGAACTTTTTCAGAGACTTCACACTTATGTCTGGTGTAGAAGAGTGTGCTTCTTTGCCATTTAAAAATTCATCCATATTTGACATCATAAGAAATCCGGGATTGTTCTTCAAAACAATTTCGAATTTTTGTTTCACTGCCTCAGCAATTTTTCCCGACAATTGAAAAATGTACACTGCAGTGCAGTGGACTGCGTCTGCCATGGTGTTAGAATTTATAGTTTCTAGTACTTTGATTAAAATCAGATGTCTGGGCAATAAGCGATTTTCCTCCAAACCACGCACTAAAATATTTGCCACCTTCCAGCTGCAAACATTGGTGGTTTTGTCCAAGCTAATCCAGACGTATTTGTCGTTTAGTTTAGTATAATTTTTTTTAATACTGTCACATTTTTTTGATAAATATTTTTTTCTTAGTGTAGTTTCCGATAGCACCTGAACTGCCCATTAATACACTTTTAGAAAAACTATTTAAATAGTTTTTATCTAGTTTTATCCACGATATATTACAACCAACTATCATTTCCACTAAATGTAAGTTCAAATTTGTTTCCTTATTACTATCAGTAACACAAGTCCACAAGTTCACTTTATCCTGTGAATTGGATAAGACATTTTAAGAAAGTTCACCATCGTCGTTTGCACACGAATAATAGGCCTGGTTTAAAAACATCATAATTATCTTGAATCTAAAAAAAATATTTTTATTATACAAACGTCAGTATTAAAATAAATTCTACCATTTATACGAAATGCGCCGTCGCCGTCATTGTGGATTTACTTTCCAATAATATTTATATTTTTTATGGTGTTATATACTTATTCGTTTTTTTTTTTGTTACAAATAAATAATTTTAACCTGTCACCTAACCTAACTTAATTATTTTAATTCTCCAAAAATCAAAAAATCATTTGTAGTGTATGAAACGGGGTTTTGCAACTGAAAATTCAATAGGTTCCTCCTCAATTCTATCTGTTCATTAAACGGAGTTTTTTTTTATAGCTCGACCACATTGATTATTATATTAATCAATAATTTAAAGAAAGTTCGGTTTGAAATTCGTATATGTGGTCGTGCATCTTAAAATTTATTATACCTCCTGGTGCATGCTTGTTGAAACAGAATCTCTAATTTCAGTAATAATGGGATTTAAAGGCAAACTATATGTCGGCTATTACAGAACACACGGGTCGATTAAGTTGCATTTAATTCTCGGTCGAACGCAGATGTTCATGATAAGTTTTTACAATGAATTGGGTACTTTAATTAAAATATTTGAACAAGTTATAACTTAAAGAAACTGGATTCTGTTTTAGTAATATGTGTATTAATGTTTGTTTAATTTATTTACCTGACTTATATAGGTACTACGTTGCTGAGACATCAGGTAGATAATGTTATAAGTACTCACAATCAGATTCAGCTGACATTTCCTCAACGTATATTTTTTACAGACATCACGCTGATTTTTCTTTTGTAAGGAGTGATAGATTTTTATATATCTAAAGAAAAACGTTTATAATATGTGGTTAAGCACAATGCTTTTTGTTATTAAATAAAAAGTTTTGCTACCTTCGTTAATTATTATGATAATAAATTTTATAATATTTCAATATCATCCAATGATAAAATACGTATGACCAATATCTCAGTAACGAAGGTTAATTAGACATTTTGTTACTACAATTTCTATTTGTTGAATCATAAAAGAGCTGGCATTATTTTTTAAGACTTTTAACCCTGGTTACATATTTTTTACAATCTGATGCTTCTATAGTTTTTATATTTTATACCCTCATTCTTATCTGAATTCACTGATATAAAAGTTTTATATATATATATACATATATATATATATATATATATATATATATATATATATATATATATATATATATATATATATATATATATATATATATATATATATATATATATATATATATATATATATATATACATATATATATATATATATATATATATATATATATATATATATATATATATATATATATATATATATATATATATATATATATATATATATATATATATATATATATATATATATATATATATGAGGATGGTACACAAATATATTATTTATAAAAATATTTAAATTAAGTAATTCAAAATATGAATATTTGTCATATTTATTTTGACATTTTAAATTGAAATCTATCTAGACTAATTATTGTAGCTTTGGTAATCATAATGACATTCCTGACATCTAACCTAACCTAAATAGGCAGATTCTTTTCATATATTTAAAAAATCTGGCAAACAATTGCCTCATATTTATGAATTTCTGGAAAAAGTCACAAAATAATTATTGGATATTACATAAACATTGTTTCAAACCTAACATGATAATAGTGTTAAGTACGTATAGTTTTTTATATTTTATACTATCATTCTATTCTGAATGCGCTGATGTAACAGTTTTAGATATACAATCAATCAAAAACAATACTTCTAATAAATTTATCATAGAAACTATTAAAACACCTACACAATCTAGCAGAAAGAATTGCATTGAATTAAATAACAATGTTCTTAGTATTAAAAGCAAAAACAAATATTTTTTAATCTCAATATTATTTTGCTTCTAACTTTTATTTAATTCAATGCAATTCTAGCTGCTGTATTGAGTAGTTGTTTTAATAGTTTCTGTGATAAAATGTATTGGAAGTATTGTCTTTGATTTGTTATTACCTAAAACTTATATTTATTAGCGCATTCAGATAAGAATGAGGTTTGAAAAAAGTGCTTATGTAATACCCAATAATTATTTTTTCTTTTCTAGAATTGCCTAGATGCTAAATGCATTTTATGATTTATACAATCAAACGCTTTTGTAAGACAAGCAAAATGGCTGTAGTTACCATAGAATTATCTATAGCTGGTAAGTAGTCGTCATTTGTATCCAAGAGAGTTGTAATAGTGGTATGGCCGATACGAAAACCAGATTGGGTATGAATATTTTTAAGAAAATTGGCAAAATACTAATAGGCCTGAAGTCATTTAGAGTTTCGGGGTCACTTTTTTTAGACAGAGGTATAACGCACGTCGTTTTTAATTGAAAGGGAACTGCATTAGACTGAAGCGAGAAATGTATATAAGTATCCAAACAAAAGGGTAATATCATTTTGATTATGTTTAAAAAAAACATATGCCCCAGCTGCATTCGATTTAATTCTATTAACAGCGATTGCAACACTTTCTAAGGTAACAAGTACCAAAAGTATAGGTACCAATTTGGACACTTTCTTCACCGTAATAAAGTAGAATATGTAAAATATTGTGTATAAGCAAAAACTACTCGACTAGTGTCACTTCTGTGGCTTCATTAGTATAGACAAAGTAAATTCGCATTTCGAACTCCGCCATTTTCTATAGATAATTCTATAAGAAGTAATTTGCAATCTATGTGTATCCATCAATTTTAGGCGTCTAGAGAAGCATAAAACTCTCCTGAGGGCTATGGTTCCCAATTCGGCAGGATACCTGCGCCCGATGTCACAGCCTTTGACGGATTAGTATTTTGCGTGGTTTCCTCTTCATCTCTATAAAAACGACATACGTTGTTTTCAGCTTTGCCCATTTTGTTGAGAAGGTGTGTCGGTGAACAATGACCTGTGAGGAGACCTGCTAGGTTGGCTGAGTTCAAGCAGCTCTCTACCTTATTTTGGCGAATAGTTTATAAACTTCTTCGCTTGTCTTTGATCTGGAGTTAATTTCCAGTAGGAAGATTTATGCTCCTTTTCTCATTTTCTGACCTCGTTATGTGGTTTTAGATATTTCACAAAACGGTTCTAATCCGATGAATGATGATCCTGCACCTTTTCTCGCAATATTGTAAATATTGCATCATATTTCACTGTTTTCGAAAGTCAGTCGTCGCCATATTGTTATTGTCGGAAATGACAAAAATACCTCAGATAGCAACATATGAAGATAAAAAAGGACTCATTTTCATCCAGTTTCCAACATTTCAAATATTTATATTAATAACCAAGTGATAGGAGAATACCCCGTTGTACATCCTGTACACTTATAAAGGACGTCAGATTTAATGTGGAAAAAGAAGAAGAATATTACATTTCAAAAACCATGCGAATATATAATTATACGAAGTAAAGCAGAATCATTAAGGACGAATAGTTAACCTAAATGATTTGAGAAACTGGAAAAGGAAATATAGACAGTCATTTGATAGAATAAAAGGGGATATGATAAATAGTGCAGTCTGCCTATTCTTGGCCCCATGTTAATTTTTCACTTCGGAGATACAGTCAACAAAAATATGTAAAAAATCGGAAATTTTCCGTAGAATTCAATAAACCAAAATACAAACAACTGACACCCCGGGGGCCCATAGTAAATTGGTCCCAAAGTTGGCCAAAAACGGTTTTCTCCATTTTACTCTGTCATGGTGCCATAAAATGAAAAAAGTTTTATACAAAAGTTGTAGAACTATTAAATACGGATCGATCTGTGGAAATTCGATTTCAAAAAATTCAAAAATAAATTATTTATTTGAAAAAAACCGTTAAAAATCGCGTTTTCTTGAAACGCTCATATCTTCGTGAAAACAAATCATTTTTTCACGAAACTTGGTAAAAGTGTAGCACCCTACTAACTAAAAAAAGACCGTTTTCAAAAAATTTAACAATATTATAAACATTTTGCAAAAATTGATTTTTTCGAAAAAATCACGTTTTTTTAAAATCTCGATAGCTCATACAAGCTTTCATATTTCTAGTCAATTTTGAGCTTAAAATTTGCTTGAAATGTTGTACTAACATGGTTATTTATTGCGCGCTTTTAAATTGATCGGTAATATGCGAAAAATCGTTTTTTTTTTTAACAACAAAAAAAATCGATTTTTTTTCAAGAAAAGGCAGCAGCGGCTCAACATGCCTACCGCTCCTATTTGCAGTTGCAAACGTGGCTCGGAACTTCGCTAGAGCCAGAACAATGGTGTTGGACTTCCGACGGCACTAATCTGCTTCCCACGTACAGCTCGGTTCAGCTGGTTCCAGACGAAATCGTTAAAAGGATAGCCTGCAGATGCGGAAGCGGATGTAAAACGAAGATCTGTAGCTGCAGGAGGCATGGTTTGAAGTGTTCAAGCATGTGCTTGACATGCGATCAAGAAAATTGCACTAATATACCCATAACTATGATTGAGGCAGATGCTGTTGATGACGACTTGGATGAAGATATATTTAATGGGTCTTGCGTGGTGATGGATGAATCACAGACCAATGTCCATGATGATGATGAGATCGAAAGCGAAGCCGACTCTTCCGTACTCGCTGCATACAGCGAAGAACGTACCAGTGACAACGAGGAGGGGGGGGAGGGGTCTCCGATAAAAAAACTATAGATCAATTAAGTACTGTACACGTTTATAGTCACTGTCAATATTTTGAACTTTCATGTAAAATAAATATTTTATTTTTATACTAAAAATGTTGCTTAACAATTATTATTTACCTGTCAACTCATATGTCTTTAAGAATGAACATAACGTTCAAGAGACATAATCGTATGAACGCTCTGTGTGCAGTTGAAACTACGATACGGTACGTATGATAAGAGCATATAGTTTTACAGATGTATCCACGTTAACACCGTCCCGCACCCCCACGACACCTCTCGAGCGAACGAACGTATGAGCCGGGGTGTGCTCCGCTTGCCATTAAATTTCCAAAGAATAGAGAGCGAATATGTCATTGTAGTATTTTTTTTATGTAAAATACAAGTATTGAACTACAAACTCTGTAAATTTCAGCCCTTAATATTAAAAGATAGCGTCACTAGATTTTTCTCAAAAAAAAAAATTATCTCGGCTCCAAAGGGTCGTAGATAAAAATTTTTTTTTGTAAATTTATAAAAAAAAATACCAGCTATTCAATGCTGCTAACAAAAAAAGAAAAAAATTTTTTTTGTTAAGAAAAAACGATTTTTCAACCGATTTTTCGCATATTACCGATCAATTTAAAAAGCGCACAATAAATAACCATGTTAATACATTTCAAGCAAATTTTAAGCTTAAAATTGACTAGAAATATGAAAGCGCGTATGAGCTATCGAGATTTAAAAAAAACGTGATTTTTTTCGAAAAAAATCAATTTTTGCAAAATGTTTATAATATTTTTAAATTTTTTGAAAACGATCTTTTTTAGTTAGTAGGGAGCTACACTTTTACCAAGTTTCGTGAAAAAAATTATTTGTTTTCACGAAGATATGAGCGTTTCAAAAAAACGCGATATTTAACGGTTTTTTTTCAAATAAATAATTTATTTTTGAATTTTTTTGACATCGGATTTCCACAGATCGATCCGTATTTAATAGTTCTACAACTTTTGTATAAAACTTTTTTTCATTTTATGGCACCATGACAGAGTAAAATGGAGAGAACCGTTTTTGGCCAACTTTGGGCCCAATTTACTATGGGCCCCCGAGGTGCCAGTTGTTTGTATTTTGGTTTATTGAATTCTACGGAAAATTTCCGATTTTTTGCATGTTTTTGTTTACTGTATCTTCACTTAAGGGTCCAAATCCGTAGGCAGACCGCGCTAAAAAGGATATTTAATTTGTGGCAGTTAATAACATTTACTGCAACAAGAAGTTTAGCATAAATTAAGTAAGAAGTTTAGGTTTCAATTAAAATGAAATATGCTTAGAAAAAGCTGAAAACAATTTTTCTACATACACATCTGCTATCAAAGTATCTCATGACCTGCTGGAAATTGAAAATACTACATGCACTTATTAGTGCGATAAATACTTTCTAATTAATTGTAACTGAGCATGTTCTACCTAACATAGAAGCAAAATGATAGCACAATTTCCGCTTAATAAATTGACATGCTCACTGAATCTATCTTTGGAACTATTTTCGACTAAGAATTAAGAAACTATACGTTTGACTACTTGTCTCTACCCCTAACAATTTCATTGTGTACAGAGATTTCATATAAGTATATAACAACTAGAATGGACTGATGCTGAATAGAAAAAGGAGCAAGTGAAAATGGAACTGAATAAAAACAGTTAGGCTGATACTCAGTAGGATGATACAGTCATAAAAAAAACACCGTGAAAATGTTCTAAGGGACTTTTAGATGGTTAAAGTCACAAAAACGTTTTAAATGTAAGCTCCCAAATTGCACACAAAAAACAACATTTCTCTGCATAAATTGTTTAACATTATATATCTTTATGTTAAAACTGTAGTAACTAGTGAATAGAATGTTTTTTTCTGGATTAGTGGCACTAATTTATTATTTTTTGCGCTTGGAGTAAACTACATATAACAAGGATCGCATGAACAATATCAAATACATATTTTTCAATGTTAATTAGCTTTAGAGAGAGTTTGTTAGTGGTGATTGAATTTATTTGATTATACACGCTTACCAGCCATATGAAATGAAATGATTTATATTGAGTTATGCTTTACATGCTATTGATCTTGTGGGGTATTAGAACCTCAAGATGATCCAAATTAAATAAACTCTTAGTTTGTACTGTACATTATAATTAAATTAAGCAGCATATTCCAGAAGTAACATAAATGATTCTCGAGTCAATTTTACATCGCCTAGTATAAATATTATATTATCTTTGAAGTCTAATTTGCAAGTAATTGCGTTTCTAAAGTTTAAAAACATGGTTTGGAAGAATAATTCAATAGCTTACCAAATTACAAATATCTAAACTATCTATCTGGGGAAAAAGAGTTAACAGTTTTTGTACTTTAATAAATTTGCTACAATTATGTTCTTGTTTTTTCTTTTTTTACTAGTCGTGTCGATTAAGACATGCGGAGATCAATTTTGAATGTTTGTAAAATTTTGTGTAATCAACTTTTACTTTCAATTAGCTCAAACAACTGTACAGAGTGATTTTGTTATAGGACATTTTATGTAGGTTTTGAAAATCATATCAGAAAAAATAGAAAAAGGTAAAAAAAGCGCCACACAAAATGGCTACAAGTATTCATTTTATTTTTTAAATTAAACACCCTGTATATGTTTACATATTTGAATAGAACACATTCTCATGAACACAAGGATATCGTGCTATCTCTTATACTAAGAAAGATATGGTTGGGTCAGGTTAGGTTAGGATTTTTTTGAGTGGTTTCTTGTAGACCCTCCACTACGGCCTTCAGCAGGCCTATTGTGGCTCACTCCTAATTATATTTCACCCAATAAGCTCAATCTCTTAATGAAACTGATAACTTTATTGCGTGGGAGTATGTCCAGATCCACTGACAGCAGTTGCCCTTTTCCAAATATTGAGAATCGGATCCTCTCCACTACAGGACAGGTGCATAAGACGTGGTGTACCTTCTCATCATCCTCCAGACATAGGCGGCACTCGGTGTTTTCTGATAGGTGGAGTTTATGCAGATTATAGTTTAGTCGGCAGTGCCTTGTATATAATCCTGTTAGGGTTTTCAAGTTACTCTGTTTAACTCTAAAAGTTTCTTAACTTTTGATTTCAAAGGGTATTTTATAAACGCCTTCGAATGAAATAATCCAGGTAACTCTTGCCAATACTAGAGTTTTCCTTTCAGCCCAGGTTTAGATAGCCATCTTAGCAGTACTTGAAGATATGCGAAGTATCGGTTCTGAATCGATGAATTGTGATCCCGCTCCTTCTCTGACCAATGAGTCGGTAATTTATACCTTCATTCCAGACTGGCCGAGTATCCAGACCAAAGTCACTTTATTCTTTTTGCTCAGATGATTTGGAGCCTTCTGACAGTTCCATACTGTTTTGGAGTTACATCGATAAGAGCCAAGAGCTTTTATAGCTGCTTGGCTATCTGAGAAGATTTATATTCATATGCGTGTAAGATGCATATATATTCCAGCTTCCAGCCTTCGCACACACAGTTAAATGGCATGAACCTTGGCCTAAAAAATAGTTGCATTAGTACTTAGGCTTGAGAATATCCTAACTCTTGGTCTGTAGCTATGTACTCTGGCTCCTGTTCCCTCGGGAGTTTTGGAGCCATCTGTAAACGAGCAACTATTGCCCTAGTAGGTAGGCGTTATTCCGATCCCACTAATCTCTTTCCGAAAAAAGGATGTAGAAGGTCAATTCGTAGTTGGTCATGGTAGGCATAGTATCCGAGGGTATTCTCAGGATGCTATGACTCTCTATGTCATCTATTAACCTGGCCTCTCTCTCCAAATATATATGAAGGGGGTTAAGTCGGGGAAGATTTCTATTGCAGCTGACGGTGTACTGCAAATGGAATAGTTTCACCCATTAAGGAGGGCAGTCTTAAGTCCTCCAGATTCATTTCCCGGGTGAATGGTACTTTTATTGTTTTTTGAGGGTTCACAGACATCTATTCCCTGTCACACCAATTACCCACTGCATCCAGTGTCTCTTGAAGGGTATTAGATATTACTCCCTCAGAGTTTCCTCGGACTAGTATGACTAGATCATCTGCATATACTAGAACCTCAACCTTCCACAGTGTGAGAATAGCCAGTAAGTTGTCCACAAGAAATGACGACAAAAGGGGGAAGGGCCCCACCTTGCGGGCATCCTCTTGTGGTTCTAAAGCTAACTGTTTCTCCCTATAGAGACGTTGTTGTGGTTCTGTTTGATAGCATAGCATGAATCCAGTCGCCTATAGTCATCTCAATTCTTCTGGCAGCCGGTGCTACATATAAGGAGTCAGGTAGCGCACTGTTAAATACTCTCTCAATGTCTAGAAAACTTCCCACCGCAATTGCCTTCATTTGAAGGTAGTGGGTGATCTCGACTAGGTTGTTGAGTGCTAGTCCTGTTGATAGGTATGCTGATGGATACTGAGGGTGGTGGTTCATGATGTTACCCCTGATATATCCGTCCAGCACCTTCTCTAGGTCAGAGAGATATGAGAAAAAGTTTCTGTGAGTCCCACCCCTTTTTGTTATTTCTGACTATTCAAAAATATTTTATAGAAACAGTTACAGATTTTTTTTAAGAATATTTTGAAAATCGTATTACCATAACAATTGAAATTAGTTTTTTAAAAAAGATATTTTTAATTTTCCGTATAAGTATATTCAGAAATAATCAAATTAACCGCAGCCATTTTCTTTGAGCTTTCATTGTTTTCACGGTTTTTTCAAATCGACTACCATTTGGCTCAAGATACAATCGCGTTCATTGAATAAAATAAAGAAAAACTACTGTTTGCAATTACCTCTAAAAGAAAAATAAGAAATATAATTTAGAGTAGTCCCGAGTTAGGGCCTGCTTTAGAGACGGACAACCTGAACTCCTGTCCGGGGTGGCGAACCAGAGAGCGGCATTTTCGCCCCCTGAATGTGAACCAAATATTGATAAATTAATTATTCTCAATTAATATAAATTTTACACTACTTGTTGATTTTTTTCCTAACTAAAACTAAGTACTATGCAATTTACATCTGATCTTTGTGGTTTGTTATGTTTTAACGCTAGAAAAATATTAAAACACCTTTTTAAAAAAGCATATTTATTTTTGAAACAAAACAAGACGTATAGTTTAAAGACGCGTATGATCCGGCATGAACTTGTAGGTATATAGTTACTTGTTTAAAATAGGAACTGCAAGACATAACATGCATGGACATGTTTTCGCGGCTTACTATATAAAGAGTCATCTAAGCGCAATTCTATGCAATTTACATCTGATCTTTGTGGTTTGTTATGTTTTAACGCTAGAAAAATATTAAAACACCTTTTTAAAAAAGCATATTTATTTTTGAAACAAAACAAGACGTATAGTTTAAAGACGCGTATGATCCGGCATGAACTTGTAGGTATATAGTTACTTGTTTAAAATAGGAACTGCAAGACATAACATGCATGGACATGTTTTCGCGGCTTACTATATAAAGAGTCATCTAAGCGCAATTGTGTTATTATTGCAAATGCGTCGGTGCCGGTGATAACATATCCTTGAAGTAAGTTTATAAATATTAAAAATATTTAACAGTTTAATTCGGGTTAGTGACTTTTGTGTGTTTTGTCAATTTCTAAAGGTAAGTACTTCTGCAAATAACTATATTATGTGGTAAAGAATTATTTTCAAAAAATATTTTCCACAATACGTACTTATACATTTTCAAATAGTTTCTGTTTGTTTATTGTGACGGATTTTTAAAAATTTATTTGGGGTTTTCGCCGCGAAAAAAGAGAAACAAAAAAATCCATCTTAAAAATTCAAACATTTTAGATAGGTATCTATTTTAAATATTTAGTTTTTATATGTTCGTTGTGGTGGCACCACACCTAAAAAAAAATCTTTGAAAAAATCTTAAATTATAATTTTGTGTAGTAAGAAGCCAATGCGTAGCATAAAAATATAGAAGAAAAATTTTCAAATACGATTAGTCGGTAACGGTGGCTTAGTCTGTCCCACAGTTTAAAAAAATGAAATGCCTAGTTTTAATTACTAAAGTATTAATTATTTTTTCCAAAAAGGGAGGCTGAAAATTAGCCCGAAACGTTAAGAAATTCGTTTTTATATTTAAAAATAGTTTAAGTAGGTAATTAAAACTAGGCATTTTATTTTTCAAAATTGTGAGACAGACTAAATCACTGACTAATTGGATTTGAAGATTTTTCCAATTTTTATTTTTAGCAACGCTGTGGCTTATTTTGACTAGCCTATTTTGCATTTGTTTAATTTGTTGTTTTAGAATGTCTGACGCGCAAAGAAAATTGTCCGGCCATCTGTACAAAAAGCAAATGCTAGAAAAGGAACAAGCTGGTGCTCTGCACAATTATTTACGGGTAGGTCCAGTGGTACCATTAGTACCAAAACAAATATCTCCAAAATTTCAGATAAAAAGGAAAACACGGAATCATCAGTGAGTGTTGGTGACCAAGACCAATCAACTTTGTTGTCACCAAATGAAAGCAGCCTACTAACTGACACGCCTTGGCATTTACAGAAGGCACCTTGGCTAGCACTAGTAGCACTCTACCTTTACAAACTGACCCCACCCTACCACCCACGGAATGCACTGGACAAACTTTAAGTACGGATCCATTGCGACCCAGAATTTTAGGAGATGCCGAAAGAAGTTTTTTAGTACGACAAGGTCCACATAAACCATTGTGTAATTACAAATTTCCTTATGATGGCACTGGTCAAAAATTTAGCGCAAATTACTGCTCTCGAATTTTAAGAAATGGAGAGCAATTTATAAGAGACTGGCTAGTGTACTCCACCTCAAAAATATATTGCTTTTGCTGCAAAGTTTACGTCCATGTGTCATGTTTCCTTTCAAAAGAAGGTTTTAAAAGCTGGAAGCACATTGTTGAAACTTTAAAGGATCTCGAAATTTCTAAAAATCATTCAAGCTCAAAAATCCTGGCTATAACTCAGTCAAAGGTTAAAGCAACTATAAATGCAGCTGCACAAAGAGTTATTAACGCTGAAACGAATCACTGGTACGATGTGCTTCTAAGGATTGTAGCAATTACTAAAATGCTCGGTAAAAGTTGTTTAGCTTTTCAAGGTACAAGCGACAAGCTGTTTGAGAATAATAACGGCAACTTTTTAAAAATAGTTGAATTGCTATCTGAATTTGACCCCAAACCGTGGTAAAGTGCTTAAGAAAGGTGAAACCAAAGCTCACTATTTTGGAAAAAACATTCAATATGAGATAATAGACTTGCTTCATGAATGTGTAAAATCGCATATTATTGCTGAAATAAAAAAACCGAAATACTATTCCATAATATTAGATTACACTCCTGACGTTAGAAAGGTGGAGAAAATGATCCTGATAATTAGATATGTTTCAATCAATAAGTCTGATTATGATTCAAACGATGTCGAAATAAAAATCTACGAATGCTTTTTTAGTTTTCTTACCTGTGGAGAGATCTACAGGAAGACAACTATATAAAATTATAATTCAAGAGCTCCATGAAATGGGACTTAATGAGCAAGATATAAGAAGGCAGAGATATGATAACGGGGCTAACATGAGGGGCAACAATGCAGGAGTGCAATCTAGAATTAGACGAACATTGTACGTTTCGTGTAGTAGCCACTCGCTCAATCTAGTGTTAAATGATATGGCAAAAGCATCCTTGGAAGCAGCCAATTTTTTTTAATATGGTCCAAAAAATATATTTATTTTTTCTTCTTCTACTTTTTGATGGGCAATATTTTTAAAACATGTCCAAAGGATTAACATTAAAACCTTTGAGTGACACTCGATGGGAAAGCAGGATAGAAGTTTTAACGCCCTTAAGATTTCAACTTGGTGATTTACACGACACTTTGCTAACCATTTATGAAAATCAAGACATCGATATCCCAATAAGAGACGAAGTTTCGGGTTTGCTAAGTAGCATTAAACAATTTAAATTTTTATGTTCAATAGTCATATGGTATAAAATTTTAAACTGTATTAATCCCATAAGCAAGCTTATACAAACAAAAGATTTTGATTTGAAAAAAAGCACTTGATCTTCTAGAGAACTGCAAAATTTTCTTTAAAAATCTTCGATCATATAAGTCTTTCAATGAAATTATTGTTGACGCAAGAGAATTAGCTGATGAAATTAACATTGAAGCCAATTTTGAATTAACAACGCCGTGACACCGCGTAAGAAGAAAAAAGGCCAACTTTTTATATAAGGCAAGGAACGAACCAATCAAAGATCCCAAAGAAAAAAAAAAAAAAGAAAAAGAAATTACTCATATGGGATCAACCTACTACAAAATAGAATTTATCTTCTATACTATTGATCAAGCATTAAACGCACTAGATAGTTGATTTGAACAGCTGAATCACCATAGTAACCATTTTCGGTCTCTACATAATACATATGATTTGAAAACCATGCCTAAAGACACAGTGTAAAGATTTGCAAAAATCTGGAAAATATTCTATCTGATGGTGAATCAGCTCACTTTAACGGTCTAGATTTAGTAGAGGAAATTTCTGCAGTCTGTGCACTTTTGGGCAAAAAAGAAAGTTCAAGTGATGTTTTTAAAATAATAACAATGCTAAATTTTGCTCCACATCATAGTATTGCCTAAGAATACTAATGACTATTCCAATATCAGTAGCAAATGAAGAAAGAAGTTTTTCCACATTAAAATTAATCTAAACCTTTTTACACTCAACTACTACGTAAAATCGACTAAATGGCTTGGCCATTTTAACAATTGAATATGAAATTTGCTGATCAAATAAACTTAAAAGAGGTAATAAAAAAATTTTCATAATTAAGTGAGAAAAAAAATTTTCTTCTGATTACAACTCAAACAATGTATTACTGTGGTTCTATGTATCTACCTTTTTGTTTTCTATTTAGGTTTTAGGTATAAGTAAGAAAAAAATCTAAATCGTAATAGTGGTAAAATTGCATCCTGTATGTTTAAAACTAAGTAAATATTTTTAAAATATAACAACTAGGTATCTATAGATACTGCAACTCTGTTTTATTTTAATTTATACTGTTTTGTATCAAATGTTAAGTTTTAATACTTGTTTCTTTTTAAATATACGTTTTTATTGCAAATTAAAACCATCTTTTTATTAAGAAAAAATAGCTTTAAAAGGGGCGGCAATTTGTTTTTTGTCCGTGGTGGCGTAATCGCCAGAGCGGTCCCTGACGAGTTTCAAAAGAAAATTTCTAATTATTGTCAAATAATTTAGTAACACCAATGCCAAAGATTGTATAATCTTTGCCAGTGTTGATATAGTCTTGTGGCATTTGTTCTCACTGTTAACAATTTTTATTGTCTCTGTTAGTGCTGACTAGATGTAGTAAATTTTGATTGCGAGGACGTGTTTCACAAAAGATAAATACGTAGACTATGCAGTTTTTTACGATTTCTGTAATAAAAACCTATCCAGATCGAGTTCTACGATCAATAGAAACCGATGTAACCACCAGTGTAGGAAACATTTCTCGAGAAAATAACACTCCAGTAACTCGTACGTATATCCTACAATAAAATATGAAAAATTCCATCCTTATCATCTCCAAAATATACAGAATTTGCTAAAAAAAACTACCACATCCAGCGTAACGATTCAGTCGCTGGTTAATTGTAAACAAACCTATATACAAATCTCCAAATATTTTATATGGGATGAATGAGCATTTCATCGTAAACAAAATTGTATAATTTCATTTTTATGCTAAATATCATTTTAAGGAATAAAAACAACGTTCACGTTTAGGCGTCACAAATGAACCTTTACAACATTGCAAAAAATAAGACCAAAATAATAGGAAAAGAAATATTTCATGCATTAAATATTCAAGGTGTCCACCACTTTGTTCCATATACAATATGGTCCGTTGATAAATTTCTCTGCTTATCTTTAACACGAAATTATTTTCTTCTTGACTTCTTCTGGTTTCAGCTGCTACGTGCATGACTCGAGCTATTAATTTTTTTATTGTTTGAGCTTTCAGTCTGTTATCATAAAAAATATATTTATAATCATCCCATATATAATAGTCTAGAGGTGTAAGGTCTGGTAAACGTGGTAGCCAAGACCCCCATGACGAATCCAACAGTTAGGATAAGTTTAAATAATAATTCCTCACCCTTACTTGATAATGTGACGGTGCACCATCGTTCTGAAAATGCATTATTTACCTAGTAGGCAATGAAACACCTTCCAATAAATTATTTAATTGATGTTCTATGAAATCTAAATCTGGATCCGTGTAAAGTATTTTCAAAATGTAAGGTCTCATTAAATATGATTCAATAAATTCACATGAAACATTTACTAAGAACTGATGTTAAAGCAGTCCCAAAATTATGCCTCAAAGATTGTTTCTTATATAAATATGCTATTTCTAGAGATTAATTGTTTAATTTATTGTAAAAAGAGATTCGTTAGAAAATAAAACAGATATGTATTTTTTGAAAGTCTAACATTTCACAAAATTTCAAAAAAATATTCGGGTATCTCTTAAACGACACTACCGGTAAAAAAACACAATAATGTATTTGTAACAAATTAATTATATATAGAACAAAAATTGTTAATAAATTTTTGTCAGATAAATAGGTTAGCAGACATTTGTAAGGAGCGATTATAAGGACAATATCTCCTCGCTTAAAGACCGGTTATAGCTTTTGATGTAACACATGGGTACCACAGTGTGGACAATCCTCAAAAGAAAGACAAAGGATTCAATGATTCAATAGAAGCAAAGTAGTTCTGAAAAGTAATTCGATGATACACATTACCTTGGTTTGATATCAGGTACCTCTATATTAGGATATATATTGGCTGACGCTCGGCTGGCCTTAATAAAGCAAATGTCAGCCTTGTCGATAAACTCAATATTTCTTACAGATGACACGGTGCTGGAGTTTATCGACAGATTTTCTTGTTCCGCAAGTCTCATTCGGGCTTTTAGACGATTTGGCTGAAGTTCAGTGACACACTCCACATTAGCACCTCGTCTGGTATCGAGTACACTTGATTTAAAAAAAAACCTGGTACAACTCTTGTAATCGAAAATCTTAATAGCTTAGTTGTGTGCTATGTCTGTAAATAGGGCTGGCCAGGCATGTCGAGAAGGGGGTAGAGAAGAGGTGATTTACCTCGGACCTGGGTTTTTTTGGAGGAGATCGGTTTTCTTTGTGTTTTTAAACTTATTAAACCTTTCTCTTTTTATTTTATTCAAATGGAATTTTCAAAAATAATTAGAAAATAACTTTTTCAAACCATATTCAAGCCTGCCATATTATTGTTTAAAAAGATAATATTTGTTACGGATAATTCTACTAATGGTTGTAATTAAAATACTAACTGAATAATGATAATTCTATTTTTAAAATAAGAACACAAAAATACCACTTGAGATTAAAAAAAATGTAAACAATGCAAACTGAACATAAAAATACAATAAAAAAAAAAGTAAAATAAATGAACTTCAATTACGTAATACAGAATTAACTAATATTTTGTCATTGCTCCATTAGCGTCTAAAACTGCCTAAAGTCTTGCAGGCATGGACAAAATCAGAGTTCTCCCAAGCGTCTTCAATTATTCCTTCCAATTCTTGGGCATTATTTGGATGGTTATTTAATTTTCTTATATGTTTCACCATTAGTCCCCATACATTTTCAATTGTATTTAAATCCGGACTTTTAGATGGCCACGGTAACAACTCTATGTTTTTATTAAGAAACCTTTGCCCGACACGATGGGCCGTATGTATGGAGCAGTTGTCTTGTTGGAAAATAAAATTATTTTCCGGACATACCTCTATTACTGACGGCAACATAATATTGTCTAATATTTCAATATATTTAATGGAATTGAGATGACCACCACTAGTAGAGTTTTCTGCCTCGCAAAAGTGCTTTCTTGCGATTCCGTCTGCAATCGATTGTTAAAACTTGGAAACCCCTGCAAACTGTTACTTACGCTTTGTGAAAATAATTCCACCTGGTTGTACAAAAATTGTATGGTGCAGGGGGGGCTTGTAAGGGGTTATTATGGAAAAAAGGGTGGTTTTGAGTTATTTATATAATAAGAATCTACATAAAATTATGTACCGGTTACATTAGTGTGAAACAAAAATTGTCATTATAAATGCAATAAAATAATTATTGAAAATTATATTTTACATTACATCATATGAGAAAGAAATCATTCAAGACGATTTTCTCGAAACATCTAATTTGCTAACTCATCATTTTTCCGTTTAACTAACCCTACTTTCTGTAACGGCTGCATTTCGAAAATATGTTTAGAATAAAGTTGTGCATCATTTCATGAGGAAAATACTGATTTTTTTATTTTTCAAATTCCTTGTTTTATAAGGGAGATATTTAGCAAAAAAAATCCAAGATGAAGGTGGTGCATATAGAGAGACTAGCCAAGTATGCAGGGAACAACGAATTCCCTGATAGGGACGTTCAGGCTTAAGGAGGGGGCAGTGTTACGCCACTGGACTGTATAGACTGGTTAGATGATACTGGGAATTATACGAGAACGGCCGGGAATATTTTGGAATGCTCTAGACCGTATGAGTGGATGTATAAATAAGACGGACGGTGGGCCGAGAGTTAATCTTAAGTTGAACGTGAACGAGTACAGAAGAAATAAGAAAGAGACTTATAAGTATTCAAGTGTGATTATAGCTAAGACAGTAATTAATCTATTGTTGCTAATTGTTAATTAGTAACAAAGTAGTGAGTAAGTGTTACCTGGACTTTCAATCAACGAATCTACGAGAAGACGTGTTTGTGTGGATATCAAACACGTAACAATATTTTAATTTTAAACAAATTTGTTTTTTATATATTTTTTTGAAAACACCCCCTACAACCCCCTGCACCATACGATTTTTGTACAACCTAGTAGAATTACTATCTTATGGGATATGTAACAATTTGTAGTGGTCGACAAATTTTAACAATGAATTGCGAACGGATTGAACGATAGAATCGGTTTTTTACTCTACTACACTGTTCCAACACACCTAACCTATTTAGGGTCATCCAAGCTCAGACATTGACTGAAAACCTTCCTGATATTTGTAGATCGAAAGTATATTTTTCATCGTATCTAGTGCAAGGAGGCCTATATACGCGAACATGTCCATCGTTACGGATTTAAAAACCTTTCGTCAGAAAAGACAACTTGTCCACAGAAGTTTTCATCATTGATAATATAGTTGAGTGCAAAAATAATCCTACCCTGCTTCTTTTCTTCTGAAAGTTTGTATTTTTTAGCCGCTGAACAACTCTTCAAGTCGCTTTGTAATTTTATTCTTCTGCAAGCAATAGATACCGAAGCAGGGAAATTTGTCTCGAAATTGCATTTACTGCAGTCTGAAAAGGGTTTTCTATTAGGTAATTTATAAGATTTTCATCTTCTTGATTATTGCTCTTTCTGGGCCTACCGGAACCAACTTTACGGGATACCGTTTGGTTGGTTTCCATTGTTTTTTAACACTCATTATCGTGGTTTTACTCACATTGTATTCAGCAGCAAGTCTTGTTATGGACCAACCATCTTCAATTTTAGAAACAATTCGAAATTTTTGAATATCTGTTAGATGTCGAACCATTTTTAATAATGACGCCACTGATTAATGTCAAAGTGACATTTGTAAGATTATTAATATCAATCAAAGAACAAATGATTTACATAGCTAAAAGAAAGTGTACCAGTTTTTATTGAAATCAACAGTACGAGACCTAGTTCATCAGCAGCTCTTTCTGCTGTTTTCAACAATGGTGTGCCTAGTCCTGCAATGTCATGATGCTTTACGAATCACAAGAGAGGATCCGAATTCCTGAGGAGCCACGCATGCACTCCAGACCTGGTCCTGTCTCTCCCATTAACATGGAACTGACGATTTAGGATAATTACTTCTGGGAATATTTATAATCTTGCTGGTATTACTATCTAATTGGCACAGGTCATTCACTGTCTACTTCATAATCCAAAGGAGTATAGTAGAATCAGAATGGAAGCATGTTAGTCGCAACGCCTTATTTGGAAAACCAACTCTTTCGAAGTAGGTGTCTGTACTTGCTGCGGAGAAAATTCTTTATTTGTTTTAAATTCTGGATGTTGTACCTCCAGGTATGCTTCCGTCTGCGAGCTGCGTATCCTCAAAAATTCCCCACGGTCGTCCTCTCTTGAGACATATAATAAATAATTATCAGCACCACAGAAATTAGACAACCCCCCAAATCCAAAGTCGAAGCTGCACGGTCGAGAGTTACACGTACGATAAAACGCGGACATACAACCATTCCCACCGATATCGCCAGTTCCAGTGATGGTATTCGAACCTGCATGACGATGGAGATTATCTAGTCACATTTGCCATCGCGCGTTCTAGCTAACTACTCCGGTATTTATTGCTATTGTTATTAGGCTGGTCCAGTCCTCACTATAACTGTTTTAGATACCATTTTGCATTTTTGGATCAGCCTTTCCTGTTCTCGAGAAATTGGACTAGGCATGAAATATTAATCACCCTGTACAGACTTATTTTAAATATTGCATACATGCGGATTTTATGTATCTTCCATGCCTAAATTTAATTTAGATCTGGGGATTCCTACATTGTATTGTCTTGCTGCCTTGTTACAAAATTTAGTGACATGTAGAAATCACAGAAACACGTGCCTAATAACTAGAAATCTAGCGATTATATTACTATATACTTTATAAGGATTAATTAATTTTTTGTTAATTAATATTTCTTGTGTAGTTAAAGTACAGTCCCTTCATGTGTAATGTAATCCTGAAAGATAATTACTGGAGATGTTTGTTGCTTTGATTTGGTTTTGTTCTCTCATTAATTTACTACTAATTAGTCATATATGTTATGTATACATTCGGCTCGTTGAAGTGGTTTAACGATTTTTGCTAGTAAGTGAAAGTAACATAAAAATTTGTAAAAACGTATAACTTAATATGAGCAAAACTCTATGTTTTGCTTTTTACAACTATTTGGTTTGCAAATACTTGCAACAGTGTTACTAAAATAAATTACTCAAAGGTCATTTTTTATTAAACTTTATCTAACGTAATGAATTATATGAACGAACCCTCTGATAAACTCAGTTAATTATCCAACAGCACAAATTCTAAAAGTGCTGACATAGAAGCCCCCAGCTGACAAAGGATCTTGTAACATTTAGGTAATATTAACTTAGTTGCCACTCTACGAGTAGTTTCAATAAAGAATAGACATCACACATTCTTCATTATAAATTATTTGGTAGTGCAAAATTTTATTCTATATTATATGTAACTTAGTTTCAACATAAAAAATAAAGGGTCTATAATATCTATAATATTCATTTACAGTCCAGGGAGTATCGCCTAAGACTAAAAGTTACAAAATAAAGAGCATTGAATTTGCTAAATATCTAAATGTTTACTAGACGGCTGTGTGAAACATTTTTTTTTGGTATCTACGAGTTTGTATTAGACCCTAAAGGTAGTATCCACAGTGTAGACAATTCCAACAGACCTTCCTGGTCATAGCTTCATGAACCTTGCTACGATCTGGGTCACCTATTCAGGCGCTCTTCTGTTTTTGCATTCTTTCATCATCATCTGCATATCTATAACCCCGTGAGTCTATACCTGTTATCTGTTGGTGGGTGCAGAATAACAAATGTCGTACTCCACCTTGGTGGTTTAGAGCATTTGAATTTTTTGACTGCCTATTTATAGGACGACAAATGCCGTCATACAGTTCGGCGCGTTGGGAGTGAGATCTTTCGAACTCGGGAAGGTGTGCAGTCCACAGCACGTTTTTCTGCAGTTGGACCGGCAGCCGGGTTAGGAAAACGCAAGTGAGTTGGTATGACGGCATGCGGTAATTTCTGGTACACCTACAGGGTGTACCAGAAAAGAGCTTTTGCAAAGTTTAAAAATATTATTTTTCCCTTAGTCAAATTATGTATTCAAAAACTAACCGGGCTAAGTGTCCTGTGCTTCCCCTCGACTCCATTTATAGTTTTAAAAGGTGAAATTTGCTTAAATAACCATTAATAACTCGTTGTCTATCAGTTTTATGAAAAAATAACAAAAATTTTCTAAACTGAATTTACTATAAAATATAGTTGTTAGGTTTTAAAATTATTTTTTGTGTTTTTAACATCAATTGTTTTTCGTCCAAAGAGCCTGAGACTTTTAGACAGGATAGTAGGCTGCCAAAATCGACAAAGTATGTGGGGATGTTTTTTATTTATTTTTTCGATATCTACATCCCTTTACGAGTTATAAAGACTTTTTGGTTTTGTCAATATATGCTTTACATATTTAATATCATTCGACCTTTTAAAGATATTTCAAAACTTCTTTTTGTTTTTGAATTTCCCGAGGAATCGATTTGCGAGGTGGCCAGGTATCACACCTGAGATAACCTTTTAAATTGCAAAGAGGTAGACTCTTCTACACGAGACATAAGTGTGAAGTCTCTGAAAAAGGTCACATATTTTAAATATGTGTTACCTCTAGCTGACCCATCACCTAGAGCCAACTCTAGAATTTATCGCTACCTCTTGATCTCTAAAAATGAGAGTCCATTTGTCACTAAACTGAATGAGACTGTGGTAATTGAGGGATCAGTTTAACTTTATTTATGTTTACGAGCGTTTTCTGCAATAGTTAAATGTGAATTTCCATTTTAAGTGAATAAAATGCCTTTTTAATTTCAAGAAACGACAACTAATATGAGACAAAATAATAAATTGGCCTTTTCACAACAAAATGTCATCACAGTGGTCCTTGAAAAAAGGTTTGTATTGATTGACCCTTTTTCTTCCAAGGTATAAAATTACGCTCTCCTTAAGTTAAGAGTCTGCAATCTGAGACACACTGTACGTAAACATCAGGACAACAAGAAACGGCAATTTGAAAACCAAAGTTATGAAAATGAACTTTTATTTCACCGTTTTCAGACCCCTTGAAAAAACAACTTGATCAATGAATTGTGGAATAATAAGCTAATATGGATATTCCTTTTTTGTTATTTTTTAAAGAATGAATAATTTGTTTTAGATTTCACACTCAAAGGAAATTTTTGGGTTCTAAAATTCTGTATTGAAGTTTCTATCATTGTATATATTTGTAAGTATACTGAAAGTTGGTTTTAGGTGATTAATTAAAATGCAGATAATAATAAAATATTTTCTTTTTATATAGGTCTGAAATACTCTATAAAATAATAGAATACAAAACAAACTTCCTGCATACAGAATATTACACAGAACATGTTTACTTAAAACAGTTTCCAATAAATATCTTTAATATACTAGTTTAATGACGGCCAATTTTTAATATTTTGGTAACTTCTCATAAATATTTAGATTTCAAAGAATATATAAATGTTTTATTAACACGCTACTAAGACATGTTATTAGTTTAATTGTTTATGATAGGTGGAATTTAAATTCTTGTCTAATGATCTTCCTACACATATACATAAACTCTATTCACTTTAAATTTGCAATGATGGGTCGGACTTAAGTGAGTGAAACGTCCAACTACGACCGATGCTTATAAAATAAAATAAAAATGAAAATGAACCGCTTATAGGAACTATGCACTTGTGTAATATCTGCACCAAGAATCAGCGTTCATTTTGTTTTCTATCCTGGCTAATACTGCAAAGTTAAAGTGAATAGTGTATATAATTCTTCTCTAAATATAAAATTTATTGGAATCTAGAAAATTTACATTCCTCCTCTAAATAGGTAATTCCCACATATCGTCACATAAACTGGTATGCAGAGCATTAATCAATGTAGAAGAAGTATGTGTATCAAATAATATTTCTCACAACATCATGTTTATTTTTCAGTTTGGAACTATCATTGTCTTAAAAAGAATTCTGTTGTATGTGATATCCATGAGGATTCAAGTTTATATCGTTACTAAGAGACGTTTTTTGTTGGTTGGGAAATCAACTAGATACCTTTTCTAAATAATAATTAATAATATTAAAAAATGATACGTGTTTCATTTGATAGGCCTTTTAAGGATAATGTTAGCTTCAAACTGAAAAAAGTATAATCAAATGAAGATAAACTTACAGAAACCATAATAATTGGATGTTTTAGAAAATACCATTGATCCGTTATTCACGGAAAGTATAGAAAATCAGCAAGACGCAGATGGTATTCCGCTAATTATTGAAGAAGAACCGATGGTGCCCATCACAATATATTTCACCAGTAAGGCAGTGTTTTTTTGGCATTAGGATAAAATCTATATAGCCAGGCGCAAGTTACTATTATGTATATTAAGGCAGTAGTCAAATGCCTGGTTTCCAGATAGATGGATAGGCAGAAGAGGATACATAGAATGACCTACTCACATCCCTGACTCATCTCCCTTTAAATTTTCTGTGGACCATTTAAAATCAACTGTCTACAAGACGCTGCCTAGGGATATTGAAGATTTTAAATTCTTAATGAAAATATAATATCGAGGCATCCCCCGTGAAACTTTTGTTAAAGATCAGAATTTGAACAATAGCTGTGTCACTTCCTTGGCACTAACGGTATCCACTTTAAAGATTTAATAAAATAGTAATACAATTTTAGTTAACAAACTGTAACAGTTAAAAAACAAAATGCACCTACTATTAAAGTTACTCTAAAAAACTCATTTTTTTTTTCTTTTACCCATAACCCAGCAGTCTCAAAAACTGAAAGTCCTTTGTATTCGCGATTGAATTAGTTTAATATGCTGTATTACAAGTGGGGTCATTCCTTTTAACATTTTAAAGTTTTAGGTACTGGCGGTTATGGGGTAAATGTGAATTGATCATCATTGCCCAAGCGTCAAAATAGGTCCCCCCTTGGAACAAAAGTTGACGTGTCTCGGCGAATTTTTTAAACTTCGTATAGTTTTAAAAAAAAGCGGGTGGACAGTTTTCAAATATATGTATATTTTATCAAATTAGTACCATGTACAGGTCTGTGCCTAGATGCTTAGTTAAGTTTGTTATTTTCAATCAACCACTGTTTAGCATTAGTTTTCTGCTAATGAAACTATATTTCTGTCACTGTGTCTTATAGAGTTATCTTTTCCAACAAATATAATTACTAAAGCATTTGTATATGAAAGAAAAAGTGCAGATTTTATTTAGTTTGCATTTATAAATACCGTAGGTGGTGTAAGTGTGGGTGTGTGTGTGTGTGTGTGTGTGTGTGTGTGTGTGTGTGTGTGTGTGTGTGTGTGTGTGTGTCTGTATGTGTGTGTGTGCGTGTGCGTGTGCGTGAGTGCGTGGGTGCGTGTGGGTGTGTGTGCGCGTATGCGTGTGCGCGTGTCAGTTAAAATTGGTGTTATTTTTAATGACTTGCTATATCACAAACAATATCTAGATAAGTGTAAACATCAATAACTAGTTCACTTATAATTTTAAAATGTTTGGAGTATACAATATTAGCAGTAGCTAAGAGAATAAAATATTTAAATAAATGTACGGAAACAGTAGCATTACGAGTATCACCACAGGCATGTAACGTCTTCAACAAACAATTATTTACTATAAAATCTATCCATTTTCAACAGTGTCTAAATGCTGACACCAGCCTAAATGGCAAATGGGTAAGCCGGTTAGCAATTTTTCAATAAAAGTATATTTTCAATAATACACTCGGTATATTTATTAATATTTTACTTCAATTGTTGTGACAAACACAACTATTCACTAGAATAACTGAAGTGGTGATAAATGAATTTAGTTACGAGTATCCATTAACAACTAAATCTAGTCGAAAGTTTTAAAAGCATTGCCGACACAAAATGTATTGTTGCGGTAATTTCCATTTTTAAAAGCTTCTGTATTGTTTACATTATTCCGATATGCTTCCACTCGTAGCATTGGTAATGTTCTGAAAATTTATATAATTTGTATTCAGGATTGTTCCTCTTTCACGGACCTGTTTGAATGTCAATATACTGAGACATCAACTCTTTTAATATTTATAAAAAAAAAAAACAAAGTATCAATTTGAGGCAAGTTTATATATTTTGGAATAATTTTATAAAGACTTGATATTTTGTTAAATTTTTAAAGATATATTGTACTTAAAGGCTTTATTAAAGATAATAAGAAATACATTTAAAATTTTTTACCGATACAAAATACTTTAATTAAAAGCAAAGTTAATTTCTTACATCTAATATTAATGTTTTTTTTTGTATTTTTTTATTTTAAAATAAAGAGGATTTGTTTTTATTATCATCATGTGCTGTTTGGTCATTCAACCAACTACTAAGCACCATGAATATTCTATCAACTACTAAGCACCATGAATGAGGTCATATAGTTGCAGATGATTGACGTATATTCAATAACTACGTAATTTTATTTTACAAAATACAAATTCCGGCAATTGAATCATTTCCCATATAATAAGAAAATGAAAATTAACTGATACTCAAAACTGGGAATGGAATTTTGAAATATTTTCATACAAAATTTTTGTTCTATTCAAAAAAAAAGGTCTAATCTGATTCTGAGTGGGTTGGAACCTTTTGATGTGAAATTGACGTGGTTTTTCACAAAATACCAATACATCATCAACTGCACTCGACGCACGTTTCGCTAACTAAGTTGGAATTATCTGAGTTTTAATCATCTTCAGATGATACAAACTTGGTGCCGAAACGTGGAGCATATGATATTTTGATATTAATGTGGAAATCTACGTCAGGGTAAGTTTAATCTGTACTATTAATTTATTTAAATAAAAGTGCATATTTTAAAAAACGAACAATGAAATTATTTTGTTTTTTTATTTATACAGCATAAGTCATAAAAAATCTCAGTATTGGTTGAGCGTTAATGAAATTTGTGTTCAACACAGAGAAGAATTACTAGACAAGTTAAAATGCAAGATATCTAGGAATTTTCTCCTCAATTTTTTGCTCCACTTGATTCATCTTCATGAGAGCATTGAATAAACAATGGACTACTTCAGTCGCCATATTGAACAATCAGCGACATAGACTGTTCACTAAAACATCGGAGGCTAGTTAATCGATTTGGAATTTTATTAAATATTTATAAAAAAAACCCTTTAGATATTTTGCCAAGATTACCTCTAACCGATTAAGACAAAAGGAAAGTTGGATATTCTGGGTGAACCTGTCTTTAGAGAGCTCATATAATTAAAGTAAAGAAGCTTATGCCTTTCCAGAAACGAAATTAATTTTAATGCAGAAAGTAGACTGGTACTCCCATAACTTTTTATGTTGGGTTGAAATGTAGTTTTGGTCAAACAAGACGTTTATTAAGCAAATTAAGGGAATACTAATAAACGTTGCTACCTTTTTTGAAAAAATTCTTGATGTCATTCAAAGTTGTAGCATTAAACCCATTAGATGAAATCAGATTATTCAACATCCTATCCGTGTTGATCTTCAGCATATCAGGAAATACCTTGTATGTGTATATCTGTGTTACAAATAATGGTACATAATTTTTGTTTTAAGTTCGATTGCCGGAAAACAAGAAATGTCAGTAATGTCATTTCTGTGTACACACCAGAACCTATTGCCAAAATTGACTAATTTCCCTCTGCTTCCACAATTTAAAACCATGCATAAACTAAAAATTGACCTGTAGAGCGAGAGCTTTTGGCCAGCGTTTGGTCGGTTACTACCTGTAGCTCATACCTATTTGGCAGAAAGTTTAAACAAATTGCACCAGAGAACTGATTATTTTCCATGATTAGATTAAACAGCTTGTTAGGATCTTACCAGGTGTAGGAATTTATTACAATTATCAATTAATAAATTACATGGATATGTGGCTCATAAACTAATTGTTGGACACGACCAACCAAACACCAGAAACTACAAGACCTCCTATAAAAACATAAATAATTCTAATACGTTCACTATCTAAACAACCAACAAACTATGCCAATATTATCAAATCGCTAAAATTACCTAAAAAAAAACGTTACTTTGACAATATATTCATTATTACAGCAACCTGTGTGAAATAACTACGAAGATAAATTGTAAAACCAAATTTAAACGTTCTTTTAAAACAAATTTCGACAGAAATAAAAAATCGGTAGAATAAAACTGAATGAAATTAATAAAGTCAACTGTCCCCGGAAAATGACGAAGGGTATCAAGTATCAAGATAAATAACTGGAAATACACTAAGTGATTTGTTTTCAATTAGACCAACACATATTTTTATTTCTTTCCCCAAGTGTGTATAGCAATTTAATAGATGTCAATCTGACATTTGGCAACAATGCGTTTCATACTCTCTCCTTTGGTCTAATTAGCTGATTAAAGCAGGCATCGAAGGATATCGATATTTTTCTGTAGAGAAGGATCTTAGTGTATATTTATATGGGATTTAGAATAAGGTTATGTGAGATTTTATGTTTCCAAAGTTATAATTATATATATATATATATATATATATATATATATATATATATAAAACGGTTCTTATATATTTCTTTCAAGGGAAAAAAAAGAAAATTATGTGCTGTGTTCTAAGCATCAAATATTTCTCCTTTACATGATGAGCTAAGGATCAACTTCGAGTGTTACATATAGGCAACCAGTTTGCCATGACTCTTTCAAGTAAGTTGCATAGCTATAATAATTATATGACGTCACAACTAATGTGGTCTATAATCAATACAGATTACTTATGCTATGAAACATTTTTAATTGTATAAGATAGTATTAGTGTCCGCAATTAGTCTTAAAAATTAGGCTAAGATAAGATGATATCTTTAGAAATTGTCCTGATTTTCGTGTACTTATTGGATACAATATGACTTATTCTAAAAGGCACAGAAACTTTAGTCCCTGAAGAATTTCCACACAACCCATTAAGAGGCCCTGTTTGACTACTCTGTACCGTTTGAACAATTAAACTTGATTAGTATTAAGAGGGAGTATATGTTGACAAATAAATTTGAATTCATTGAAATCATAGGAGAGGACAGTAAATGAAATAATTCTGGAATTTAGTCCGAAAATATAATAATAACAAGCAATTGACCTTTTACAAATAAAATTGTGAACAGGCATAATGGACGTAAAATAATAAAATTTAATCAAAAAAGCTTATGAAATCATCTAGAGTTTTATTCTAATTAACTGTCTATTCACGTAAATGCTATTTGGCATTCGTCGAAAAACAAATAAAATTTCTTTTATCCTTTTTGATGTAATTTTTTTTTTACCGAAAGGATCGTTACATCTAACTCCAAAATGTATATTGATTCATGTGTGGTTTCACAATTCACAGTTGGCAGAGCCTAACCGAATGTATGAAAATTGATAGCTTCTTTCTCAGGAATTAAATTCAATCAAATTGCTTTATAGATATGTTAATAAAACCAATTCCTTAATTTTTTTTTATTGCAGGTAATCTACTTGTTATTCTGGTTGTGACGTTAAGTAGGCGCCTAAGATCGATAACAAATTTTTTTCTGGCCAATTTAGCAGTGGCGGACTTCTTCGTTGCTATTTTCTGCGTCTACCAGAACTTATTTATCTACATTGTTGAAAGGTAAGCCCTATTGATTTTTGATATACTACTATTTTTAGGAATAAGTATCGTTATTTGTTACTTTGGTATTTTTTAATTCTTCTCAGACGCAATAATTTAGATAGAATTTACAATATGAGCAAAAACACTGCTTTTTATCTTTTCCAACATAATTTTTAGAGTACAAACATAGTGGAACGACGAGGTTAGAGACAGAGCGACGCAACGTAAATTTTGACGTATAAACATATACAACCGAACATAGTAAAAAGGTTGTCGCACGTCACACAACGAGACTAACGAGGTAAAATCTGAATTGTTGTTGTATGTAGCGTTGAGATTTTCATTCAAAATATAATTAAGGTGGTAACATCCATTTTCAAATAATCAAAAAAATCCTTCAGGGTGTTTCTTCAGTACAGAATATTTTCTTTCGCCCAACTCCTGAATTGTCAACAATACCCATACCGACACATTGTCATACAGAAACTAATCTTCACTGTCTGAAAACAATTTTGATATTAACTTCAATATGCAGACACATCGAAAGTAGAAAAATTTTTCTCCTCACTATGTGATCATATCTCATCTCTGTGTCGCGTAGCTTACCACGCCGCTTTGTTTCCAGCCTCATCGCAACACTAAAAGAGCAATATTCCACTAAACTGCTAACTGCACGCGACTAACGCGATTTCTATTTACATGGAGTTTACATTAGCAATACCCACTGACCACCTCGTGAATGGCGTGGTAATGTAATCTCCATGTAATTAAGAATCGCGTGCGGTTAGTCGCGTGCGGCTAGCAGCTTAGTGGAATATTATATTAAGAGAACATTATTTACTTATCCACATGAGTAATAATGAAACAAGCTTATTTTAAATATTCTGTCTCATTTACTTACATTACTGGAAGAAAACATATGTAACAATATCATAATTGCTGTATTTATTATCTTATTATTTAATCACATATTTTGCTAAAATTGGTACAAGCCGACCAAGAACAGGTAAGAATAAGGTAAGAAGAACAGTTCATATTTTCAGCTGTCCGCAATTGCTTGCTAAAGGATCTCTATTTCTAAAGTAAGGAGAAAAAGCAGGAATGTATATATGTAGATCCCAAAATAAATTAGAATTATGAAAATTCAGGATAGTTACACAGATTTTCCACGATAGCACAAAAATTGTTATGTTAGTTTTACGAGTAGAAATAATGTAAAAATGTTGGTTTCCAAACCGGAAGAGAACAGTCACCGCAAGATGTTTCTGAACGTAAGTCATCTTCCTTGCTTAAGAAAGCTTCAGATTTGAAAATATTTGGTTTCTGTAGATAGCAGTACAATGTTATGAAACTTTCTCAAGCCCTGACCACAAGTATTGAAGAGAAAATTAAAACAATCGCTTCAGAAAATTGTCATTTTGTCATTTATTACTTCCTCACCCGTCAAATTGAGGAAGTTATGTATTCGTGAAAAAAATATTGAAAATTTTTATTGCATTTCTGGACGAATCTCGACGAATTATGACGATACACAAAATTTCAGACAGAAAAAATTTTCTGTCTGTGTGTATGTGTGTGGTTCGCGATGGCAGCTACAGTTTTTGAGATAAAGTTTTCAAATTTGGTACAGACATTCTAGAGGTCAAGGAAGAGATTAAGTTCGTTGATGAGCAAAATCGGTCCCAATGTTTAAAAAAATATTTGTGACATTCCACCAATGTGACTTTTTTGAAACGTCAAAATGTGACTTTTTTTGAAACTTCAAAAAATGTGACTTTTTTGAAACGTCAAAAATTACTTTTTATTATAAACTCCACCACACGTCGAGTTTTACTACGACGAGGAAGTTCTGATCCCCAAGTAATAATTGGCAGCCGTTTTTTTTTGTGAAGAATAAAGATGTATTTTTTTTTCGGATTATCCGATGCCGGACAGTCCTCCCGTGGCGTCCGAAGGCTCATGGGAGTCGCGCCGGCGCATTAACTACAGCCACTCCCCACATCCCGCAGGGTTAGTGACTGTAGATACCAGAATCATGTGCCCTAAGTAGACAGACAGAACGCAGAATGACCGCCTTCTGCATTTGGCTTTGCCAGCCACTCGGCTGATTTTTGGCAGGCCGGTATGACCTTCAGTTCCGAGAGCAGCGTATGCTTTATACCTCCGAGTACACCGATTACTAGGACGACCATTTTTATCGAGTAGCCTGGGTACATCACTTGGAGCTCATACCGGAGATCGCGATATTTGATCCGTTTCTCCTCCTCCTTCAAGGTGATGTTTTTCTCCGCAGGTGCCGAGAACTCGATGACATACATCACCTTGAGTTGATGGTCGAGAAGGACTATGTCAGGCTTGTTAGCTTGGATTAGCCTGACCGTCGGGAACGAGTAGTTCCAGTAAATCCGGCATTTCTCGTTCTCGACAACGGACTCAATACCTCCGGGGACGTAAGGCAGCACTGGTGTCTGGTCTACCCCGTACAAGTGCCTTAGATGGTAGTATAGCACTCGTAACGCCGCGTTATGCCGGTGGATGTAGGCCGAAATCGCTTATATGGGGCATGCAGATAGTAAATGCATGAGCGATTCCGGCGCCTGATGGCAGGTCCTGCAGTTGATATCAGGAACCTCTACACGCCACACGCGTGTTGAGAGGTTATTATTATTATTATTAGTTGTATTTCCAAAAAAATAAAGATCAGAAAAAATCAGGAAAACAAAAATATTATTGACATAGTCATAAATGCGTTATCCCAGACACAAATAAATGATAAATAATCAATTTAAGTTTCAAATAAGATTTAAACATTAATATATAAATTATTATGATTTATGTCTTTTAAGTAATTGTAATTACTAAAATAATTATATTGTTATTTGATATATATTCTTTATCTTAACAGAAGATGTATTGTAAAGGAACTAGAGCTTCAACTTAATACGTAAAACTTACAGCGACGTAAGAGGGGATCATCTAGAGCTCCGTTTCATACAGCGGCACATGGGATTTTTATAAATTGCCATATTTCGCTTATTATTAACGATAACATTATGAATAAAACATCATTGGGAAAGAAAAAAATTTAGCAAAATGAATGAATTTTGCCTACATCTCGAACGGAGATGGGCGTTTAAAGTTGAAAATGGCTTTTTTGAAAGTGATTTGATTTATTTACACATAAACGGTCACAGATTCATTTCTAAATTTTGGCAGTATATAGAAAATTTTGTGGGCTATCCATCCATGTTATTAACTCGAAAATTTGGAATGGTGCCCTTTTGCACCTTTTTTTACAAATTTGAATTTAAGCTTTCGAGTTTTGCCAAATACTAGCTTTTAGCGTTTTGTGGCCCACAGAGTCATTTTTTAAACGCCTCTGCACGGCGAGCACTCCACTACATAGGATAAAGGAATACTTCTTATTTATTGATACATATTTAGATTGATTGTTTATTAACAGTAGTCTGTTAAAATAGTCTTACTTTAACTATTGAACAAATTGTCAGAAATGCAGACATTTGTGGAGCAATTGTGGTCATGTATTAATACGAACACTCTGTAAAATGGAACTCAATAATGTAGAATCATTTACATATTACTTTCACGAAGAATAAAAAACTTACTTTAGCATTTTTCTAAAGATTTTGTCCTATTTTGAGACACAAATCAGACATTCCAAATAAGTTACAAGTAGCTTTTAACAGGTTCATATTTATTGAAAAAAAACTTCTGAGAAATGTACGGAATTTCAATACTAGTATATATTTGACATTTATATAGTGTTTCCACTTTACTCCTTAAATTGAAAACACTTGAATCTTTTTCCAATAAGGACAAAACTGCCTGCAAACAGATTTTCAATAAATTTGTTTTAGATAGGTAAAGTAGTGGGTAGATAATAGCCATTTCTCAGTATAAATAAATGAAATAAAAAATAAGATTTTCGAGACGTCGCAAATAATTCAATTGGAATAATTTATTATTATTTCATATTCTGTAAGCCCTTTTGCTAAACTTTTCATGATGTTATACTTGATATAGCTGGATACGAGAGTTTATAATAGTTATTAAAGATCAAAGTTAAAATTTGTTTGATATCACTATTCAGCTCATGCTATTAATAAAAAGTTAATCTCAGAACCTGTATGTTTCTCATGATCATTTGTAAGTTCAGTCACTTCTACGAATAAAATCATTCGGCAGGTCAATCACTAAAAAACTGTTAATGCATATATATCTCTTCACCATTTTGCTTCTAAATTGAGCCGTAACACAACCCTGCAAAAATATACACATACCAATTTCCAATTTTCCAATTTAAATTTTGTATTTCCTATTGTTATAATATCTAATTAAGGTTACTTAAATCCTTCATTCATATAACGTACAGTAAGTAAATATGTACACATGTAAACAAAAACAATACATGAAATGGACATGGTAACACAAAGTTATTATAGAATTATATATAAACAATGCTAAAGTCCGCCAGGACGACAAATTCCGCCTGAGTACGTCTGATAGCCGATGTTGTGGCCTCTGCCATGGTTTTTGCCTTTTTACATTAGGTTTCCTGTTGAAACAAACAGTTCGTTTTAGGTTTTTATTTATTGTAATAATTTTAATAATTAAAAAGAAAGAGTTAAAAAAGGTAAATGGTTATTGTCAGCTTACAGGAAAAACTAGAAAAAACCTGTATGAAATAATTACATGTTAGTTAAATTTTCTTAAAATTGTCCGCGATCAGGGTTTGGAGTGGAAAAGGCGTGTCCACGCATTATAACGAGTTGAGGTAGAAGTAGGAGGTTTGGTTATGGATGGTCAGGAGGGTATGTCTATCGTTTTGTGCGTTTTGTTTTGGTCAGTTGGCGTCGAAGTAAAGTGGAAGGTTTTCGACGATAAGTTTATGTGTAAGTATGTATTGATAGTCTCCGCGTATGTCTGTAATATGTCTAGTTAAGTTCGAGGCATGTATGTTTTTTTTTTTTAGGAAGTATTGTGCAGTTTGAATAATGTAGTCTCGTATACGTGGCATATTTGTGTTCCTGTGTAAGTCGACGACAAGTATGTATCCCGTTGCTTTTGTTACAAGTCTTAGTAATTTATTCTACGTAACTTGGAGACGCCTGTACTGAGTGTCTGACATGCGACTCCAAGTGACCCAGCCATATGACATTATCGGTCGTAGTATTGTCTTGTATAGTAAAAGTTTGTTATCAGTATTAAGTTGTGAGCGTCTGTTAATGAGTGGGTATAATTTATTTGGGTTCGTGTATGTCTGTTGATTGCTTTAGTAACGTGCGGTTTGAAAGAAAATCATTGGTCAAGTGTAAGTCCTAGTTATTTTACTGTCTTGTTTTCTGTTATTGTTTGGCCGTTTATTTTGAGCGGGTTGAATGTCTTTATGTTTGTAAATTTTTTGGTGAGTAAAATTGTCTCTGTTTTTGTTTCATTTATGGTAATTTTTCAGTCATCGTAGTATTTAGTGAGTCTGTCTAAGTGATATCGTATTTTTGTCATCGCTGTCTGTGTGTAAAAAGATTGTGAGTAAATTGTAAGCGTTTGCAGGTTAGTCGCGATTGTGATGTTACTAAAACGTCAGTAGATACAGTATTAAAATTAGAAAAATGGCAATCCTTTAAGATTCAGCTTGTGCAAGAACTAAGTGATGATGATCTAAATCGGAGGATACAATTTTGTGAAACAATGATGATTATGTGCAATGGTGATCCTCTTCTAAAAAAAAAAATGATTTTCTCTCATGAATGCACTTTTAAATTAAATGGTGAAATAATCGTCAAAATTGTAGATACTGGGCAAGGGAAAACCCTCGATGGATTCGGGAGCAGCATACACAGTATCCACAATCGGTAAATGTGTGGACTGGAGTTGTAAGATATAGAATCATTGGACTCTATTTTGTCGATGGAACTGTGAACGGACCGGCATATCTCCAATCTTTCATGGGCTATCTCATCACAACGTTACTAAATTTATTCCCCAGTAGAATTAATCCTGGAAATGTTGACGAAAGCCTATGGTATAAACAGGATGGTGGGCCTCCCCATTATGCAGTAGTCGTTCGAAGGTATCTTGATTAAATAATTCTGAACAGGTGGATTGGTAGACGTGGGCCAATCGAATGGTCACTACGGTCACCGAACCTAAATCCATTACATTATTTTCTGTGGGGCCATCTAAAAAAACTTAGTTTATAAAACGAAAACGGAAAACATTGTTGAATTAAAAGAGAAAATTAGAACAGAAATAAACAACATTTCTCAGGAAACTATAAACAAGGTTCAGCAACACTGTATTCATCGTTTAGGGTACTGTCAGCTACAACAAGGAGTACAGTTCGAACACTTACTACAAATTTGTTTTTATTATTAACTAACCGTTAGTTCTAGTGACTATTATTTGTTCAAACAAAACATGAAAAGTTAGTAAATTCTTATATTCAAAATGGCCGTATCTTTCAACTTATCAGCTTCAGATCCTAAGTATGATACATTTTTGGAATCACCTGTTGATTCAGAATCCAAAAATTGAGAAATTGGGTGTTCCGTTAAAAAAATACCGATGACGTCATAACGAATATGATGACGTCATAACCAAAAAAATAAAGGATTAGGTGCGTAATCAAAATTAAAGATCCACTGCCGAGAATTTTTTTCTAAATATTATTTGTTTAAGAAATAATGAATTTATTCCATACTCTGCAGACACACTGTATGACTGGACTAAATTAGCTTAGGTTAGATTAGGTTTAGTTTAGTAAAAAAAAAAAACATTTGCCAACAAATTACATAAAAAAATTAGAGAATGGAAATTGGCGTTCGTTACTCAATTAACCACTTATTTTATTAATTTTATTTCAATACATGTGTAATGTGTAATATGATAAATACAGTAAATTAGGTCGACGAAATTATGACTCATTCTTGTATTATCATCGCATTCATCCACAATTTATTCAGCTTGTCATTTTGTTTTATATATAATGACTATTTATTTTGGCTTGCATGTATACCGGACGATTCAAGTTGGTATTCGCACCCTCATAACATTGGTTGCAGAAAGTGTCACGGAGTTTGTTGGTCTGATATATTTGTAAGTGATGATTTTTACGTTTAGATTATATTTGACTTAAGGTTGGTGCCATATACCAAAATCATTATCTTGCATAAACTTAACGTACAAACATTGTTGCAGAACATTATTATTTATTTTGTTTTATGAAACAACTGCTAATAGTTCAGTAGGCAGAATATTGTCGGTTAGCACTATGTAAATTTTTGTAATTTAAAAAATATAGTTCTTTATAAGGGAAATTACCAGGATTAAAAAAGGCGTCAAATTTTAATGTTAAAAATGAACATAAAACAACTTTATTCCTAAAACTATTTAGTTTTTGTTTTTTCATTTTGTTTAAATATTTCCCCATTCGTGTATTTTTTTTCTTTTACGAATTTCATTTCCGAACGTAAATTGCCCAATTTTTCAGTTGTTAGTCCTCCTCTTTTTTTCTGTAAACTTATTGGGAGTAATTTCTGCCTTCTGACTTTCTCGGCTTCTTTTCGTTAACAAGTCCATCCTCAAAAATGGTGTATACTCATTGAGACCTTCTCTAAGGTTTACTTTTTTCGTTCAGAGTATCCTTTTTTATAAGTTTTAAGTTCAATCTACCTGAAAACTGTTCAAAATTATAAAAGTAATTTTTCACATCAACATATATAGACACGTTTTTTGGGCTTCCAGATTTTATTAGATGGTGGTATTTATTGCTCAGGTACGTACATGTTTTCCATTCTGATTTTCTTTTTTCAATTCGAGGTCTAGGTAACTATGACCAATCTAAGGGAATTTGTGGTCAATAATCTTGAACAATCTATTCAAGATTAGAAGTTGGTAGAGACAAACAATGTTAAAAGTTCTGTTTTGGCCGGAACATTATTCCAACCAAATTACAAGATACTCAATATTTTCATCCGTGTCTTAAGTGGTAAAACCTATACAAACAACATGTCATTAAGTTTTTCTATTTGCCACATCCTCTAAACTATTAAAAAAAAGGTGTATTTACCCCAGAATTAAACCACACAATGAAATTATATAGCCACATTAGCCTTAAATAAAACGCCTTTGAAGTTGAGATTCAGAAGTGCCATTACTTGCTGCAAATCCATAATTATATAACACTTATCTTTTGTCATACAAAAAATTTTTCTCTATCTCGTTGTTGAGCTTCCAAACTTATTTTGCAATTTTCTAAATGCTCATCAGTATTATGTCCACACTACATGTATCATTTCTCGGATGGTTGAACTTCGTAGAAAAAATATGAACAAAGTTTCACCATAAAGTTGTCGCGAATATTTTTTGTCTTCGCATTCTTTGATGCTCATTTTGTACGTTTGAGTTATATTGAGATGACACAAGAAGCATTTTATGGTGATTTTTATTCCCTGGATAGTGTGATTCTTCGGCTGGATATATTTTTATTGTTCTTAATACATACTCGATGTTGGAATGTTTGAATGGTGCTTTCTGTTTTATCGGGTAACGTAGTAATTTGTCTACTTTTCAGTTTTTTTCGTTGACCAACATTTTTCTGTCAAATTGATATAATAAATGCTGCCAATTACTTACGGATCAGAACTCCCTCACTTTAGTAAAACTCGACGTGTGGTGGGTTTATATTAAAAGTCATTTTTGACGTATCAAAAAAGTCACATTTTTTGACATTTCAAAAGAGTTTTCAACTCATGGTTTAACAAGGGGCAGCAGATACCGGACTGGTTCGTCGAGGGACGTACTGTGCTTATCACCAAAAAGGGGAATCTTTCCGACCAGAAGAATTATAGGCAGATCACTTGCCTCAACTTCTGCTACAAGATATTCACACGTATCTTGTATGCTAGGATACTGAGGTCTATTGAACCGTTCATCCAACAAATACACGAACAGCGTAGTGCTAAGAAGGGAATGGCAGGTTGCAAGGACTGCCTGCTGATAGTCCGCTGTATTATACAGGATTCTGTGCAATACAAACGGAATCTATCGATGGCCTGGATTGATTACCGCAAGGTATTTGATACAACATCGCATGAGCTATCGTTGCACTTGCTCGAATGTTTTTGCAGTACCAGTACCACTAGTGAAATGCATAGAACAGCTGCTGCCGCTCTGGAAGACTCGCTTCACCATAACATCAGGTGAACAACGGGTCACGACAGAGCAGGTGGCATTTAGGGACGGAGTTTTCCAGGGTGACTCCCTGAGTCCTCTCCTTTTCTGCATCTCACTGCTACAGTTGTCTGTTGGGCTCCACCAAACCTGCGGATATCAATGTGGACCACCCAGAGACCGGAGGTATAAGGTCACCCATCTATTTTATGTAGATGACCTTAAACTTTATGTCTCCGGAGAGCGCGAACTACAAAACGCGATTAGGGTGGTCGAAGAATGCACACGGGCCATTGGTATGGAATTCGGGTTGGACAAATGTGTAGTCGTCCACCTCAAGAGAGGACAATACGGGGAATTCTCTGAAGATGCGCAGCTCGCAGTCGGAAGCATCCTAAGACATCTGGATGCCAGAGAGACTTATACATATCTGGGTGTGCAACAAAGGCACATCCAGGATGTAAAACAAATAAAGGATACTCTCCGCGGCAAGTACAGACACCGTCTTCGAAAGATTTGGTTTTCCGAACTTTCGGGGAAGAACAAGGTGTCTGCAACTAATATGCTTGCCGTTCCGGTTCTGCTCTACTCCTTCGGTGTAGTAAAGTGAACGGTAGATGAGCTGCGCCAATTAGACAGAGATACCCGCAAGATGATGAATATTCACAGAGGTATTCATCCTAGATCGTCTATTCCTCGTATGTACCTCCCACGTCAACGGGGGCCGAGGACTCTAGGGTTTGGAGTATACGCATGGCAGAGTATTACTTAGTATGGCATGTAACATCCCCAGGAGCTCAGTTCCCATCTTGCGGTTTGTAAAATATCACGAAACTGTAGGAGTGGGAGCAGGATTGTTCAAGGCAAAGTGAGGTGCTGATATAGAGTCAGCACTGAACTTCAGCCAAATAGCCTGAAAGCCCGAATTAGAGCTGCCGAACAGGAAAATCTGTTTCGGCAACACGTCGATAAACCCCAGCATGGTGTCTTCTATAAGAACATAGAAACACTGGGTTTATCGACCAGGCTGACCTTCGCCTTTCTAAGGTCGGCCGGGCTTAAGTCGGAGACCGAGGGATTCATTATGGCCTGCCAAGATGGTGTTATCAACACCTTGGTCTACCGTAGCCGCGTGTGGTGTGTAGAGGTTCTGATATCAACTGCAGGACCTGCCATCAGGCGCCGGAATCGCTCATGCACTTACTATCTGCATGCCCCATATATGCGATTTCGGCCTACATCCACCGGCATAACGCGGCGTTACCAGTAGCTATACTACCATCTAAGGCACTCGTACGGGGTAGACCAGACACCAATGCTGC
>JANEYF010005419.1:0-363722 GCA_029963845.1 Rhamnusium bicolor | reverse complement strand
TTACTTACATTATATGTATTATGTATGTAAATAATGTATATAATATACTACCATTTGATGATGTAATAGAAGAAAAGTTTTAAAATTTATGTTATTTAGGATAAAATCATGTACTAAAATAATACTTGTTGGGGTAAAAGAAAAATATCTGGCAACACTAAATTAATATCTTGCTACAGACACAGTTCTGATGCAGGCAACGAGGTTTAAAATTTTATTTTGCTGGAGTTACGTAGCTCAGTGGTTTAGGCGCTGGCGTCAGGAACAGGAGATCACGGGTTCGACCCCGCAGTGAACCGGGTTTGTTTTCTTTAAATAGTAGTGTTTAAATTTAATTTAGAAATATTTACGTTTAAAATACAACTTTAAACAGCAAGAAATCTCCACCAGAGAGCACCAGCAGTACAGTCACTTAGTGCGGGGGCCCCAATGATAGATACTGCGAAAGAGTATGTGGTACGTGCTGCGGAGAAAAGTGTGAAAAAGTAAGGTTATGTAACCACGATGACGGTGCCGAGGTGGTGGCAGCCTTACATGACCGCGGGGAAAATGGGGCCAGAAGTGAGGTTATGGAACTGAAATGTGGTGAAGTTAAACACTTACAGAAAATGGAGCCTCATAGTGTAGACGGCCATATATGAGAGTAAGGTCCCCTGCAGAAAAAAGGGGCCCACTGGGACCCATAGGCGACCCCAAGGAAAACGGGGCCATTCGAATCCCCACAGAAAATGGGGCCACAGCACAGAGCACCAACAAGGGGGCCCCCGGAGCGCCATATACGCCCCCCTGAAAATGGGGCAATGCATGGAGTCCTAACACGGGGGCCCGGAGCCCTATGTGGGCCCCAATCTGGGGGCGGATTCCCGTCCCAAGTATCCCCATACCTACTACAAGTATTAATTATCATGCCGGGGCGCTTAAATTATACACACGAAGATTATTTAAATTTGTTTATAATCTATGGAGAATGTAACAAAGTTTTATCAAGAACATGTGAAATATTTGCTAATAGATATCCAGAGAAACAAAAACCGTCTCCGAACAGTATTAAACGAATAATGGAGAATTTCAAAAAATTTTGGCACCGTTAAAGCAACAATTCATAAAATAATTAAATAAATATAACTTAGATACAAAAGGTTCTTACATAAAATACTAACAGTATAACTACTTATACTCAGGAAAACATTTTATTTTAATAAGTGTTCAAAGTGTCCACCCTGAACTTCCAAACATTTTTCGCACCTCCGAATTAGTTCGTCATGGGTAGCCGCTCTAATAGAACCTGGAGATAACCTTTCGAAAGCATTCCCTTACTCTTGCCTGACAATCTTCCATTGTTGTGACTGGATGTAAATAAACCATATCTTTTATTGTTCCCCATATAAAATAGTCTAGGACAGACAGATCAGGTGAACGAGGAGGCTACAGAAATCGTCCATTGTTAGCAATCCACTTATCGTAAAAAGTTTCTTTCAAGAAGTTGTTAACTAGGAAGCTGTTGTGTGGTGGGGCGCCATCGTGTTGGTAAAATATTTGCCTATGTTCAGCTAGCGGTAAATTGTTCAAATATTCATTATCCAAATCTTGTAATATAATTAAATATCCTTCTCCTAAAAAAATAGATACGTAATTTGAAAAAAAGAAATTATGTAAGTATTAATTCATTACCATTTAAGTGTTCTTCATAAAAATGTAGTTTTACGACTCCATCATTTCTCACAGTACAGTACACGTTTAATCGCCAGGTTTCTTGATAATTTCGCAATCTCATGGCATGGGGATTTGAATCACATCAAAAGTGGGATTTATGTCGGTTGAAAAGGCCATTTTTTGTAAATTTTGCTTCGTCAGTCCAAATTATGTTGTCCAAAAATCGAAAGTCGTCTTGTAACAATGTTAAAATAAATTCGCAAAAGTTAACTCTTCTGGCCAAATCGGTGTCCTTTAGATGTTGAACCGTAGAAATGGAATAGGGATGGTATTTGTGTTTCAAAAGAATTCTGTGAATAGAGGTCTTGGAGATTCCGATTTGTAAGCCCACTTGTCTTAAAGATGTCATAGGATATGCCGCAAAATATTCCAAAATAGCAATTTCGATATTTTCATCATTTACAATTGGTTTTATTTTATGAATTGTTGCCTTAACGGTGCCAAAATTTTTGAAATTCTCCATTATTAGTTTAATACTGTTCGGAGACGGTTTTTGTTTCTCTGGATATCTGTTAGCAAATATTTCACATGTTCTTGATAAAACTTTGTTACATTCTCCATAGATTATAAACAAATTTAAATAAACCTCGTGCGTATAATTTAAGCACCCCGGCATGATAATTAATACTTGCCAAATGGTAAATGAGAGCTACATACATTTGTTTAGCACCCGACGCCGTCATAGCCAACTAAGAGTAATTGAACTTAAAATACATAGCAAAATACCCATATAAAAATATTGAATTGGCAACATTTCGAAAACTAAAAACATCCTGTATAATGCTGAGCTGGGAAATACGCCTTGTTTCAAAATGTGCAAAAATATACAGTGTTGTTAAACTTTTTTTTTAATTGGTGTCATTTCAGGCTAAAAATGAAGTTGTATGAATGATATTAAGATAAGCATATGCAAGTTTTTAAGGATACGGCGACCCCTAAAAAAATAATAAGAAGACTTTTTTTGTCTCCCAGAGTCCGTGGAACCGGTCAAATTTTTCCAGTTAATCAGTGGTGTAACAAAGTTATTGTAAAAAAATTAAAACCGTATCTTGCACGTATACTACTTGATTGGAAAAACAGTATCTTTCTCTGGTTGGAAAATTGCATAGAGATATATTATTTTTAAAAGTATTGGAAAAAAAAATAGAAATCGTGACTTTCAGGCCATAAGTTTGTACAGGAAAGTCTCTATTTTCGACAAGGCGTTTTGGTTATGCCACTAATTTTAGGCGCACTCTTATAATCAGCTATTTAACATCCTACGTCTCCTCATCAAATCCAACCGGATAACCTTTGCATGCTGTTTTCTACTTAAAAACCTCTACAGACAATCTCGCAAAATGTACCCAGCAAACATTTTGGTTTAATTTGACGTCGAGACTACCTAAATTATGTATAATAAATTTAGTCGCAAAATTGGAATTCACCATATTTAAGTAAAATTTACGTTGACGCGACGTGAAATCGACATAAGTGGAGAATAAGACGATGTCGAAATTTAGTTAAATTAACTAAGATAGGTAAAATTACATATAAATCTTCCTTGTAGTTGCACAGTATGTTTGGTTACTAATACGTATTTAGGTACAATTAACCTCAATTCGACGTTAATTCGACATCGAGTTTAGTTTTAGGTAAAACCTACGAATTTATGTGCAAATGGCAAATGACTCCTAGTAAAAAAGAAAGAAGAATTTTACACTTATTTGGTATTTTTCTCTATAAGTAGTTGCACCATTGTTAACAGTCATCTATAAAATTGAAAATACACCTAATTCATAGAAGATAGAAAATAAATGACTGTCGGTGATAACAATAAATTCAATTTAATGAGGGCTACCGTGCTTGAATTCACCAAGAGAGGCACTAGTGTACGGAAAGGACAATGTCACTGAACGTTCATGTTTATTATGTTTTTTTAACGATAGTTTTTAGTATTTTTATAAAAGTTAGATGAAAAACATTTAACACAATGATAGCAGAAGGGGAAAGTAGTAATTTACTTGCCCAGTAGGGAAATTATTGTACTTTTCAGAGGTGTCTTATGTCATTTAAGTTAGGTTATATCAAGAATGAGCATGATGAAAACAACGAATATATATGATTACTACTCACGATTTTCTGTAGTAGATTCCTTTGGTAACGCATAATCGTCAGGATTAAAATGGTTCTTACAAACACGCAAATGTTTCGAAGGAGTAAAGTTATCTCTATTAACCACGGTTTTAGGTGAGTTTTGTCTCTCGGAAGCATATGTCCGCCTTTCCTTTCCGAACAAAATGGAACTGCACAACACTGCGGCATAATTAACAAGATTTTTTATTTACTGTTGTACGAAATAATTATAATAAAACCCTATAAGCTTTTCCCGCGCCTAACAATAACTTTTGACATGACCTTACTCGGCCAGTGGTGCCAACTGGTAAGCCTAAAAAACGTTACCCCTTATTGCGTAGTATCAGAAAATATTGTTGAAATTATGACGCCGAAAAATTTTCCGTGCATATTAGTCGAGTTATAGCTAATTTTCTGGAAAATGTTTGCTGGGTAGGTTCTAGAGAATTATTTTCAATATTACCAAATAATTCATACCTTTGCTTATAACCCCTACTGTAGATCCAGGCTTCACAATGGCAGTTTTAATAAACCACGGAAGACCTAGGCATATTAAAATGTCGAATACATTTGATCCTACTGCGTTGGACACGGCCATATCACCATATCTGGAAAACAGGACAAAATCAGTCAGGCGCAAGTTACTTATTATGTATACTATTCAAAACTGCAATGAAGTACTAACACGAACCACTGCGCACTGCATACGCCACATCTATGAGAACAAAACCAAACAAGAATTTTTTATTTATATTATTTTTTTTTTAACCAAAGCCGGGACATAGACACATTCTTCTCACCTAGGAGTCTTTCAGGGCCTTTTATTGTCACACAAACTAGCATAGACTACGGTAAGTAGGGAATGGGTGAACCAAATAAAGGAAAGGCATAGTAGCATACGAAACAAATACAATTTTAAACTTTCAGCCCAGAATTTTTTTAAAAAGTGTATAATTATTCCAATCACTCTGTTATTATTTAATGATAATAAATGTAAGACATTCACTGGCATTTGAATATTTAGCTTCAGAATATCTGCATAAAGTTGGTCTGGACCAGATGTATATTTATCAAAACAAAAAAATAAATAGTCTAGATCACCTACAACATTACAAGGTTCGCATAAATTGGTTGGTTAAATTCCTATTTTATTTTAGATGCATAGGGTAACAGCCATGTTCAAATCTTAGTCTGATAATGGTTGTGACACAGTAAACATTAACTAGTAGCTAATCTCTCCTTGTTGCCAGGCCTAGCCGCCGGGGACCTTCAAGAGCCGCTACTCCGAAACGATACCCTGAAAAGCATCAGTGTTGCATACACTCCGTCAGAGCGGAGTGTATGCAAGTATTATTCAAGTATAAAACATATTGTTACGCCACTGGATTGTGTAGACTGGTTAGATGAGACTGGAATTGTACGCGAACAGCCGGCATGGATGTATAAATAAGATGCCGGTGGGCGGAGAGTCAGTCTTAAGTTGAACGTGAACGAGTGAAGAAGATATAAGAAAGATACATAAGTGTTCAATTGTGATTATAGTTAAGACAGTAATTAATCTATTGTTGTTAATTGTTAATTAGTAAATAAAGTAGTGAGTAAGTGTTACCTGGACTTTCAATCAACGAATCTACGAGTATAGATGTTTGTGTGGGATAGCAAACACGTAACAATTTGGTGTCGGAAGTGGATTGGAAGAGAAGTTTCTGGAATATTCGAAAAGGTTCTACAGTGTTCTTCTCGGAAATTAGTAACACGGAAAATTAAGCTACTGGACAGTGTTTGGAGGAATATTTCTGGACTGAATAGAGATTTTAAAGTGGATTTTCGAGAAGTTTCTAGAACATTCGATTTAGAAATAGCTGCAAATACACGAGTGCCGCTAGTAATAACGTGTAGACCGAGAAAAAGGACTACTAGTGCAAATTCGGGAAAATTTTAGAACATTCTATTTGGAACTACAGGAGAAACGTGAATTGTGGCGATGGGAACGTGTTATAGATTTAAAAACAAGACTATAAGTGATTTTTCGTGAAAATTCTAGAATATTAGATTTGGAAACCACAGAAGATAATGTGAATTGTGTTATCGAGAACGTGTTACAGACTCAAAACAAGACTTAATTGTGACATTTCGTGAAAGTTCTCGAACATTCCATTGCACAATTAGTGAAGATAAATGAATGTTAACACAAAAGTAACATAACCTCTAAATAAGACTTTCTAGTGCTGCTTCGAGATTTTTCTGGAGCATTCCATTATTAAAATAGACGTGATATATACATTTTATGAACGACCAAGAAAAGATACAAAAAGAAGACAAAGAAGAACAAGAAAGAAGGCGACAGGAAGAAAAAGAACAAGAGGGAGTAGGACAAGAAGATAAAGACGAACAGCGAAAAATTATGGAAGCTCAAGAAAGACGACGACAAGAAGAAAGAGAAGAACAAGAGAGAAGATGACAGGAAGAAAAAGAAGACTTAAGAAAAATGATGGAGGGCCTGGAAATAAGACGATTGGAGGAAAACGAAGTTATAAAAAGAAGCGTAGAGGAACAGCAGGCAGCCATTTTCTCTCTCACTGAAAAATTGAAAGTCGATGTTATAGAAAAAGTCAGTGAAGTGGAAGAACAAGTCAGTGAAGTTAAAGAAAAAGTCGACCAAGTTGAGGGAAAAGTCAATATTGTTGAAGGAGAAGTAGCCCGGCTCAAGCAACAATTAACAGAGAAGGGTGGCCAATTAGTACTGTCGTCTGGTGCTAGGTTACAACCACTTTCCTTCTACGGTCAGAGTTGATGGTCAACTTATGAGACAATTTGAGGCAGCTGCACGTTCAAATAACTAGAACGATGAGGAAAAAGCAACAGCATTGGTATTAGCACTAAGGGGCCAAGCATTAGACCTGCTTCAAACAATTTCTGCCGCACAGCAACAACACTTTAGTATTTTGGAGGCAGAGTTAGAACTAAGATATGGCGACCAACATCTCGTCCAAGTATATCAGGCTCAGCTCAAATAACGCAGACAACGAGGTGAAGAAAGCCTCCAGGAGTTCGAAGCTGCGGTAAAAAGATTAGCCCATCTAGCCTATCCTGATGCACCAATGGAATTTCAACAATAGTTAGCAGTTGGTACATTTATTGATGGAGTAAGGGACCAGGAAGTTAGGCGAATTCTTAAGTTGGCCAGGCGTAAGCTTAGTAGTGAGGTTTTAGTACATGCACTGGAGATTGAGGCTGCCTATAAGAATACCACACAATCAAATCAGAGAGTACGAGCTGTGAGAGTGGAGGAAGACAAGTCAGACAACACAACACAAAACCTGATATCTGATCTACACAAGACGATTACCCAACTACTAGCAAAATCGAACTCTATACATTTAATAATAATACGTATTGAATAATAAACTACAAAAAACAAATAATATTTTAAAATAGCGTTTTATCCCTGGTGCGCCTATGGAAAAATCATAAAACAGCGCCGAAGGATGCGGTCGAGTTATTGTTTCTCTGTGGCCGAGGTCACTGAGCGACGAGTGAACCATCAAAGGGGCCTCCAGAGAGATAAGCTACTGGTTCTTGTTTCTGTGGTTGTGATATATCTCCTAGAAGTTTGTAAGCAGTAGTACCAAGGTTCCTTAGGAATTTCAGTTTGAATTTGGGTACATCTGCTAGGTGTAGTAAAACAATATTCATGCCGTTTTTTATTTGAACCTCTTTTGTTGACTGTAGACCTGTAGACACAGACCGTCTACAGTGGTTCCGTTCGCAACGCTGTCTTTTGCCAATAAGCCGACATATTATTTTGACTTAGTACACGTTTTTATTGAAAAAACAGACGAATAGAATATCAGTAGATCCTATTTTTGTAGGACACATCTTAGATAAAAAACTAAATATTCCTAATATAGTTAATATAGAAAGGGTGGACAGAAATAGAATAACAGTTTTACTAAAAACCATTTATGATGCGAATGATTTGATAAGTAATCCTGCATTAAACATCGAAAAATAAATGATGTATTTCGTTCCAATTGTCAGCGTTAGTGAAACAATATGGTTCAATTTATAATACTGTTTGAAATCATTTATTGTTAATAGGTGTAGCACTAGGTATTTACTATTAAAATAATATTTTAATCTGTGTACATTGTTAATTTTAGGAATAATAGAAAACACATAATAAATAGTTAAATGAATTTCAAAATAAAAGCTCAAATATATTAATTAACTGTTTGAATTTCACTGTTAACCAATTCTACACTGCAATCATTCAACAAACTAGCTTATGCTTATACCTATGCACAACTGGTCTGCTGACAATTGAAACGCATACAATTATAGCTTAAACTCTTTAGGAAGAAAGTTGAAATCTTACATCGGCCCGACTATAGCTTAGAACCGAGTAGAGTTCCAAGTAATTTACTGTTGTAAAAATTATTCCTTCAATAAAAAACAGAAAAAACTTTATTTCCTATTTTTATTTTTAGAGGACTTCCAGCCAGATTGCGATAGGTGTTACATTGGACAAACCCAACAATATTTAAATAAACGTATAAATCAACATAAATTATCAATTAGAAATTCCATAACAACTCCTAATTCATGTAGCACAGCATTAGCTGAACACGCCACAAATAATTCACACAATTTTAACTTTCCGGATACAACCATACTGCATAAAGAAAGAAATTCCAATAAACGCATGTTTTTGGAAATGGCCGAAATACAAAATAACATAAAAACAGTAAATTATCAAACAGATATAGAAAATCTAAGTAGCATATATCGCAATCTTATTCAATAGTAACAATTTTTATACATCCTGTATATGTGCTAACTGCAAAATCTCTTCTCAACGGCTATCTAATATCATGAGAATGTTTGCAATAACTCTGTCACTCGGACCATCAATATAAGTGTACTATCAGCTGTTATAGTTACCTACTCTTAAAAAGAACACACAACGACGACACCAAATACTGATCATTCTCTGTCTAACTCGTCGAACTACAACACATACCTACCAAATAAAAAAATAAAACCAGCCCATATAATGAAATTAAAATAGAAAATTTATATTAGGTAAGAAAACACTTTTTTTAGATATGTATTCTGTCACTAATCTAATTTAAAACTTATGTAAAACCATTATTTTTAGCTTTTAATCTTTGAAAAAGTCCGAAAACTCGGACGAAACGTAGGATAAATAATTGTCCATATACCTTGCTGGAAGTCCTCTAAAAATAAAAATAGGAAATAAAGTTTTTTCTGTTTTTTGTTGAAGAAATAATTTCTACTTTAACAGCCAACAACTTGTAAAATATCATTTACTGTTGTAATATTTTGTTTATAATACGTTACCCTTCTTTAATAACTGCTATACTAGATAATGCATCGGGAACAGAAACTCCAGCTGCAACAAATGTGAGTCCCATCACGGTGTCGGGAATCTTCAGTGTAAATCCTGAAATAGAATATTTAGATTTTTAATGCAAATGTTTTAACTTCAGTATCATTTTGAAGATTTAATGTCAGGTGTATCTTTATGTATAGGTAGCATATTTTACCGGGCAATTTTTCTTTTTTGTATAAACAGGATGTTTCCTTAAGTACGTATTAATAAATCAGAAAGTGATTCCTCGAAGTACCACTATGAAGAACAAAATTATATCAAGTGGAATGAAAAATAATAATAACTGAAAATTTTTTTGCTAAATATTATTTACTAACTTTTACAAATCTTATCACAGATAAGTATAACATATATCTTTTTAAACAATTATTTTCCCGGCTATTTGCCAAAACGCTGAAACTTGGATTACAAAAAAGATAATATACACAAAGTTAGTAAATAATAATTAGCAAAAATTATTCAGTTAATATTATTTTTCATTTCACTCTATATTTTAACTTTTACCAAGAAGAGGAACTTAATTTGTTTTTAAATTATTTTATTCGACCCCAAGGGGAATTTCTACTATATAATTTCAATTATTCTGTTCTCTGAAGCCATTAATGTTTATTACATTAAGGTTTACAAGTTTTGTTACTTTGGATTCTTTAAATGTGCTGGCTACCCTGAAGAAGCAATGCAAGCAGAAACACGTGTCGGTAGATATTTTAAAGTGAGTGTCAACTGGTGAGTACCTTGTGTTTTATTTATTTTTGGTTTTACTAGACAGAATAGTTGAAATTAAAAATAACATTATTGAGTCAGTTGTACTGAACATAATGTGCATATTATCTTTTTTGTAATCCAAGTTTCAGCGTTTTGGCAAATAGCCGGGAAAATAATTGTTTAATAAGATATATGTTATACTTATCTGTGATAAGATTTGTAAAAGTTAGTAAATAATAATTAGCAAAAAATTTTTCAGTTATTATTATTTTTCATTCCACTCTATATTTTAACTTTTACCAAGGAGAGGAACTTAATTTGTTTTTAAATTAAAATTATATCACAAAAATTAAATTTAAATTTCATGATTTTTTACCTGGATTTTCCACAAAAATGAAAACTGACATTTTTAAAAAATTCACCACAATTTCTTTTACTGTAAAATATCTACATATTTTCTTACCTATAATTGTAATCATCCAGACCATGAAGTAGGAATAAAATGAAATCCAAAGCATAGAAATGAAAAAGGTGAATGGGTACCAATTTTTGAATCTTTCACTTCTGCAGTCGGGCATTGTTTTGCGACAAAGCCAGTGGATGGGGTAGACAACGGCCCATGAAGTTTGGGCGTACCATCCTCCTTCTGCAAATTATGTTAATTGAGAATTATGCTAAACAAATTGACATGTTAGTATTATCTTAAACCTGTGCTTTAAAACATTCCCGTATACATTACAGGCCAAGTCCTCTTAAGGTTCTTAAGTAATATTAAAAAGTGCACGATTAATATTTAAAGGTCTTGGTGAGCATTTCTGCTTATTAAAGTCAACGAGTGAATCGTACATGACGTAAAAACCAGGGGCCGATCCAGGACACCCCGCTGATATACACAGACACACACAAAGATATGATAAATGATTTATTACATTTTAATTGGTGCCTTTGCAGCACCCAAAATAACAGGAGCACTAAATGTTCCACTGAACACACAACACAGTAATTTATAGTGTTACAGTAAATTAGCAACATCTGTTCTAGATGTTAGGAGTTAATTGTAGCGTTGCCGTTCCAAAGGAGGTAAGTGCCAAAACCATGTCTCAGAGATATTGGCAAAAAAAGTTAATAAAACCTTGAAATTAATAGATATATAAGCATTTTAACATGTTGGCCACTTTAATGAGTGTAAGGGATCATAAATCTAATTACAATTAAAGTTCGTTGCTGTAAGGGTTTTTTATAAAAAAAATAAAAACTTTAATGTTTTTAGAAAAGGGGTAAGTACCATTGTTTTAAAAAAAGGAGTAAGTGCCCAGAAATAATATATATATATTTTTTTTTTTTTTTTCGGTTTCCCGATGCCGGTCAGTCCTCCCGTGGCCTCCGACGCCTCACGGGAGTCGCGCCGGCGCATCAACTACAGCCACTCCCCACATCCCGCAGGGTTAGTGACTGTAGATACCAGAATCGTGTGCCCTAAGCAGACGGAGAGAACCCAGAATGACCGCCTTCTGCATTTGGCCTGCCAGCCACTCGGCTGGTTTTCGGCAGGCCGGTATGATCTTCAGTTCCGAGAGCAGCGTAGGCTTTATCCCTCCGAGTACACCGATAATAAGGACGACCATTTTGACCGAGTAGCCAGGGTACAGCACTTGGAGCTCGTACCGGAGATCGCGATATTTGGTCCGTTTCTCCTCCTCCTCCTCCTTATTATTTATTTATTTATTTTGTGTTATTTTTATTATTATTATTATTATTATTATTATTTTAATGTATGTAATAAATAAAAACTCTTAGTTGTTACAAATATTTTTATTAAAAAAATGCTCTTTTATTAAACTTAAAATTTTTAAATCCTTTTCCAGAAAGTAAACTAAAGTCAGGTAATTTGATATACATATATACATATATATATATATATATATATATATATATATATATATATATATATATATATATATATATATATATATATATATATATATATATATATATATATATATATATATATATATATATATATATATATATATATATATATATATATATATATATATATATATATATATATATATATATATATATATATATATATATATATATATATATATATATATATATATATATATATATATATATATATATATATATATATATATATATATATATATATATATATATATATATATATATATATATATATATATATATATATATATATATATATATATATATATATATATATATATATATAAATAAATTTATTTACTTGGTAAGTAAGTCTTCATAAAATTTCTTGGCTTCTGCATTGTCCTGTAAAAACGGGATCATACTACGAAGATTTTCCTTTTTCTCAGCTGATATTGAATTTAAACTAGAAATGACTTTCAACTCGGTTTTCCTTACATCTTCCAATTTTTTGCCTTTTTTAAAACATTAATGCGTTTCCAGGCCTCCATTTCATTAAAGGTGTCCCTTATTTGCACTACTGCTGGGTTACTAGACTCTATTTTTATCCATGAAGCTTTTTTGATATTTAATTTTGTTGTATTAATAAGAGCATCACAAGCGCGTTGTATGTATAAAAAAGTTTTCTAGCTCCATAGAAACAACATTAAATTTGTTATCGTGCCTAGCCTCACGTATCATTTTGCATAAGTCATCAGGTACCAATGCTCTTGTTACTTTCTTCCTCTTCTCAATGTGAGCGAAATCGCGATCGCAGGGAAGGTAGCTATGACCACTTATGAGAAATTTCTGCTCCACGCTGTCAAATAATCCAACAGATACCATGAAGATGAAAAGAAAAATCATCATTCGGTTTTTATTTTGGCCTGTGCAGTTGTCACACCAAATGCACAGGTTTTTCTTGCTTGTAATGCCTGAATTAATGACTTTTAATAAACATGAAATGATTTCATTTCCTCCTCTGCTGGCAATACCCTCATGCCAGATGCACATGTAGGCACTGCTTGTGTCTCCCACATGTACACAAAAGTTGTAACAGTTGCCTCATGTAGAACATGTCGCTGTGGGTTAAAGTAGGCACAAATAATACCTGTTGTAGATCTATAAAAATAGTGCAAGTTTCTGAGTTGACCTGCTGAGATATGGTATGATCATGTTTCATGTAAGACAAGGCACTTTCTACCTTTCTGTGGTGAAGTTCCAACTTCATCTTTGCTCCATTTTCACCTGATTTTACTTTGCAATTTAATAAATCACAAGTCTTACATGTGTCTTGTCTGGGATGTTTAAATGATAGGTGAGGAAAATCTTTTTTAAATATTTTTCTGTAATGCTTACTGGAAATATTTGTATTTGGGTATTTCTGAATAAATGCCCTGTATAATCTATTAATATTTAGGTCAGGGCTCAAATATTCTTTGGTAGACTTTTTCCTACAGTAGTGACTTTCACTACGTGGAAATGAATTTATATGTTCATGGATCAAGTGACTATGTTCCTCAGTATACTTAATATTGCGCCTGTTATTTTTTTCTAAGGTCTGTGTAAGTACTGTAACCCAGTTTCTTCTTCTTTACCAGATTTTCCAACCTCTTTTTGGTAATACAAAATATTTCTCTGAACGTTTGCTGACATACCTGTACATGTTTGCCGCTACCATTTGGTACAGTATAATAAACACTGACTTGACGTTTGCTATTTTCGGGATGATCGTATGATCCATGGCGCCTTCTTCTAATATTCCCAACCTGCAATATACCCATCAAAAACGTCCCTTGTGTAGCTTCATCAGTCTCATAAAATTGCCTAAACAATGTAGTCTTTACTTCGGGGGATAACGCCTTGCATTGATAATAGCACTTGCATGAAACCTATAGCAAAATATTTGAGCATGAATATCACATACATTTCGTATCTATTTAAGCTTATAACTTACCTTATCCTTTGGCGGGATTTTTTTCATCAACTGATTTGTTTTTGCAGGTTACATACTGTTTCCCGCTAACTCTTTTAACAGATTCTTGCTTTTTTTCCTCCTCTGATTTTATTTAGAGTAATAAAATGTTCGCCATTATTACTAGACTCCATATTAACTTAGAAGAGTCACCACACCATAGTTATTATACACAACAATATAACAAAACACAAGTAAACGACATAAACGTAAATTCTCAGATCACACAGGCCAAGCGAATGACAAGCAACTACTGTCTGTGGTCTGTTCACCATTGGCACTTACCCCATCTTCAAAGAAAATTACTCTAGACGTACACCCAGAGCCATCTTTTACGTTTAATAAACATTACTAAAATAAAAGCATTGCACTTGCTCCCTTTACAGGAACACGGCGATGGTACTTACAACCTATTGATGTACAAATCCGCGACTTCAAATTTTGGCACTTACCCCCTTTGGAACGGCAACGCTACAATTTTTGACGCTTGCCGCTCAAAATCTATTTATTAGTGGAAAATGTCTACGGATGCAACAGGAGCATATTTAAAATAATTACTACAATCGCTATGTACAAAAATATTCGCTGAAATTGCATTAATTCGATATCACGATTTTCTTTAAATGGTCGTTGGGACGGGGCGGTCATTAGTAGTCTAAATTCAGATTTAGCGCCAGGCGCCATCTTGAATTTAAGGGTGAATTACTTTTTATTAAATACCCCGCTTATTTTCAACTTTTGAATAAAAATGGTTATAACCAAACTTATCGGAAATTTTATTCTCTACAATTATGGTCATTAGCATTTTTCGTCTACGGTTGATATTTTTCGACTATGTGGTGAAATTAAATTATTGCATTATCTCGTTTATTTTTAACTTTGGCGGATAAACGATCATAAACAAACTTGTAGAGACACATCAGCATATTAATGTATTGAGAGAAAATGACGAATTGTTTTGTGTGCGGAGAATCAACAAACAAAAAAATGGTTTAACGGTGAAAAAACGTGGTGTTCAGACACTTTCATCGGCAAGCGTTTTTCAAGGTGATGACGAACACGAGCGTATGCTTCGAACTGTGGACAGCGGTACCATATACCCATCGTGCTATAAGAAATACGCTGATAACAGATAGGTGCAAACACATCGACGAAGCCATGAGCGTCTCGATCATAATCAACAGTCGAACCGCAAGTATCATCAATATTCGATTATAAAAATTGTTGCTTTATTTGTACTGCAATTGTGGATTCGTCGGTGGAAATAAGGCGTCCCATGAAACTTCGACCCTGCGTTTCGGTAGTTAAAAATAATTCGTTTCGGGATACGATTTTCGATCATTTAAATCAGCTCACCGACTTTAGGTCACGAGATGTAATAGCGCGCATCGAAAATGTGCATGACCTCACTTCTATTGAAGTGCGATATCATCGCGTATGTTGGAATGGTGTAAAACGTACCACGATAAAAGATGAATGAATGAATAATTTAATTTCACCACATTTTATCCTGTTTAAGTCCTGAAGTGGGTTGGAACCTTTGATTTGAGGAAAACACTGACGTAGTTTTCCACGAAACACCAAACACCATATACTGCACTCGACGCGCGTTTCTTCAAACAAGCTGGCATCATCTGGAGATGACTAAAACTACATTATGCTAACAATATATCCTATTTAAGGGAAAAATATCAATAGTAGATGAAAAATGGTAATGACCAAAGTTGTAGACAATTAAATTTTCCATAAGTTTGCTAATAACCATTTTTAGCCAAAAGTTGAAAGTAAGCGAGGTATATATTAAAAACAAATTCAGCCTTAAATTCATGATGGCGACTAACGCTATAGGAGTGGAGTCCCGAAAGTTTGGATTTAGACTATCAATTATAGTGATTATAAAAAGTATCAAATTAATGCAATTTCAAATGTACATAGTGACTGTAGTAAATATGAAGTTTTACAAGGAGGGCACGTTTATATTTGCATGGGCGTCGCCTCCAAAGTATCCAGGTGGAGGTCGGGCAATTTTTTAGAAAGAGTCTGAACGTTTTTTCATAGTGAATACTAGAAAAAAAATCTTTGCAGAATAAAGAAACTAATTATCTGAAAAAGATTTAATATAAAAGTATTTGTTTTGTTAGTATTGCTGCAACGGTTCGTCATTGGCATTTGATTTAATTGCCAAAAAAAGTGTATACTGCTTTTGTTTATATAAGGCGCAATACTTGTACAGTACAGTGTACCCAATAGACATGGGATACCAGTTTTATTGCCTCGCCTTGGCACGCATCGATTTATTCCTTTATCGATGCCCGGCGGTATCGGTGCTCTTAATAATAGCCCACCACACACCAGCGGATGGCCCGACCGATTTGATGCGGCATGGATAAAACTTTGCGTTAGTGTGACAAGCCGAGGTACATCGGTCCAATTCCCATATCGCACCGACTAAGTCTGCAAGTCTTAACTTGACAGTTCCAATGTGGTAGTTAGTGGCGACGCACGAGTTAAACTTTCAAATTTGTACCCTAAATAATAATGGCTGATGAGTTTTGTACCACTAACGAGCGAACTTTAACTGACAGATCCAATCGGGAGGTCAAATCTTCGAACCGTATAAGTAAGGACGGATTTGGTATGTGCCGAGCCTGATTCGCCGATAAAATCCGTGCGGATCAAGTCGGTCCAATTTATCCGCTGGTGTGTGGGGGACTATTCAATAATAAGAATTCTTTTATATCTACTGCGCCTACTTTGTTTTGACGAATGAGCGATTTAAGACTGTCTACGGTCTTCAATGAGTCAAGAAAGACTATCCTATCAGCCATAGCTACTCTATCCATAGAACATAAAATTTGTGAAGTAACCAATTTGAGCATTTTGATTAAAAAAATTCCTCAAACCAAAATGCGAAAAGTGCTATTTTAATAAATTGCAGATTTAAAAATGCCTCGAAACTAATGCTCAAAAAATACAGTTTAATAAACTAATAAATTTTTGAAAAAAACTATGATAAAAACTTTTAATTTATTCATCATTTCTATGACTCTATACGAACATATTTTCCACTTACATCATGTAAAGTACTTACCTAGCTAATTAAGTTTTTAATAAGTATTTATTTCATTTTTGTAGTTTTTGTATGTCTATATCACTTTTTAATTATAACATAAATAGTGTGACAAAGTAGGGATATGAAAGGTTTATCTAGAGGGGCGGCAAAGGTAAACCGCATGTGGGCGGCAAGCACCCTAGCGGCAGCTTTGATTAATACAATCCTGTGCAAAGCATACGAGGCGCTGTTCTAGACCTTTTTGATAGCTGTCGGCGATCGTTGGTAAAAAATCAAAGGTTAAATTGTTACTTAAATAAAGAATATTATTGTAGGTACTTTGTACATTGATGACTGAAGAATTGCAATAACATTTATTTGTGAATGTTCATTTAGCCTCTTTCATAATTCAGCAGTGTAATTGATTGGTTTTCATTATAGGACCTATCTACCCATATATTAATGAAAAATATTCATTATCTGCCAAAAGCTAGAGGTGCGACCGCCCCTCTCTGGCGACGCCCATGTATATTGGGTTGAAAAAACTCTATCTCTTTACCTACATGGAGACCCACAATGTACGAAATTCGGAACTGTTTTTTAAAACTTTTTCAAATTTATTTTCCATACGTTCAGCAGTCTCCTGAAAATTATTAAAAAATGAACTGGCGACGATCAAATACAATGTTTACTGCGTTAACTATTGCATATCCAGTTGAAGTAGTTGTACAGGGTGATCATTTTAAGGTCCTCACTCGATTTTACTACTGAATTTTTCACCTAGGAAAAAATTCAAAAACTGTACTTCTGTATTTTTTCCGAGGAATCCAAATTCGCAAAGAAAAAACAAGTCAAATCAAAAAAATTATGGCTGAAAAACTGTAAAATGCAAAAATTAACACTGTATATTAATGCTGAAAAGAACATATGATATTTCAGTGATTATTATAGTTGGGATCCGCGGGGTACATTCCAGAGACGAACTGAATTTGAGCACACAATTGTTCGCTTAATGACATTTTGTAACTAATAATAAACTCTTCCATTAAATAATACTAATTAATAGTACTATTATTTAATTAATGATAATTAAAGTAATTATAATAATACTGTTCCTTTTTCTTAAATAAATAAGTTTCATACAAAGACAATGAAATTCAAAGGAATAAACAAGGTAATAGTCGTATGTAAGTCAGATAGTAGTTAGTAGGTACGTCGAGGTAATGATCAGAAGTCATGGAGACACCCCCACTCGTGCCCATTCTACCCCGCAGTCACCTGTTTCAATCTCCGTAATTCAGTTGGAGTGTAACTATAGAGCATGCATCACATTACACCAATAAACTAGATCATTCCTTGGGAGTACTGTATGTGCCGATGTATCGGAAGCTTCCATCTCGAGCTACTGTAAAGCGTTGGATAAACGACTTTTCGGAACTAGAATTCGATGGTACCGAACCAAGATGCACAATTTGTGACCAGATACTGTCGTGGAAAGTTAAAATGCGCGTTGTACGGCATGTGAACAGCGAAAAATATAAAACACTTGTACGTGGTAATGTTAGTGTCAGTGAAAGGGAAAAACGTTTTAATTTAGATTTAGTACAAATGATGGTAAAGTGTAACAGTCCATGGAACAAAGTGGACCATCCCGAGTTTAGACAATTTCTACAAAACTGTATTAGTGGCAAATACAATGGTGTTATTGTGCCGGTACTAAAAAATTATTTGCTGACAGTGTGCGACAAAATTAAAGCAGAAATCTATTCTGAGTTGCATGAGAAACATATCTGGGTTAGTGTCGACGAAACCACTGGTATTAGAGGCCAGAAGGTCACAAACGTTTTGCTTGATGGGATGGATGAATTTGTCCCAATGCGAGCTCATTTAATATCATCCAGGGTATTGGAACTCGCAAATGCAGCAACAATATATCAATATGCCGACAGCAGTCTTAAAATACTTGGGGCGACAAGTTTGAAAGCAACAAAGGACGTGTTTTGTAGTTTGTAATGGACACAGCGGCTTATATGAAGGCGCTGGACAACGCTTAAAAAACATATAATATTAATTTAGGTCATGTGACATGTTTGGCATATGGACTCCATCGAATTGTCAAATCTGTTAGGGATTGCTATACTTACTAACGTAGATAAATTAATAGCCAGCGTCAAAACGGTATTTTTAAAAGTTCCAACTCGGATAAAATAATTCATCTTCCAAATACACCACTACCACCTCAATCCATTGTGACGCATTGGGGCGCATAGCTGCAGGCAACAAGATATTATTACGTTCATGTTGATGATGTAAGAAGACTGATAGAACAATTAAATTTAAACGACGCACTTTCTATTTTACATGCTCAGCCAGCGTTTTTGGACCCAACTGTTCGGGATGATTTGGCGTACATACACTCTCATTTTTCTAAAATTCTGTTAGCCATACGCAATCTTGAGAGTTCACCGACATCATCAGTTTATTCTATAATTAACGCACTGAATACTGTATTTGATCTCCGTCAATACATTTTCCAGGTATCAGGAACAACTGTTGAACGTGTGAGAAAAAATTGTTTACACAATTTTAGAAAACAATTCTGAGTTTCGCACTATATGTCGAATTGTTGACCATTTTACACGAAAAGAGGTAGACCTTTCGGAACCTAATATAAACGTGCTCTCTGTGAAGAACTTCATATACATCAAATACGCCCCTATCGCGTCTGTAGACGTAGAAAAATCGTTTTTTGCATATAAATGGATATTATGTAGTAAATGTCACAATTTAACTCTAGACCACATAGAACAGTTGTTAATATTTTATTTTAACTCCAGTGGTAAAAGTGAATAATTATACAGAATTCTTGTTGCATCGCGACATCGCATCGGCCGTTGTGCAGTATGCTTTGTGAAATATTTAACTCCTCCGGTATTTTGGATACCATAAACATTAGTAACCAGTTACATTTATAAGGTAAGAAACTGTTTATCATTTTTGTTAGAAAGTTTACAAAAGTGTGGTATTACTCTCTTCTGGATCCGCCTCTGATATTGACGTCATTTACTCCACGGATTCCAACTACAGTGATTATAAATGCGTATCACATTCATATTTTCATTTCCCCTTTAACCGGAAATTACTTTAACTTACTTATTTTGAACACCCTGTATATTATGAGCTCGGTAGCGCAGTGGGCCAAAGCATTAAATGACAAACGTAGCTAGTTTACTGCTTATCGGCTCCCGGATTCAAATCCCAGTTTCGATTCTGACCAAGCCGACGGGATTGGTTGTATGCATCCGCGATTTTTTTTTCAAGTATGTAACCCCTGTTCATGCAGCATCGGTTTTGGTTTGGGGTTGTCTAATTTATGCAGTGTGTTTTTATTTATTCTGATTAATATAATCATAATATTAGATTAACTTTTATTTGTGAGAAGTGGATATTGTCGCCATATTGTACACCTGTGTATGATACGATACGTACGGACCTGAAATGTACGATTTACTCGCGACCATTACTTATAATTTAATATACGCTGAAATCTTCTGCCTGAAATATTATCTAGAATGCTGATGTATCCTTATAATCCTACTATTAACATCCCTAATTGGGTATCTCTCTAATTTATTATGAAATACGAGTAATTAACCCAGGATTCCGTAAAAAAGAAAGGTTTATTAATCGAGTCAAAGGGAAAACAGAGCACTGTCAGATTTAATGAATGTGATTAATACAGTTGTTATTATTAACTTGGAATTTAATTCTTCCAAAGTAATTTATTCTCATTACAGCATATTTCCACCTGTATTTCTGGTCTTTTATTCTCGCAGAAAAATATTGAAACGGTTTGAACTCGAACAATTTATTTTTATTATAATGAATTCCTTCTGCTGCACGTGGCCGTCTGGGAAATCATCCTGCTGTCACTTTCTATATGAAATAAATCTGAATGGTAAGTAAGGCTTTATGCCTAGCTTTGAATCAATTTAGGTAAATAAAAAAAGTTGATGATAAACTACAGAAAAAGGTACACACTGAGAATAAGAATACATGTATAACTTGAAATAAGAATAAGTCCTACAATATTGATAAGTTAAAGAGTCGCTTTCCAATGTAAAGCGTAAATACTTATCGTAGGAATAATTCTGTTCATAGTAAGAATAAATTATAGTTTAAAAAACTAAAAAAAAACCACGCCGTAATAACAAACCGAACTAAAAAGTAAAAAATAAGAATGAAGTGATTGACAAAAAAAATTAATTTTATTGTAAAAAGCGTGGGGTGCTTGATATCAATTGTTATAAATATTGTATTGGTAGCTGTTAATAAAAGTAGAGTTATCATAAAAATATAGTAAAAAGCACGCTCTTTACAATAAAATGAGTTTTTTTTGTCAATCACACCATTCTTATTTTTTACTTTTTAGTTCGGTTTCCTATTAAAGCGTGTTTTTTTAGTTTTTTAAACTATAATTTATTTTTTTATTTTTTAGTCATGAAACGAAAACAAATGTAATAGTCGTCAAGAATTTTTCTCGAAATTTTTTAATTAAATTTTTTTTTCAAACTTTATTGATTTGAATTTATTTCGGATTTTTTTTTCTTTTTCAAATTATTGTACAGTAGTGCCGCGATAATCCGATCCCGCGTTAATCCGGATGCTTCTATAATCCGGATTACCTTTTTGTCATCTAGAAGTACTCTGTAATCCGGATTTTATTTGATTCTGTAATCCGAATTCATTCAGATGACCTTTCCATAAAATTTGTAGTAGCAAAGTAAGTACATATGTACATATGTATTAAATTCTGCAGGTTTTAAGTTGTCTTTTTGCAAGTAAGTTTGAGTGAATAGTTCTTACATGTCTGCAGCAGTAGGGACGCAGCTTCTTTACTATACCTACAGGTTGTTTCAATGAAAATGGCACCTATTAAACATAATCACAAAATTTTAAGTCTCAAGGAAAAGTCTGCCATTATAGACGAGATCTTTAGCCCTTAAGTATGGAGTAGGGACTTCAACAATCAGCGACATTAAAAAAAAATCTGATAAAATTAAAGGGTAAGTAAAGAAAGTGAAAGGAAAGAAATCTAAACTTTATTGATACATTTTTTTTGCTGATTTACTGCAACCGATTGGTGCTTAGTTTTAGGTTTTTTTTTTCATTAAGGTTCGTTCTTCAATGTGTTGCTGGACCCGGAAAAAGATAAACTTTAAAACAAGGAGAGTATCCAAAGATGGAGTGTAAACTACACTCCTGGTTTGTGAGTCTTAGAAATCGGAATGTTCCTGTTTCGTCTGAATTTTTAGTAACAAAAGCTAAACATCTGTATGCTAAATATTATGGCGATGAAAATTTTAATGCAAGTAGGGGTTGCAAATTTTCGAAAAAGGTATTGCATCAGGCGGCTTAAAATCTGTGGAGAAAAATTATCTTCCGATACTGCAGCTGTTGAACCATTCATAAATAAATTGAACCAAACAATAAAATCCCTAAAGTTACAGTCCTCTTAAATATACAATGCTGATGAGTCAGCCTTGTTTTGGAAATTGCTTCCGGATAGTACGCTCGTATCTTCCACAGAAAAAACTGCTCCAGGAAGAATGACTAGTAAAGAACGATTGACATTTTTAGGAACATGTAATTCGGATGGTAGCCAGAAACTTAAACTTTTAGTCATTGGAAAATCAAAAACTCCCAGGGCCTTCAAAAATGCAGAGCTTCCTGTAGATTAGAAAGCTACAGCCAAAGCTTGGATGACTTCAACAGTTTTTAAGCAGTGGTTTGATCAATGTTTCATTCCTCAAGTGAGAAAGTTTCTCGGGGATCAAAATTTACCTACAACAGCACTGATTCTAATTGATAATGCTGCTAGTCATTGTAGTGAACAGGAACTGATCAGTGATGATGGCAGAATTGTTGCAATATTTTTACCTCCTAATACGACTGCATTAATTCAGCCAATGGATCAAAACGCAATTCGGTTGACAAAACATTTTTACAGAAAAAGTCTCTTGGCTGAAATTTTGACTAATGAAGAAAAAGATCTTGCAAAGTGCCTTAAGAGCTTAAACTTAAAACATGGTGTATGCTTGCTTCACAATGCTTGGGAAAAGGTACCAGCCAGTTCCTTAGAAAAATGCTGGAAAACAATTTTAAAATTAAAAAATGAGAATGATTTAAAACATGACCCTGAGGATTTGATCCCTTTAAGTGTTATGCGACAAAAGATACGTTCACTAGCAGAAGAAATTGATGGGGTGTCATCAATGCTTCATAACATTAGAAATGTTGATATAGATGTTGGTGAAACTATCGATTGGATTGATAGTGATGCCAAATTGATTGAACACGAAAATTTAATTCATGTAAATGATAGTGCTGACTCTGATGATGATGTGATGGAAATTGCCACTCTGTTCAGGATTAAAAATGAAGATGCTGTCAAAAGCTTAAATCTTTCTTTACAGTGGGCTACAGAGAATGACATTCCTTTAAAAGATATTATGACGATACAAAATCTCAACGAAATTGCTTTTGAAAAACAACAACATATGAGTCATCAAAGTAAAATAACTAACTTTTTTCAGTCGGTACCGAAAATTTTAAAACAGGGTGCACAAACTTCCAATGAAGCCGATGAAATTAATGTAGGAGAAAGTGATGAAAAAGTTAATTAAGTATGTACATACAACATACATATGTATGTATGTACATATGTAGTTATTTTTAATATTTCGTTTTGTGGTATAGGATCCCCTTTTTATTTGTCTTATTTTATATATAAATACAGTGCTTACTTTTCTTAAATACAGCCTTTTATTTATTTTTCTTTGCAATTTTAAAAACTGATTTTAAAATGTCTTGGTAATCCGGATTATTTGATAATCCGGATTAGTTTGGTTTTAATTGGTCCGGATTATCGCGGCACTACTGTATTGCTATTGTTGAATTGCTGTATATTTTGACAAAACGAAGGAATTAAATGCTCGAAAAAAACATTCTTATCGTAAATTGGTAACTAGTTCATCTTGTATTTCAAGTATAGTATAAGTTACGGTATTCAATTAGTGGTTAACTTTCTGCCAACTTATCATGGATGCGATATTATGGCGAATGCGCCGACCACACAACTTTGACATCCGCATAGAAATTTTTTTTAAGAGAAATACGTCGATACGCATTCAAATAATTCGTCCTTAATACGTGTGCAAATTTTCAATTTAATCAGACCTCCTGAAGTTGGTGAAAATTACGTTGAAAGATTTCGTTATTTTGGCGAATGCGCCGATCAGACACAGGTGAAGCTAATATAAAGCGTGTAAAAATAAATAGCTAAGCTTCTTTAAATACGTAACAATTCTCCTGTGAATAAAGTTTTGTGCGGTTAAAAGCCTTCAAGGAAATTCAAGCGTAAGGTTTTTAAATATTTTCTTAATACAGTGTTGCAGATTCCAGTCGTCTGTCCGAGTCTAAAGCTTCAGTAGTAAAGGAATGTATACTAAGGCTGGGAATCGAATACGAATAATTCGAGTATTCGAATATTCGAGTATTCGAATACAAATTATTCTGATGGGAAATTATTCGAATACTCGATGTGGCACGTTTTACTCCCAGTCAAACTATTCCATATCTTTTTCGCCTCGGCTTTATTCTTACTGTACTAAGGCAGGGGTTAAAATAAAATTTTAAATTTTAGAAAACCAGTAAATATTTATCTATTGACTTTTCATGTATTTGTTTTACCTTCACAACCTGCGTCTTTTTTAAAAACATTCTAAGTTTAGAGCACTTTTATTTTCTTCGAAATGGAAAAATAGTTATGACACAGAAGTATAATAAACTAGCTCTGTTTTTGTTTTATTTAAGCTTCAATAGTTAAATGTGAACAATAGCGCCTCAATCCTACAATAAAATACTAACTAAATAATTCTGACCCATAAAGCACATGTACAGGAGACATACCCTATTGTGGGTATGGAAAGCAAATCAAATTGCCTGCTAAGCGGTTTACGTCACGACTATTATTGTGGTCTATCCAACCAAATACTCAAATAGAGTATTCACTATTCACTAGTATTCAGTGCTATACCTATTAATAATGAATATTCGAGGATCCGGATTATTCGGATACCTATTCGAATAATTCGAATTATTCGAGTATTCGAATATTCGAATTATTCGAATATTCGAATATTTTTTTGAACGAATATTCGAATAATAAAATCTGGAAAATTCCCAGCCTTAATGTATACAGGGTCCTGCAACAGTGCGTCGGTCGTCCATAGCTCTTATACCATACAAGTTAGGAATTTCGTTCAAGTACAGTTCTTATCTTCACATAAAGGGGCACCCTAAGAAAATATTTTCGGATGTATACAGGGTGTCTCACCAGGAACTGCATCGATCGATATAGGAAAAAGTACGCACCAGAAAATTTTGAAAATTTAGGGAATTACTAATGGCAGTGTGGTCAATCCAACTAAAATAATTACAAGCATCTGGTACTTCCGGTTATACCGGAAGTCGATACCAACTTGCTTATTTTAAATGGAATACCCTATATATGTTAGGGTTTTCGAAAAGAGCATAATCATTGTGAGTCAAAAACATATAGCATACCCTATGCCTAAACCCGTTTCAGAGATATTTGACATTTTAAAAAAAATTTGACAGGTGTAATGGTTTACAATAACCTTTATACCTTTCTTCGTGTAAAAGATACTCATTTGCTTTTTGGCGTGCAGACAGACTATAAGGTGAGCTACCCTCTACAGTTTCAAGAAATTCAATAATAGTGTACCAAGTGTTCCATTTTTGACGTTACATTTTGTAAACTTCAAACCGCGAAAACTTGCTTAAGTTAAATGAAATACCCTGTATTTTTTTACATCATCTTATGTATAATTAAATTCCTTTTTTTCTGATATAAGTATTGTCGGGGTTTAAGTTACAACTTTTTGAAATATTTGCGATTTTCTTAGATTTTCAAGAATTTTTAATAAAAATTTTATCAAATTAGCCATGATTAGAAACAATCAGTAATGGTTCAACGATTAAAAGAAACAGATTTCTGAGGAAGAGACAGTTTTTGTGAATTTATTCTAATAAGGTCTATAGGCGACGATTCTTATTTGGGAAATATTATATGGTCAGATAAAACTAAATTTACCAAAAATGGACTTTTTTAATCGACACAATTCGCATTATTGGAGTGACTCGAATCCTCATATGTTCAGGGAGCGAAATTTTTAAGAAAGTTTACTGTGACATAAGTAACCATAGAGTGGTGGCATTAGAATTTTATCAGGAAAATGTGAACAGTAAGTTATAAAGATTTCTTCTTCTATTAATATGTATAGTTAATTTTTTTGTTTTCGTTTTTTTTTTTAGCTAAGAGATCTAAATATTTTACAAAATGTGAATAATAACTATTTAGAAAATTTACCTTTCGCCGAACATAGAAATATTTTTTATCAGCACGACGGTGCTCCCTCACATAACGCGTATTTGATAAATACTTTTTTTACGAGAAACTTTTTACGACCAATGGATCGCCAATAATGGACCTTTCCTATGGCCTCCTCGCTTGCACAATTTATCAATTTTAGATTATTTTATTTGGGGAACTATTAAAAACAAAGTTTATGAGAGCCCATTAACAACTATTGAAGATTGTATGCAGAGAGTAAGAAATGCATTTCAAAACTTATCACAGGATTCAATTAGAAGAGTCATGAAGAACTAATCCGAAGGCACGAAAAATGTATGGAGGTTCGAGGGCGGAATTTTAAACAATTATTAAATTAAAATGGAATCACGTTTTTAGTTGATTTTATCTTAGCTATTTCAGTTTATGCAAAGTGTCTTCAATCCAATTAATAGGCATGTTACAGTGTTTAGTGTTATTTCCGTTTTTGTGGATATCTAGTAACAAATGTACTACAAGTTCTTGATATTACTTCATCACATTCTCCATAAATAATAAACAAATTCAAAAAGTCTTCGTGGGTGTTATTTAAATCTGGTGGCATTTTTTGACATAAGAGAATAACTGACATTACTGATTGTTTCGAATCATGGCTAATTTGATAAAATTTTTACTAAAAATTCTTGAATTTCTAAGAAAATTGCAAATATTTCAAAAAGTTGTAACTTAAACCTCCACAATGCTGATATCAGAAAAAAAGAAATTTAATTATACACAACATGATGTACAAAAATACAGGGTGTTCCATTTGACAAGCAAGTTTTCGCGGTTTGAATTTTACAAAAGTAACGTCAAAAATAGAACACTGGGTATACTACTATTGAATCTCTTTAAACTGTAGAGCATAGCTCACCTTATGGTCTTTCTGCATGCCAAATAGCAAATGAGTATCTTTTACACGAAGAATGTTAGAAAGGTTATTGTAAGCCATTACACCTGTCAAAATTTTTTTTAAAGTGTCAAATATCTCTGAAACGGCTGGGTTTAGGCATAGGGTATCCTACATCCAGCCGTTTGACCTCACTGCCATTAGTAATTCCCTAAATTTTCAAAATTTTCTGTTGCGTATTTTTTCCTATATTGATCGATGCAGTTCCTGGTAAGACACCCTGTAGAGTATCACGAAAAATTGCGACACCATTGAGGTATTTTTATTTTGAAATGGAACACCCTGCATATTTTTAACGCCCTTGATGTTCTTCATTCACATGTAAAATATGAGCGCAATCCGGTGCTTCCCTAGTTGCAATAAATTATAAATAAAAAAAAATTTACATCACTAAAGTAAACAATACCTATTTTTTCCAAATGAGGATTTCAAAACAAAGTAAAATTAAAAACTTTTTTAATGAAGGTGATAGGATACTGTAACAATAATTATTTGAAATCCATCATTATACAGGGTACTCGAAATAAATGTTCAAATTTTGAGAATTTTAAATCTATTTTTCTCATTTTTTTCAAAAGAAACACCCTGTATATTTTTTTGCACATATGTAGAATTTAAATACAAACAATTTTTGTAAGTGTTACTATAGGAATTCACAGCCGTTTTTGAAATAATTGACAAAATTTTAACGCATCAAACAGCCAATTAGATAAACTTATGTCGGAAACGTAGTTGGCTTAGGGCCGGTATATCCATCTACTGGTAGAGTGGCTGTTAATTACCAAACAGATTTATATTAATTATTACGTCTCTACTTTTGCAAAAACTGATCACAGCGAAGTTAATTCTCATATGGAATAACTATTCTGCAAAAATAGATAAATAATAACTATTATTTAACTGGTTTAACAATTTTATTCCTAAATTTATCTGTTCGGTAACAGGATGCCTAATACTTTCTTTCTAATAAGCTCGATCTCGAATGTTTTTTTGCAGCAATTTTAATTACTAAACTAGAATTCCTGACAACAAATACAAGAATGGAAGTCAGGTAATAACTAGACATCGGAAAATTTACGTGAGTCCCAGGAATGACTTCCCGATCGGCTTGTCTTTTCCATAGAAAAGGAGAGTAGCTGTGCGTGCGCAGCGACATCTAGACCGTAATCCTTATTCAGATTCAGTTTATCTACAAACGTCGCAATAAGTAGTTGACTGGCACGAGAATAAAAATTAATATTAACAACTATGTCGACAATTTTACGGAGGAAGTGAAAAATTAGTACGTGTGGATTTGTGTTGACGAAGCTTTGGATTTTAGGGAACATTAAATCATTAATATTAATATGCGTATTTTAAATGCTATTCAGAATATATCCACTGTTAATATGTAGTAAACGGCTGTTGCAAGCCAATGCACGAACAGTTGAGAAAACAGTGGTAAATGCTTTGTTTATTATTGGTGTTGAGAGAAAATGTTTTACTGCTTGTATCAGACGCAGCGGCATATACACTGTGTCCCAGGTCAGATGTACCATGAGTGTAATGGAGAAAAAAATTTCGAATCATGGAAAAGCACCTCGGGACTAAATGCTGCTCGGTGTAAAACTATGATATATCAAAAATGAGTTGATTCAGTATTATACAAGGTGTTTATAAGCCAATTTATAAGGTCGTCACTAATAACCAAAGCTGGTAAGTGCATGCAACCATTCAGTGGTGCAATAGCAGGTACATACTCGGTGAGGCAACGACCGGCCGGCGGACAAATCGTGATTCCAAAATTCGACAATTTGTTGTCCATTACACCTCTTATTACATCTATCCTGGGACACAGTGTATGTGTAAAGCTACTTTTACAATACACGTAACCCAATAGTAATCTATACATACCAATGCCTTAAGAGGGCTAATCGAACCAGTGTTTGTAAGGTAATTTTTCAAAATTTATTTCTTCTATAAGGTATGGTCAAATTACACCAAATTTGGAGGATCAGTAGTTGAAAGTGTACTAGAGGGTACATGTATATCTATTTTAATTAATTTTCACTTTATGTAGGGAAAATTTATACTGTAAATATAAGTGAAATTTGAACATGATTAGCTCCTGAATTATGATATCAATCGATAAAATTCGAGGTAAAATTCATACATGTCTTCTAGAATGAATCTTCATAATTATGCTCAGCAAGTTTTAAACTTTTATTCCGTACTATTTGGTTAAAATGAATTTTCTAAATAAGTATCTTTGTCACTACAAATGGAGCAAGGAAGTGTTACCTCTATCGCAAATCGCACCTCAATGAAGTCGGTGAATAAAACGTCCAGTGAAGGTATAGTTAAGAGCAAAATTATTCAGCGGCGTATGTATAAAAACTTTCTAGAGAATGACATAGCTATCCGAAGCTTTTTCCCGACTAGGCCCCTTAAATACAGTACAAAAAATTTTATGAAATTCTCGAGATATGTTTTAATTGTTCTGTACAAATGTGCCGGCCCTGGACGCACAGAAATTGTCCAGTGTCTAGTAATAACAATACATCTTTAGACTTTTGTTTTCAAAATTCGTATAATTCGTTATGATCATTTTCGAAGTTTAAAAATTCTCCAAATTAACTCTTTTACGAAAATATTCTAGATGTTCTATTGTTGGACCAAAATTAAGAATATACGGATACAATTGAAACGAAATTTGATTGATTTTACCTGGTTTGATGAGTGGGTTGACTTGAGTAGAAGGGTCATATTCCTTCGGTTTATAATAGTCCTGCTGAATGGGTTTAGGAGGAGCAGCTGCTGGCGGAGATGCTTCTATTGTAGCCTGGTTTAAAGCAGGTCCACTAAGCTGATTGGCAAAACCTACAAGGCTTACTTAGAGTAATTCTGTATTATAGCCTACATTTTAAGAAGCACATGTTAGTGTTTTGGTATTTTTTTAGAAACTACAAGCGAAAATGAAATAGTAGGAAGCATATTGTGATATAACAATTATTAATTTATGTTCATTTTACTTGGTCCTTCAAGAGGATATGAACAGTTACTTACATTATTATTGTTATTATTTATATTATTTACACCAAGAGGAGAAAAAAGTTGTTAAACGTATTTTTCAAAGACGGTATGGTAGAAATTATTTGAGAACCTAAATTGATGGTTCTATGCTTCGTATTCACAAAGAGTGAGGAATTTAGAAGATAATCAAATGACCATAGTATTGTTGGTACAGAGTTTGCTGTTACAACATTGATTAAAATGTATAAACTAGCACAGGAATGAAAGAATTAGTAGATAGATAAAGCAGATAACTTGCAAATAATGCCTGTTCAATTTAGAATAAAATTAGCAAGAAGAATCGAACTTCAGGGTGATGAACTTTTATTTGGCACACAATATATACTTAATTCTTTTTATTTAAAAACTTATTTTATTATTATAAACATAGTATTGTAACGGAAAGGAATAAAATTCATATTTTTTTTTAACCTTTTCAAAAAAAAACCGAACTGATCGATTTTGTTTCTTAAATCTTCTGATCCAATTTCAAGTTGAAAATATTTAATGAAAATTTAAAAATAAATGAAAAAAAAAATTTACAATAAATGTTCTTTGGCGGTCCAGTCTCATAAAAATGTTGAATTGTCACGTAAATGTTTTATTTTCTAGAGTTATATTATTGGCTTCTAATTCTATTCGGTTTTTCGGATCTTTAGCATTTTCAGGTCAATTCTAGAACAACAGTTCGTTCAAATAACCGCATAGGAAATATTCAAGTGAGATTAGGTCAAGAGACCTGCCTGGCTACTCCACAGAATACTTTCAACCGATCCAGAGATGGGGAAACGTTGCACTCAAGTATTGTTGAAGGTTTATTTCAAAATAAGGTTGCTGCTTCGTCTTACTGAAACCATAGGTATTTGTGGGAAGTATCAGGATTGTCATTATTGGGAAACATCATTGCTAGTTCAGCTGAAACTGTAATTGAGTACTTGATATTTCAATCTGACACAAACATGAAATCACAGTGATTAACACTGTGATTCGAATCAAATGCGTTTGAAAATTCATAGGTGCCCTTAACCGTGTTTTTTATACTCTCGGTATTAAAAAAATAGATTTCAAACATATGCGGTGCTAAGGAAAATAGAAAGAGTTCGAGATAAAATTTAAGTTGAGCCTGATCTACGACTCAACTGAGCATCTGGCAGTGAATGTCGTTGCTTCATATGGTTGTTTTGGGTAGACACTCTACTTGAGAAATATGGATTTTTGACATGTGACAATGTTATGTTGCGTTTTTTATTTTTCAAAGCTTCTGGTCTACCACCTTACAAGAAAGTCAGCAATAAAAAAAAACGTGATTTCTTTGTTAATTTACACCAATGCAATGTTGTTTATAAAATCCCAAAAGGCGATTATAAAAAAAAGATAGTATTTGTCTCGAAACAATGTTTCAAGCGAGATGTAACTCGACACACTATTCTATTTAAACTTGTCTGAAGTTTTCCTTAACAACTTATCTCTATCTAACACTGACGTAGTTTTCCACGAAACACCAAAACACCATATACCTTGCACTTGACGCGCGTGTTGGCATCATTGGCATCTGGAGATGATTGAAACTAACCTTATGCTAACCAGTGGCAGTTCGTGCGTCAAGAGATAGGGAGGTCAATTAGAAAAGTTTACTGTATTACCTACCTTTTAAAGTGATTTAAATTCCAAGTCGATCCTCCGGTCTTTTTGAGATGCAAAGTGGTCAATTACTTTTTCATTAAAGTCTTTTATCTTCTTTATTAATGCCCTTTTTCCCTTTCTATGGTAAGCATAGCTAAAGAAGATAACCTTTCCTGACCCATGGTATTTCTTAAAAATGTCTTTATTCTTTTCAAGGTGGAAAAACAACGTTCACTTTCGTCGGTAGCCATAGGGAGAAGTACACAAGATTTTTAACAGTTTGACACTTTCAGAAAAAGTATTGCACAAATTATTGTTAATAAAAAGCTGTAACAAAGCAACTGCACCTTCACTATTGGAAAAATCTTCTCGGCTCTATAATACTTCTAATTCAGTTTTAAGATGATTTATGACTGGATACTCCATTTTAACTAATTTAAACATATCTTGAGGAAAGCTTTTTTTATAATCTTTAAATCGATCTGCGTGAAATAACTGAGACACTGCTAAATGATTACTGAAGCCAAACCTGTTTTTGATCTCAGATGTAATTATATCACAAACTTCTAATGAAATTCTCCTTTTTGATTCTTCCGTTTTACATCTCTGGGCAGACTGCATGGATGTCTCCTCCAAATAGTTATTCAAAATTTTATTTCTCATGTCTTCAATTTTACTATTAAAAACGCCAATACACTTATTTACTGTTATGACATCGATATTACATTTTTGTAATTGATTGAACAATATATCACAATGAGGCATAACTAAATGAAAAAAATTAACCAGTAAAAAAATGTTCATTTTGTAAGTAATTTTTTAAACCAATAGCTTGGTTTAGAGTGTTGTTTTCTGATTCATTATCAATGATTTTTTCTAAACAATCTTATAATTCTGTTCGATAGGTATAAACAATTGTATACACTTTTAAAAATTCCACTTTGGAGCCGCTTTAGGTAATCTCACCTTAACAACATTATCTAACACGGCTGTTCTTTTTGGTGATTTTCCAAAGAATGAAGAAAAGCTATGTAAATTAGCAAAAAAAATTTTATGCTTTTATCTTGTCTTGATGCTTTTTTGTGAAATTAAATTTAGTTGATGAGCGTAACAATGAATACAATTTGCTGAAGGATAACTTTTTTAATTTTGGCTTGTACACCTCCGAAAGCACCACTCATTACTGATGCTCCATCGTAACTTTGTGCTATCAATTTTTCAGGACTTCCATTAATTTTCAGACATTCTAACTCTTTTAAAATTACATCTGTCAAATTTTCTTTGGCTAATATCCCCTCACCTACAACACCGTCTAAAACTTATCAAAACATAAAAACTACTTGTACTTTATTCATAACCCAACTTATGTCCATCTTTCAGTTTTAATATATTTTGTACAACACTCATATTTAATAGTAAACACCAAAAGCATTGTTTTATTTAATTTCACGACAAGTAGAGATTTACTAATAAAATGTTCACAAATAAAAACATTAAAAACAACGCGACAGAATTTACCGACCAACGCGTATCTAGTCAGCATTAAGACTGCTCTACTATTGAACTTCATGCGTTACCGTTTCCGTAAAATGTGTCAGGGACATTGTCCCCGCCAGTGTTTTTCTGTCTCTTTTGCTGTCTGACGATTTGCGCATAAGTCTATTTTACTTTAATTCGTTGTAAATTCGGTCCGTAGCTAGTTTTGAGGACAAGTTGTGGACTGACCCAAGATTTTTAAATTCTATAAATTAATAGAGGCTCGGTGCTCGGAGGGGATACGAAATCCTGCGATCTAGATATTTGAATAGTATTGTGCATTGAATGAACTCGAAACTTTAATATATTTTTTAAGAATATTAAAAATATATATATATATATATTTTTATATATATATATATATATATATATATATATATATATATATATATATATATATATATATATATATATATATATAACTTCAGAAAATGAATAGCTCTATTTTTTTATTTGTATGTGGGAGGTCATTGACCAAATGACCCTATAGAAGAACCGACAGTGATGCTAACAATGTAGTCTATTGATATTTAAACTATTGTCACCTACTAACCAATAAAGCGGGCTTTGGGTGCCTTTCACTATTTATACTATTTTTACACTTTGTTATTTCCAGGATTTCAAATATATCCAGCTACATCTTGACTGAGACTGTTTGATTCGAGTAGATCCTTAAGGTAGTCCAAGGTCTGTGGTATCGGAAAATTTGGAAACAATGAACAAACGTCAAAAGAGATCAAAATTTCACCTTGTTGCAACTGAAACCGAACCGTGACAATAGTCTAGGTATAAATAGGATACATTGTTAGCATAGGTTAGTTTTAATCATCTCTATATGAAGCCAACTTTGTTGGCGAAACGCGCGTCGAGAATAAGGTATTTTGGTGTTTCGTGGAAAACTATATCAGTGTAATTTTCACATCAAAGGTTCCAACTCACTTCAGAATTATTTGTATCTGTACAAGAAATATGAATTTTATTCCTGATTTTTTGTGAATGCCCTGTATATAAGATGTCAAAAACCTGTTGCTCCTCGGATTCTCAACAATCACGGTAATAATTATTGTTGTAAATAATAAAATTAGAGATTCGCTTATCTAACATAAGATTGTTTAAACTTAAGCGAAATTAAAATTTTTTTTGAACATGTTTTTGTCAGATATTTATTATTTATACCTCCATTGAGCAAAACTCGTTCTCTTATTTACAAATAAATTTTGTAAATCATCATCGGTTATTTATTATTTTAATAAAAAAAAAGTTCATAAATGTAGGGCAGAATTCTTGCATAACGTATGTAAAAGTTAACCCACATTACTGATTACGGAATTAAATTGAAAATACCGATTCTGCGAATATGATTTATGAGCTTTTCCATTGTCCCTTTGACGTCGTATTTTGAACCGTAATGAAAAACTCGATTGTATATTCATATTTATTTTAAATAAAAATTAGCAAATAAATATTATAAATTTTAAAAGATAAATAGCGTATCCTAAAACTTACATTTATTAGGTAATTAAAAAAATCGATACCTTGTTGATGTTTCTCTGGTGACCATTCCATTCCAAAGTTCTTCATACCTAGTGAAGATAAAGAATGCAATATTAATAAGTGTAAACCTAAATTACTTGTAATATACCGCATTTGTCAAACCATTTCCAACATGTGGTGGAATTTTGTTGTCCTATTTTACTTGCTTTTTTTTTAATTTTTTTTAAATGATTCCCTCCAGTTACAATACGAAAACGAAAAACCCTTAGACCATTGTATTGTAAATGGAGGGAATCATGCCTTAAATGTCAATTTTTCTTTTTTTACTTATGTTCAAAAAAAATTTAATATCAATATGTTGTACATGCATGATTATTGTTATTAGTAGTAAAAGATCTGATAATTTAAATATAATTATGGAACATAGAATTCTGAGTAATGCTCCCACTCGTTGGAATTTTTCATCTAGAATTGTTTTCACTGTTGACACAAACAGGAAAAAACTTATTGACGTTTTTAATTCTATTTCGAAAAGTGAAGTCTTTTTAAATAAAGTTCAGACTTTGAGAGCAGCTTACGAATATAAATGTTACAAATTTTACAGAATAAATTAACTGATACAACATATCCTAAAAATAGACTTAATTCACTTATAAAAAATTAAATAAAGTGAAAATTAGACAAGTAATAAAAAGTGTTTATAATTTTTTAATTCACTTATATCTAAATTAAAAGAATTTCGCAATAACGAAATACATTTCAATATTTTATATAATGGTTTTAAAAAAATATTGAAGAATTAGATGATGAGCCACTGTTTGAAAAGAAAAACAAATATAACTTTGACAGGACAGGCATACATTACAAAAAAATTTTACAGAAATTTCGGACACCATTATAGTTCAAATTGAAATTAGATTTTCCGATTTAAATACTTTGCAATGTTTCGATTTAGTAAATCCTAATAATTTTATAATGTTCTCTAAATCATTTCATAACAGTCCAATGGACAAATTAATAGACCATTATCCCTTTTTTAACCGTATTTCGTTAAGAAATGAACTATGTGTGTTGTATTCTCACCAGCAATTTTTAGCAAATTCGAAATCGCCTCAAGAAATGCTTACTTTTTATATATAATAATAATTTAAAAAAGCTGTCTCTCCGAACTGTACAAACTTTTATCTTTAGTGTCAACAATTCCGGTAATCTCAGATTCTGTAGAACGATCGTTTTCAGCACTCAAACGCATAAAAAATATTTACTACAAACACAATAGCTCAAGACCGCCGTTACCTTTTAAATTTTTTTTGCGTGAGAATGATTTATTATTTTAGAAGAAATAATCAACCGATTTGCTAGTTCTGACGTTATTTATACTTTAGATAATACAGTTAGTTATTATTTTAGAAGATATTTTATTTATGTTATTTATTTTTTAGAAAATATTTTTTATGTACTTCTTTTCAAATCTATTTAATTTTTATTAAAAGTAATAATTTTACACTCTGGCAGTGATAATGATTACAATTTTTTGTTTGTAGAAAAATATTTTTATTTATAAATTTTTTTCCAAAACCATTTAATTATAAGTGGGATAGTAAGGCTACTCTGGCGATCAACGCACGACAAAAAATAGTTTAAAAAAACTAAAAAACACGCCTTTTAGCACATCAACTCAAAAGTGGTGGGGTAATTATAATGTAAATTGTAATCAATATTGAACGAAAATTACTTGTCTTATTGTGAAATTTCAAGCCTCCTCTGTGGACGATATACAAAATAAGTCATTTTTAAGCGAAAAAAATTGTTTTTACTTTGTAGAAAATTGCAAATGATAAATTTAGAAAAAAAATCTTTTGTTAATCTATTATTTAAATAATGAAAAAAGTTAAAAAATGATTATTAACAATAAAAAAATTTTTTAAGATAAATTTTTTTTTAAATTTTTCTAAAATATGCAATTAATCCATTTGTTTATAACATTTTTTTAAACAAATACCATTAAAAATTTAAAAATTATGAAATCTAATAGTGTTTTGATATACAAAAACAGTGATAATAACAAATATTGATAAAAAAAATTTTTTTCACCTTTTTTTATCGTTTATTAGTTTTTTGTTAATGTAAAAGATTAATATAAAACTAATGAACTATAACAATTAAAAATATCGTGATGTGATTATTTCATAAAGTATACTTGTCACAATGCATCCAGCATCGATTATAATTTTCACGTCTTGAGTTTAACAATTATCTGATTATAAACATAAACGTGAACTCCAAAAAAAAATTGTTAATTAACAATAAGAGCATTTTATGAAAAATGGATGACAAAATTTTTTTTCAAGTGGATATTGTTCCTTGGTATGTCTAGATGATCCGATAATTTTTTGAAATTTTTTAATTAATATTTTATAGCTAAAAAAAATTTTTTTTTTTGCTACGGTCGGATTCTGAGGTCTGCGGCAACGTCGCGTTCGCCGCGCAGAGCACTATTTTCACCATTAAATTAAGATTATTCATAATGGAGGTACGGTTCCGGGAGTTAGGACTTTTTTATCGGAAATTTCGTCCCTTTTAAGAATCTTTTTTTTTTAATTTCTTAATTATTAACAGTTTCTGAATTATTTGCGAAAAACTAAATGCCTTTTTTTTCTATCTTAATTTGTTAATAACTTTTGCAATTTTTTGTGCTGGTAAACAATTTTTATACATTTTTTCTAGACGTCGCGTCTTTCCGAATCCAATGAGCTATCGCCCATATACGCCCTTTATCACTAATTAACACCGTTTTTGACTTGTGAACTAGACTATACGCTTTTAAATTAAATATATGCGTATATTGTTAAACCAGAAGCTAATGGAAAAATCATTAGTCAGTAAACTGGTAATGCATACACAATATACGGATTCAATAGAAAGGCGAATTAAACTACTTCAAAGTCAACTGGGAATCTACATAAATTTGAACCAACAGATTTGCCTGCCATTCTTTCATTATTAACCCATTTTATAGGTTTTCTTTTATTCGAAAGCAAAACCTATACAAGAGGCTCTATAAGCATTTTATTTTAATTAAAGTTATACAGGGTCCTAAATATTTTTACAAAAGTTTGATATGCTGTCAAGCTTTTCACAACGTCATACTTTTTAATATGCAAGGATAATTTGAACCAAGAATACCTCACTAACAATGATCATCTCTATTAATTATTTTAAATTTAGTATCATTCAAATCATAAAAAAAATGTACGTCAACAAATTTGAAGACAATGTTACAAAAGTAGTGTCTATTAAGGAAACGCTTGTCTACTTTTTTATTTTTTAGTTGTTTTATAAAACTGGCGAACAAAAAAAAATATTTTTTTTGTAACATGTACCTGAATAGCATATTCCACTGGAATAAAACCTTCTCATTACAGAAATGACAAGCAAAAAGTCGTAGCACGTAATGTTTTATTGTTACATTAATAAAACATTATGGGCAGGAATAACATTATAAATAAGCCTGGCCAAGGTCATTAATCCTACAGAGACGTACTGGGTATGCATCATATCATAATACTTGAATAAGTACAATAATAAAAACAAAAATATTTTATATATTGTGATGTATGTTTTTGTACTATTTCATTCGCTTTAAATTCTTTTTTATGTATTTCCTTATATTTTGTAAGCTTAGTGCTGCACATTATTATTAAACTGTTAAATAACGTTCACACATGTACATTGTATATCTAAGTGATAACTAATAAGAAATAAATAAATTAATAAAATAAATGGAAATAAATTTTATTAATACTGGTACACTTTATAAAAATATGTACAAAACTCACCTTCTTAAGCAGATTTATGAAGTAGCTTGGTTGTCGTTATCACAAACTGGAGCACTTCTATAATAACTGTGTAGCATCAGATATGTTTCTACAGTTGTCTCAGTAAGCGATGTTCGCTATGGTGAAAAAATATGTTTGTATTGTGAAAAAGACCATTCGACATCTACGGAAGTAATACAGGCATAAGTAAAACACTCTGTGAACTCACTTAACCCAGCTGTAGATGCACCATCACAAATTTGTCTTAATTTGGTAAAATCAGGATCTTTCCGTAATACACTCTCGAATTTTTCAATAACGGGCTTATTTTTTGCGTCATTTATAGTCTGTAGCTGTGTATTTACGTCGTCCACTATTTGCAGCGAATCCACTAACGACAACGAAGTATTTTGCAATTTTTCTATTGCGTCGTGTAGTCCTCTATAATTGTTATAAATAGTTTTTAAATCTGTTTCAAGGGAAACATCTTGAACGCTTGTCTGGCTTTCCTTAATAGCTGCAGCCTCGTTAGGGTTGAACTGTAGTATCACAGCTTTTATTTGTTGAAAATATTCAGCATAATAAAAAGCTACCTTCAACCACGTTCCCCAACGTGTAAGAATCGGCTTTGGTGGTTCCGGTATACCAGGACACAGTGTGTGAAATGCTCGAAGCCGTTTAGGAGATTTGAGAAATACTTTTTTTGTATTTGCTATTAATGCATTTACCTCTGCAAAACATTTTCAAATCGTTTCTGCTACAAGATGGAACGCATGCACTTTACACGTAACATGTAAAAACCTACAATCGTCTCTTTGAAGAAAACGGCCCACCAAACGCATTGTCGCAGCACCGTCGGTCACAAACATCAACACTTGACTTGTTGACAGTTCAAATTTTTCGAAAGTCTCCAACACCACCCGAGTAATTGTTTCGCCAGTACACGCAGTTAGTCTTTTGCTAGCTAGTAAAAGTGGAAATGTTGGTTTAACAGGGTCGAGTACACGTACTATAACATTTAAAATAGATTTTTTTTTACAATCTGTCGTCTCGTCAACACATAACCACAGCCGTGTATTTTTTAATGCACATTTAATCCTATTTACAATGTCTTCACGAACACTTGGTACATATCTACGTAACGATGAACGACTTGGTAACCTGGGGGATTGTATTTATTCCAGATTCCTTTACAAATTATTTTACATCCATCATAGAATAAATCCGGAAATTCACCGATAAATTTATTCACTTTATCAGCGTACGGTCGTTTTCTACTCTTTACGCTCAACATTATTTATTATTTATTAGTACTCTATGCATCGACCGACAGATAATAACTGAAGTGTGTCGTGTCATCGTCATCGTAAACAAGCGCGCGATGGCATTGGTATTGCGCCCGACCCTGAATCTACAATTGCTTGACCAGGCTTAATTATTATTAATAACTGTTATTAAATATGATTTGAACGAAACAACTACTCAGCGGGCAAATACCCTGACCTGCATTGGATTATACCTTCAAATCATGATAGATCGGTAGCCAATATCATTTCTCAATTCCTAACCAAACATAGACCGGTTTCGAACTTATTAGTTCTCCTCAGTATGCCATAGGTCATGGAACAGACAAACGATAGTGGCCAATCTGCTAGTCATATACTGACTAAGGTAAATTGAGTAGTGGTGAGAGGTATGTGAAACTTCTCATGGTATAAATGCTAGACTATCCGACCGACATCATAGATGTCTCTGTGAAGGATAGCGACTTGCGAAGCAAGTACCGAGAGCGGCGACCTCTAGCTCAGGTGGACTAAACTACTGTTATTAAATATGATTTGAATGAAACAACTACTCAACGGGCAAATACCCAGACCTGCATTGGATTATACCTTGAAAGGAATTGGAATAACAAATGATCAATCTATCATGATTTATTACTACAAAGATAAAGAATAATTTTTGAAAAACATGCTCAGTTCATTTTTTTCTTTTAGGAGGTGTCAAATCGTCTCGTTTTAAGAACCAACTGTAATCACGTATCATAGCTGGTTTTCATCGTCCTTGATAACGAATATCCACTATCCTGATATTTTGATGAAATATTTCTCCTTGCTCGTCATTTACCGCACCCAAATTTTCAGGAAACAAAAATTAAAAGAAAATGCAGAAAGTGTATTTTTAAAGACATACGGCAACCAAGTGTTTGGTACGAATCTAAAAATTTGCTTACTAGTTGCTTGTGGTTCTCATCTCTCTTGTTCCATAAGAATTCCCTGACTGTTCTTATAAATGAGTTCCAAGCTCGAGTTCCTGTCCGTTGAGTGGTCCATCAAAATCTGCATCGTCAGGCAATTTTCTAATTTGAGGACTAATAAAAACGCCTTCTTTAAGTCTGGCGTCACTTAATTGGGGAAAAAGTTCTCTTAAGTATTTAAATCATTAACCGTCTTTATTCATAGCCTTTACAACATTTTTCATTAGCAAAAATGTTTATTATGAAGAGGTGGCAAAAGAACATTTTTAGGGTTTACAATTGGCACATATTTAACACTACTAGTTCCTGGTTCAAATTCTTTCCTTTCCGGCCAAGTTCTTTTCACATAATGTTGTTTTACTGCGCAACTGTCCCACAAACAATGAAAACAGCAATATTTTGCAAAGCCTCCTTGAAGCTCTACTAAAACGGCTATTACTTTAAAATCCCCACATATTTGCCATTTGTTTTTGTTGTAAAATTTTATTTAAAATGGTGCTTATACTGTCATAATCCTCTTTCATTGTTCCTGAATGGGAAATTGGTATAGATGGTTTTAAATTTCCATTATGTAGCAATACAGCTTTAAACTGTATTTGGAGGGTTCTATGAATAAGCGCTATTCGGAAGGGGAATGCTCGATATTTAGTTTCTGCATTAAACCATCAATATCAATACACGCGTATAGTGAATTTTCCATATTATAAAATGCGGAAAATGTTGCATTTCTTTTTTTAAAAGTCGTAATCTTTGTTTCTTGAGCCAGTATATTTCACTTCTTAAGTCGGGAACTAAGAAATTCTGCTTGTTGTTTTGATAGCCTCAAGTCACGTACCAAATCATTCAATTCATTTTGAGCAATTAAGTGAAGGTCACTAAAACTTTCTAAGATAAACAGTGGGTCGGCACACTGGTCTAGGCTGTATGAAGAGTCGTTACTATTTACATTACCTCCCAAAACAATATTTTGCCAATCTAAAGGCGTAGTTGGTACTGGTAAGTCTGATGCATCGTGAAGAACAGGTCTTAGGGCTGATGATAAATTTGGATATTTGATTTTTTTCTTTTTCGGAATATCTCTCAGTTCTTGTTACACAAAAAGAGCAATCATCGAAATTATTGGTGGATTCTCGTCATACCATTAGAACCGCAAAAGTCATGCTTTTTTTTTCCCTTTCGTCCACTATGCTAGTGATACGTTACAACTTACACAACAAACGTAGGGAGCCCATTGCTTGTCTTGATCTCCGACTAAAACTCCAAAATATAGAAAATACGCTTTTTTCACATTTTCAGAATATTGCCTCATTTATGACTTCATAAGGTTTTCTCTACAAATGTAACAAAACTTGTCAGGTGAGGTTTTGCAACTTTGGTACGTCTGAGAGGATATTTTTGTCGTAACGGAGTTATATAGACAAACGAAAACACTTTCTAACAGACACAATTGGACACTTGGAAGGTCAAAACAAAACTGACACTGAGAATGTCCCACTTTACTTTAACTTGCTCTTCTAAAATTGCCGACTCATCATAAAATTTATTACCTGGCAATATAATAATTGTGTTCACACAAAGATAGTACGTATTAGGATTAGTTGGATATTTCTTCACTTAATAGGAAGGTAATAACAAAAAAACAAACAGTAGTGTGAACTATGTTATAAAAATTGTGTCGGCCAGTGTAATCAGTAGGGCTGTCAAAAATGTTCCGTGGGACAGTGGTGTACGTGAAATTAACTAATACGAGAAACGATTAACTTACAATTTATAACAATGTATGTAAAACTTACCCTCTTAACTAGCTTGATTAACTAGCTTGCTTATCAGAAACTGGAAAAGATATGTAGCCATTTTGCAGCATCAAGTATGTTTCTATGATTGTCTCCATGAGTGATGTTCGCTTTGGTGAAAATATATTCTTATATTTTGAAGACGACCGTTCGACATCTACTGATGTAATACACGCATACGTAAAATAGTCTTTGAACGCACATAATGGATCTGGGGCTGCACCATCACATATTTGTCTCAATTTGGTAAAACCGGTGTCTTTATTTAACACACTTGCGAACTTTTATTTAACGCTCTCATTTGTTTCGTCACCTATAGCGTGTAGCAGTAGATTTACTTCGTCCACTATTTGCGGTGACTCCGCTAACAACAACGCACTGTTTTCTAATTTTCTTATGCTTTCATGTAATGGTTTATAGTTCTTCGCAATATTTTTTTAAAGCTGTTTCAATGGAAATATCTTCGAATTTTGTCTAGCTTTCTTTAATAGCTGCAGCCTCATCTGGATTGAATTGTAGTATCACAGCTTTTATTTGTTGGAAATATTCAGAATAATAAAAAGCTGCCTGCAACCATGTTCCCCACCGTGTAAGCATTGGCTGTGGTGGTTCAGGAATACCGGGACACTTGCTATGATATGCACGGAGACGTTTAGGAAATTTAAGAAACACTTTTTTTATACTTGCTATTAATGCATCCACTTCTGGAAAACCTTTTCGAATAGTTTCTGCCACAAGATGTAAAACATGCACTTTACACGTAACATGTATAAACGTACAACCTTGTTCTTGCAAAGAACGGCCTACCGAACGCATTGTCACGGCGCCATCAGTTACAAACATCAACACTTGACTTTTTGACAGTTCAAATATTTCTAACGTCTCCAGCACCACCCTGGTAATTGTTTCGCTAGTACACTGACTTAGTCTTTTGCTAGCTAGTAACAGTGGAACTGTTGGTTTAAGAAGGGTCCAGTACTCGTACTGTATCATTTAAAATAGATTTTTTTTTACAATCAGTTGTCTCATCAACAGATAATCACAGCCGTGTATTATTTAATTCACATTTCATCTTATTTACCATGTCTACGTGTACAGTTGGTAGATAGTTACATAACGTTGTGCGACTTGGCAACTTCACCTGGGCATTGTATTTATTCCAGAACTCTCGAAATGGTTGTTTATCGAGTATGTGCAGCGGAACATCACAGGCATTCAGCATTAATAGTAAATCGAACATAAATTGTGTTGTCGAAGGCACGCCATTTTTTTTATTTTTATGGTGTACACTATTTACGTGAAGTCCACAATCACGCTTATCCCAGAACATCAAATCTTTCTCGCACACTTTATAAATTATTTTAGCACCATCATAGAATAAATCCGGGAATTCACCTATGAATTTATTCAGTTTATTAGCAAATGGCCGCTTTCTACCACTGCGTACATCTGCCATGCTTTATTATTAAATTAATATCAACAATACAGTACAACAAATAAAATAAAGACAAAAACACAATATGCAATACGCCAAAGTGGCAACGTGTACACAACTCGAAAGCTAATAATAGACTGGACTGGAGAAAGAGTTTCGCGGTCAAGGTGAATGCCGGCGATAGTAAGTACATCTGTACTCCACGACCATGACACACAGAAACGATTTGCAGCTTTAGTAATCAGTATATTGGTGGTGTGGCCACTTATTCTTTTTGGCAAACGTTAAATTATTGCATGGATTTTTATCCACAAAAAAAATAATACATAAAATAAAAATCCGAGATGGCTGTCTAATGAAGACATATGGTAGACTGGCTTTTTCATTATGTATCACGTAACAATTTTTTTAGTTTTATCATTTGTTGAAATATTTAAAAATGATGCAAGACTTGTTTTTAGTACTTATGTTTATATTTGTTTACATGTATCAATTAATATTTGGTCTTGAGTACACAATTTTGAAGAGTGAAGCACTGGGTAGGAAAATATGTAAAAAATAGTACAACATTTGGAAGTCTAGTGTTTTTAAGGCACACATTTTATAAACACATCGTATGCGACAGAACTACTAAGACGACATTGCGACGAAGCCTTCGAGGTAAAATGTTGGTTTTTAAAGGCAGGCACTATCGATCGGATAACTAATGATTCCCATTTTTTTACGCCTGAAGTTTCTGATGCGTTAAAAAATTTACTACAAAATTCACACTATGTTTTTGTACAAGAGTATAGTAAAAAACTTCCTTCATTATGAAGCAAGTCGGTTAGATCGCAATGGATCCCATCTTATTACATATAAATGATAGATAGATAAATAGATAGATAGATAGATAGATAGCATTTATTTAACCATTTTAAGTAAGGATTTACATGTATAGCAAGTCAATATCACAGAAGAATCAAATAAAAAATATAAATGCTTATAGAAATAAAATAAATATAAATAATATAACAATTTTATAAACAATTAAAAAAAAATTACAATAAAAAAAACGCTGTGAGTATATTAAAGGGGAGAAATAAAATCTAGTACCTAAACAAAAATTATATGTAGGGAGTATTTAAATATTCCTCAGTAGAGTAGAAACAATATCTTAAAAAAATATTCTTTCATTACAACTTTGAATTTATTATAATTCAATTGCTTTACGTGTTCTGGCAAAATATTAAATAACTTTAAATTAAGTGAATTCTTTGCTGACCTTGTGAGGCTAAAACTTGGTGGCTTAAGTAAATTTGAAGCTCTAGTATTATAATTGTGAGTATCCGAATATGTATCAGAACTGATTTTATTATTGCGTATTTCTAGAAGGCTATGATAAATGTAGATAGATGGTAAGGGCATAATTTCCAGTGCTCTGAATAAAGGTTGGCACGGTTCCAATATATTTGCATTTGCCAATATTCTAATCACCTTTTTTTGTTGTCTGAAAATTCTTATGGAGTGTGACGAATTACCCCACAGTATGATGGCGTTAGTCAGATGGGAGTGAACTAGAGAAAAGTATGCAGATTTTAATGTATTGAAATTCAAAACCAGTTTTAATTGTCTAATTAAAAAAAGTGATACTTGACAATTTCTTGCTAATATAGTCAACATGTCCTGACCAGTTTAAATTATTATCTATGACAACGTCTAATAATTTGACGTTTACTGGTATTGATAAATTGATATTAGAGTAAATAAAAGCTCTTGGGTTTTATTATCATTTAATTTAAGTTTATTCATAGTAAACCAATTTTTTGCATTATTTAGTATTAAATTGGTTTCTTCAGTCAGAGTACTATAATTATTATTAGATGCTATCACAGTAGTGTCATCAGCAAATAAGACTCTTAGTTGGAGACATATAATTAAAAAATCATTAATATAAATAATAAAAAGTAGAGGCCCCAAGACAGAGCCCTGGGGCACGCCATGATTGACTACATTAATATTTGAAGACTATTGTTGAAAGAAACACATTGCTTTCGATTAGAAATATAGGACTTTATCAACAACATAGGTAAACCTCTTATGCCATATCGTTCAATTTTTGTTATTAACCTATCATGTGAGACACAGTCAAAAGCCTTGGTAAGGTCACAGATCAATGTATGCTTGCCCCCCTCAAGGCCATTGACTATGTCACCCACAACAGATTGAACGGCTTGAGTTGTTGATTTTTTACTTCTGAAACTATACTGCGAAGTGTTTAAAAAAGAGTTAGACTCAAAATAAAAAGAGATCCTATTATTTAAAATCATTTCAATAATCTTACCGAAAATGGGCACAATTGATATTGCACGGTGATTGTCAACCTGAGACGAATCGCCTTTCTTAAATAGTGGTATTACTTTTGTATATTTAAGGGCTTCTGGAAATTCACCTTCAACGAAACAGTTAGATCCTTCTAATTTGCCGCAATTGGAGGCTAATAACGTTTGACTTTGTCTTTTTAAAAATTCTGTTAGAGGAATAACACTATGCAACCGTTTTCGATGTTCCTCATAATCATAGATTGTAACGAAGTAATTTTTCTGCTATTCGTTTTCCGTTATTTTAATATATATATGTTCTGGGTCTTACTTCACTTTGGTAAACCCTGTATACAACGATTTGTATTTAAAGTTTATTTTAATATCCCTTTGAACAAAAGGTCAATTTAATTTATCAAATATTTGAAATAACAATTCGTTCTCAAAGTAGTTGTTTCAAGTCGGTTTCTTTTTCAGGGTAAGGTTAGTTATTTTATTATCGTAATTATTGTGTTTATATTAAGTACCGCTGGCATAAAACCAAGTAAAAGGAATCTTTTATTAAAAGTAAATATATTTCTATCTTTTTTAAATAATGTACAACATGAAATATTAATTAATTTAGTTCAAATATTAATCCATGGGCGTTTCAATTATTTTCTTTTTGGAAACGTAGTTTTTATAAGAAAGCGGATCCCCGCCTCAGAATATATCATAGCCATTTGTTTGTATTAAATTAAGCTGTAATTACGAAATTTGCTTAAGCGCGTTGCGTCAAGCTTGCTTAAAATACGTTTGCACGCACGCACATCAGCTAAAACTCTGCTCGTCGCGTCGCGCAGAAACACGTCACCACTTGGGAATGAAACCACACGCGTCGACGAAAACATTTAATTTTTCGATCAGCCAGATAAGCTGCAACCCGCGACAACTCCAGTGTGCTCCGTAGGAAACAAATGATAAGAATTATTTCTGTATTTTACCGTTTGTATATGACTACCTGCTAATCCGAGCTGTCAGAGATATTCCGGTAATTTCATGATTTAGTAATTAAAACTCGGAAACGAGCTCCGGGAGCATTCCGTTGTCATTTGATGTTTTTACAAGGCTATACATTGGATACTAGTGTCACTCGCTTGAAAATAAAATCCAATCCCAGTGTTATAGTTAAAAAACTACTAACAAGATTCTAGTGTCACTCGTTTGAAAAATTAATCTGACAGTGTCCGGAAACTAATATTCGTTTACGTAGGATAGCTCGTGTTCCATGCAATAACCCATAGCTTGACCTATGAACTGCTACCAACTATATATTTCGAAATATATCGAATGACCTCGAAAATCTCCGACGGGAACCATTTGCGAACATTTTATGTTTCTTTAATAAAGATTAAAGTGCCATCTAGTTAAACACACGTGGTTTTCAGTTTAGGTATGATACTATACACCAATTTGAGGATAGAATCTTATCCCAATGTTATAGTTAGGAAAACTACTAGTATGATTCTAGTGTCACTCGTTTGAGGATAGAATCTGACGTAGCGGTCCGCAACTTAAAACACAGTTTTACCGTAATAAAGGTCATAATGGATAACCTAACTATATAACATCCGACAAGTATACGCTGGATGCCCCTCGGGACCGACCGATTTTTTTGTTTAGGTTTTATGATACTATACATCGATTGGATTCAAGCGTCACTCGCTTGAGGATAGAATCCGATCCCAGTGTTATAGTTAGGGAAACTACTAGTAAGATTCTAGTGCCACTCGTTTGAGGATAGAATTTGATGAAGTGGTCCGCGAATTAAAACACGATTTTACCCTAGTAAGGGGCCTAAGCTGTATGATACAATCGCAATTAGAAATTCTCATCAACCACAGATTGATATTTTGCCGTAGTGTCACGCTTCTACACTGTACCTGGACACTAGCACCTGGACATTATTGCACACATCGCCTGCCGTAATACCACTTCCGCACTAATCACTGTAAAAAACGTTAACCGCTACCAGTAGTAGTAGTTTCCGTAACTTAGCTGTATTTGATTATCTGCTTGCATTATCATTATCAATAATATTCATAGTAATTTCCATAACTTAGCTGTACCTGATTTACCTGCTTACATTATCATTATAAATTTCCCTAGTAGTAGTTTCCGTAACTTAGCTGCACTTGATTTATCTGCTTGCATTTTCATAACCTATTCATATTTTTTGGCTTGCTTTCTTATAATCTGTATTACTAGCTACAGTGTTGAATTATATATGTATATATATGAGTAAATCTCATTTTTTTTTTTTTATATATATATATATATATATATATATAGTAAAAAATTAATAATTATCGGGTATGCCCGCATAAAGAAAAATAGCAAGGTGTAAAGAATGCAAATTGCAAATGGCAGAAAGATGCAAACCGTGGACACGTGTTTCTGACTAATTGGTCTTCATCAGCATGGTGTAGCTGAGTTAAAATGATGGACAAAACTCAGAAAAGACACAAAAGGAAAACCACTGACAGGAAGCCAGTTGCAACCTTTGTAGCTTCCACTTGGATGACTCCGGTTTGGGAGCGACGTCCAAGTATCGCAACGCGGCAACTATAGCTACCTGCGTGGAATTCCGGACCCAGGAAATGAATAAGTACAGAAAAGGAGTTCGTCGCGGGTTTAATTACGAATAGTAAAAAATTAATAATTATCGCGACGAACTCCTTCTCTGTACTTATTCATTTTCATTATGTTCATATATGTAAGTTTGTTCAAGCTAAAAATATTAAAATTATCTCTTTCCTGTTTAAAATGAAGGAAACTTGTATTAAAATGTTCCTCACAACAATGTTTAGTTGTTTTGCTGCCTAAAATATCACTTTGCGCACAGCTTTTTACCACAACTAGAATGAAACTTTTTTACTCTAGTCAATGGTGTTTGTTCGTTTTGTTCTTTATTATATTTATTTATTGTTCACGTTTATGTTTAAATTTTTAGAAAATAAATACCTTTACAAGGAAGACCTAATGAGGGCTACCATTTTTAAGCTCACCAGTTGGTGCCACTGGCGAGTAAGGTCGCTGTCAAAAGTTATTGTTAGGCGCGGTAAAAATTTATAGGGCTTTATTATAATTATTTCGTACACGAGTAAATAAAAGACCTTGTTAATTATGCCTCACTGTTGTGTAGTTCCATTTTGTTTGGAAGCAAAAGGCGGACATATTCTTCTGAGAGACAAAACTCGCCTAAAAGTGTGGTTGGTAGCGATTCGCAGGGATAAATTTACTCTTTCGAAACATTCGCGTGTTTGTAAGGAACATTTTAATCCTGACTATTATGCGTTACCAAAGGAGTCTTACAAAAAATCGTAAGTAATAATCATGTACATTCGTTTTTTTTCATCATGCTCATTCTTGATATAACCTAACTTTAATGACACCTGTGATAAGTACAATGATGTCCCTACTGAGCAAGCAAATTACTACTTTCCCCTTCTGCCATCATTGTGTTTAATGTTTTTCGGCTAATTTTTATAAAAATTAATAAAAACTCGCGTTAAAAAACCATAGTAAACAATAACGTTCAGTGACACTAGCGCCTCTCGTGGTGAATTCAAGTGTGATAGCCCTCATTTAAATAGTTCTGAGAGGATGTGTCAAGATATATAATACGTCGACTAATTAAAATTTGTTCAAAATGAGCTATTCTATTTACTACAAATTCTGAATAAACAAGTATGCATTTTCTTTGCCGTGATAGTAGTTACAAAAATTGGAAAGTTGGTGCAGAATATCAATTGAAAAAAATTTTCAAAATAATTAGCAGCAATAAACAAATTGTATTTTTGTCAGTTGCCATGCTTTTAAAACTGATCTGTTTATAACAACTCACCGGGTTGATCTCCGTTCTCTTGTTGCTTTTCTGGTGACCATTCCATTCCGTAGTTTGGAGGTTTTCCATCATCGTCCAAAGTCTTGTAACTCACCAGACCAGATTCTTCAGTGGGCGCCGTGTGTTTGAAGGGCACCGGTAATGTTTGGGCATATTTTTCAAGTGGCGTATTAAAGTGGAGGACCACACAGTAAATGAGATAAGTGAACAGCATTACTAGAGATTCTACCCTAGAAGTAAAGATACATTAAGTGGTAGGAGACAAACAAGAAAAAAATATATGTTTTTAAAAATCTACGAGAAATATTGTCGTAACTAGTCATAAGGTTATACAGGTTGAGCCAGATTTTAATCCGGAAACTTAGAGAATCGATAAAATACGCCCAAATAATACGGATTTGTCATATAAACTTGTAGTCGAAAATGCATAGTTTTCGGACTTTTAAGTTTTAATTAATTTTTAGTTTTCCTATAATTGAGATATTCTTATAAAATTCGGAAGGCGAATGTTGAGTACATCAGTACACTTCTTACTATAGTTTTCGTCTCTCCATTCCAACCAGAGACGTGACGTTGAGGGGTGTCGAGGACACTTTCCCCAGTAAACGGGACGCCACTGATCTAAGCTATTTTTCTTTCTTTTTCAACATTTACTATGATTAGTGCACAAAAAAGTCTTTCTAAAATTCTAGAAAAACATGTAGAAGAACAAACTAGAATATATTTGGACGCAAATGGGTTGTACCACTGATTTGCTAAATTTAACTGATGATATATCTGCTGCTGACGACGATGAAATGACAATTTTAGTTCTGTTAGATTTTAGTAAGGCATTCGATACACTTGATTATGAAATTTTTGTTGCTATTTTAAATTACCTAGGCTTTGGTGTTAGTGCTCAAACCTTTATAAAAAATCGCTGCCAATTATTTGGGGATCAGAACTTCCTCACCGTAGTAAAACTCGACGTGTGATGGAGTTTATAATCAACGTATTTTGTGACGTTTTAAAAAAGTCACATTTTGACCTTTCAAAAAAAGTCACATTTTGACGTTTCAAAAGTCACATATTTTGACGTTTCAAAAAATTCACATTTTTTTGACGTTTCAAAAAAAGTCACATTTTGACGTTTCAAAAAGTCACTTTGACGTTTCAAAAAAGTCACATATTTTGACGTTTCAAAAAAAGTCACATTTTGACGTTTCAAAAAGTCACACGTTTCAAAAAAGTCACATATTTTGACGTTTCAAAAATAGTCACATTTTTTGACGTTTCAAAAAAGTCACATTGGTGGAAAGTCACTAATTTTTTTTAGACATTGGGACCGATTTTAATCATCATCATCAACGAAACTTTTCGAATCTCTTCCTTGACCTCTAGAATGTGTGTACCAAGTTTGATAGCTTTATCTCAAGAACTGTAGCTGTTATCGCGTACCACATGACAGACACACAGACAGAAAATTTTTTCTGTCTGAAATTTTGTGTATCGTCATAATTCATCGAGATTCGTCCAGAAATGCAATAAAAATTTCCCACATTTTTTTTCACGGATACATAACTTTCTCAAGTTGAGGGGTGAGGAAGTAAAATGATTTAAGCGATAGAAGGCAAGTGATAAATTAAACGATGTATCTTCAATTTAGGTTACCTTAACTTGTGGAGTGCCGCAAGGATCCATTCTCGGCCCGTTATCATTTACCATTTTTACATCTACTTTTGAATCAGAGATTAAATTTTGCAAATATCATTTTTATACGGATGATGCCCAAATTTATTTAAAATTTAATAAACAAAACTTACAGCAAACAATTAATAATATGATAAAGCAAACAGAAAATTTTCTGTTTATCATGAATAATTACTCATATGGGATAACCACCTAGTAATAAAAATTAATACAGATTTTGAAAATATTTTAAAATTCTCCATTGATCACGGCTTGATAATTAATCCTGTGAAAACATTTGCTATGTATATTTTGCGTTATAAGAAGTATATTTTAAACCCAGGAAATTGTGGAAAAACAGATCTTTACTTCGGTAAAGAAATTGAACAATTTCCTTTAGGTTTATCAATAAATGTTGTCAATATCTTTGCAATTATTGTATTTTATGTCTTTTGTAAATAAATATATTTGCATTTAAATTTGATTTGAAGTTCTTGCTAAAAATTTAAGTCTTACTCAAAAGGCGATCCGCTCCAAAAAAAATTAAAAAAATTTCCTTTTGAGTGGGAGATAATCGCTAAAAATAACCTTCAGAACAATAATAAACATTGCTATGGAACTCAAGCGTCTTTTTTCAGGTTATGGGTGGATTTCTGCTAACCACGGAAGATTGACGACGACCACTCTATTTTCCTTATCGATTCTATTTATACCTCGAGAAATCGCGTCATAATCGCGATACCGCTTTTGTCACATTTTAAAAGCGCTCTACTAATAAATAAATAAATAAATACTACTGGCACATCTAAGGGCACTAATAAAATCTTTAACAAAACCGATACTCTGAGTTACTCTCGAGTGAGCGCACTTGTTCATACCACTATATGACGTTTCTCTTTAAAATTTCAGTTATTTAGTCTTGCTCTCAACTCGTGGCTTAAAGTTGCATCGACTGTGGTTTCGATATCCCTAGTGGATTCGTCGCGCTCATTCTTGCGGTCTAACTTTTTTCTACTTATGAATTAGTATATCTGATTTGATTTGTCTGTAACTACCTACCCTGCCCAAACGTATGTTCACCAAATGAAAACTCCCTAGAATAATCTCCGCCAGTAATCACAAAGCGCGAGAAAAACTTTCCTCGCGGCGTTTCGTTACCGCCGCAAATTTACCGGATCGGTTCTCTTTCTAACAATTCATCATCTTCCCTTACCATCCCTCCGAATACGTGATTCTTCGCTCATAGCAAAGACCGACCTTTTAATTTTTCCTGACTTTTCTTTGTCCAAACGACGATTTTATTTTCATCTTACTCATGTCGATCAGAAAAAAAAATGGTTTCCAAAATCAAATTATAAAGTACATTGAAGTGTATTCCTCTTATAGAGACTGAAGGGGGACCTCTTTTGAACCCAAAGAAATTTCATTTTAACACAAATTTGTCACTTTTATCTGTCAACTTTTTAAATTATTTCTATACCATATTTTTAAGTAGCGTCATGAAGGTTGATTTAAAGAATAAGCTCTTCATACAAAAAGTTTTTATTTTGAAAAAAACATCAAATTATTAGTTCCGATAACATAAACATCGTGCATATAAATTTATGTGGGATTAAATAAGTTTTTTTTCTGTTTATGAGGCTTGGGTGGTTCCCATTAGCCAGCTACACATATTTAGTGATTTGACAAGATAAAGAAGAAAAATAGAAACAACACAATAAAGTATTGGAATGAAAAATTGGACAGGAAAAACACATAGAACACCTTCACGCCAAGGGGCCGTTCATGGCGACTTGAATAATACGGCCATGGTAAAATAGAACGAAAAAGGAAAGGACGGGTCTTTTTTTTTTTTTTTTTTTTTTTTTTTTTTAATTACAATATTAACTCTGCAAGTATTCCACAATAATTTTAAATGCTTCAAGATTTTTGCTTGCTAGAATATGATTTGCACTGAGGGGCATTTTAAAACCTATTTCCTGTAGGTGATGTATTAAGCGATTAGATTCTCTCTGTTTGAGTCTGCAATTGAACAAAATATGGTTTACATCACCAATATCTCCGCATTCGCAGAGGTTGCTTACAACTATTTTAATTTTATGCAGGTGGGAAGGAAATCGGCCATGATTAAATTGCAAACGAGTTATTGTCGTGTAGAACCGCCTGGAGATGGAGTGCTCCTTATGCCAGTTATGTTTGGTTATAAGGGGATTTAATAAAAAAAGTAATTTAAATAAGAGTTCCGTAGTGCAGTTTAACGGAACCCAGGAATGTACTTGACTATTTTATTCGCTATTACAAAGGAGAGAATCCGCCCACTAGCTGTTCTGCTTCATCTTCCCCCACGAGCAATGATGGTCCCGACTTATGAAATAGCATTCTTAAATAATTTTTTTACAGGAAATTTTTTTCTCAACATATTTAATTATTTTTAACATCAGAATTACGGCGAAACTTATGTAGATATAAGGACGAATTCTATCTTTGGGACTATTTTTCAACAATGGCGGAAAACGCCGCACCCACTTTTGTCACAAAAACATTTAACCTTAATTACAACTCTAAAATCTACTTGTATCATGATACAAATACACTGGTATGCTAATCCTGCGCCCGAATGCCGTTCACTTCTGCGCATGACGTCAACGATGAGGATAATTTGGCGCGAAATTTAAATTATTGAAATTGTCAGGTTGTCATTGTTTTAGTGTCAAGTAGTTATCGGTGCTATTATGACGCCGATGTTATGAGACACAACAAGAAAAGAATAAAAGATACATAAACGCAATTTTCAATTTTTCTGAAAATATGATCGTCTAATGTCATTGACAAGATAAGTAATTTACACTATTTGTTATATTAACGTGTGTAATTGTGTTTTGCAAATTCAACGCTGATTTTTTTATACTATCGACCCCATTTTACAGTACCAGGAAAATTTATATCGTGTATCAGCATTATGTAGGCAGCAAGAAGTTGCAAATCTTCAATTTTCCTCACTACAACACAATTTCCTGTGAAAATCGCAGCTAAAACGACTAAAAGATCTCTTCCGCTAAACTTAGATAAACTATGAGATTATGTTCGCAAGCAAGTTCAGTTGAAATATTTTGATATGTGTATCACATTTAAAATAAAAATTTATCTATTAAATTTCCTATATTATTTTAAATTATTACTAATTAAGTGTAGAACGTTTTAAATCGATTACGAAACTTGTTTCTCGCTCCTGATGTTACGTTTATGATTGAAAGCCACGCTTCCATGCGCATTGACATATCGTATCATGTCGTGTACATATACAAAAATTCAACTTTTTTACAATTAATGCGATCAAGTCATACCCTTCTAGTTTCCTACTGATTCTCATACGAATGGAGTCGATTCATCGACACTCACAACCAAGTAAGTAATCATAAAAATTAAAAAACAAATAAAACTTGTATAGGGCATGGTAACCGAGTGGGTAAAGCGCCTATAGCTATTTACTCGGTACCGAATATCGATGGTTCGAATCCATCCCGGAGCAACAAATTTATTTGTAATTTGCTTCGGATTAAGATGGGAGCGAACTGTCGATACCCTAGATGTGGCTCGGACTCCACAATAAACTGTAGGGCCTCGTCTCCCTTTACTCAACACAAAATCCTAGGATTTTCTGGTAGTTACTTCGGTGACTTGACAGGCGGTTAAGAAAACATTTTAAGAAAACATTAATGAAAAATAGAAGTCATTCGGTTTTTCACAATAACTTAATATAAATCAAATATATTTCTTCCTGTATGGACTTGAAACTAGTTTATGTGACCCTTTCAAACTTAACACCACCAAATAAATAATTTTTGTCGTCGTCAAATATTCAACCGGATACTAATTTTTCACAATGTAGTTTTAATCGATAAAAAAGTTGCATGCCAAGGATTGTGACCATCGAAGCATATACACAGACATATATCTCATGAAATATAGCAGAAAAAAGTGTTGAAATGGTAACAAAGAAACCACGTTGCACACATACATAATATATGTAACGTTTTCAGAAACGATTATGAAAATGATAATGGATAGTACATACTGTCATTTAAGAAGTGCGTCAGAAAAAACAATTGAAAGTTCTGAAAATTACTACACACGTCAAAGAAAAACTTGTATTGTTTTATCACAATTTTTAAATGGTTAATCGATCGGAAAAACAAACCAAATCAAAATATTTCTATTCAAATTCTATACTATAAGGGCCTGGAATCTGGAGTCACAGGGGACCTCTTACATAACCCTGGACAACGAGAAAATATGACTGTTAATAATGATAATAATGAAAAATAATATTCAGTTTGATTCAGTGTACATATTATAACTTGTTTTTGTAATATTTCTGGAACGAAATATTTCCCTCTCTTGATGCAGGGACGAAACCAAGTTGTTTACAATCCGAAATACTATTATTAATGTGGGATTTGAAATTTAATTGAATGTCTAAGTAAAGTTACAAGGAAAACTGTTATGGAGGACAAAGCAAACAGATTATCCAGATCACTTTGTAAGACAGGTATATTGTTTTCGTTAACGAACAAGTCTAACAAGTTAAATATGAATGGTCTACAATGTAACCCCTGTAGGGTTACAGAGGACATGACAATCTCATAAATTAATTAAATATGTATTGGATCAGAATCCAATTGAAAACCTATAGAACCCTTTTAGCACTTAGTTACTAAATCTAACGTACTAACTTTGTTAAGTAATTTTGATATTATGATTATGTTTTTTTAAACAGTTTCTAGTACAGTTCAAAATAATTGCTGCAATTGAAAAATATATGAAAACAGTTATAAATATTTATGTGACTGTCAGAAAAAAAGCGTCATGGGAAGTAGATTCAGGACATTTAATTTTTTTTAGTGCAGCCATTTTATGAAAATTGGGGTAAAACTCTGATTTGTGTATACGGTGAAGTCCAAAATGCACTGATGGTTTTTGGTATGGAATAACTTTTTTTATTTGTCACCAGATTTTGAATTTGTTTGATGATTCTAATCAAGACGTTTGTTTAACACTAAATGTTATTAGTAAAGCTGGCCGAGGTAGCTGGAGTACAGCCACGGTCTTACGCTGGCGTCACACGTGTCGATTTAGAAGTGATTTACGCTGCAGTCTTATTTGAAAGGTTAATGCGTGAGGTTGTACCTATAAATTATACATAATGTCAAACGCGCCAAAGGGTAAAAAACGACCGTACGCGGACACAGTGAATAAATTTATCGGTGAATTTCCGGATTTATTCTATGACGGATGCAAAATAATTTGTAAAGTTTGCAATCAAGACTTAATGTGCTGGCACAAAACAGATTGTCGTCGTCATATCAATACCGTGCAACATCAAAATAAAAAAAATGGCATGCCTTTGACAACTCAGTTTATGTTTGATTTATTGTTAATGTCAATAGCCTGTAATATTCCGCTACACATACTGGATAAACAACCATTTCGGGAGTTTTGGAATAAATACAATCCCCAGGTGAACTTACCAAGTCGTACATCGTTACGTAGATATATTCCAGCTATTCGTGAAGACATTGTAAATAGGATTGAATGTAGATTAAAAAATACACGGCTCTGGTTATGTATTGACGAGACGACAGATTGTAAAAAAAAATCTATTTTAAATATTATAGTACGTGTACTGGACCCTCTTAAACCAACATTTCCACTTTTACTAGCTAGTAAAAGACTAACTGCGTATACTGGCGAAATAATTACGCGTGTGGTGTTGGAGACATTCGAAAAATTTGAACTTTCAACAAGTCAAGTATTGATGTTTGTGACTGATGGTGCCGCGACAATGCGCGTGGTAGGCCGTTCTCTTCAAAGAGACAATTGTAGGTTTTTACATGTTACGTGTAAAGTGCATGCGTTACATCTTGTGGCAGAAACGATTCGAAAATGTTTTCCAGAGGTAGATGTATTAATAGCAAATACAAAAAAAGTATTTCTCAAATCTCCTAAACGACTTCGAGCATTTCACAGACAGTGTCCTGGTATCCCTGAACCACCAGAGCCGATTCTTACACGTTGGGGAACGTGGTTGAAAGCGGCTTTTTATTATGCTGAATATTTTCAACGAATAAAAGCTGTGATACTACAGGTCAACCCTAACGAGGATGCAGCTATTAGGGAAAGCCAGACAAGCTTTCAAGACGTTTCTCTTGAAAGCGATTTAAAAACTATTAATAACAATTATAGAGGACTACACGACGCAATAGAAAAATTGCAAAATAGTTCGTTGTCGTTAGTGGAATCGCTGCAAATAGTGGACGACGTAAATGCACAGCTACAGGCTATAAATGACGCAAAAAATAATCGCGTTAGTGAAAAATTCGAGAATGTATTACAGAAAGATCCTGATTTTAGCAAATTAAGACAAATTTGTGATGGTGCATCTATAACTTCGTTAAGTGAGTTCACAGATTGTTTTACTTATGCCTGTATTACATCCGTAGATGTCGAACGGTCATTTTCAAAATACAAACATATTTTTTCACCAAAGCGAACATAGCTGACGGAGACAGCTGTAGAAACATACTTGATGCTATTATACTATAGATCTTCCCCACTTTGTGATGACGACAACCAAACTACTTCATAAATCTGCTTAAAAGGGTGAGTTTTATACAAATTTTTATAAAATGTAACATTATTGTTAAAATTTATTTCCATTTATTGTACTTATTCAAGTATTATGATATGATGTAAACATATGAGTCATATGACGGCTCTGTCGGCCAGGTGACCTCGGCCAGCTTTAGTTATTAGTTGTCATGAATAATTACGCGGGTCAGCGGCGTGTGTTTTGTGTTAAGTATTATTTGTGTACAAATTCAGTTGTTGCGACTCAACGTTTGCTTCCACATCAATTTCATCGTCGTGATGCACTATCTCGCAGTACTATTTTGGCATGGCCAGAAGTGGCTTACTGAGGTAAAAATGCGAATAAAAAATCAACTGGAAGACCGTAAGTGTAATGACTGCTGAAAGTATTGATCGTGTAAGAGTTTCTTTTTGCGAGGAGTCTACAATGCTCAGTTAGACAACATGCAGGCGCCTTAGAACCAATACTTAGGCGTCTTAAATTCTACCCCCTATAAATTGGCACTTGTTCAAGAAGTAAGCCCGATAGATAAACAAAATTGACTTCACTTTTATGGATCTTATTGCTGGTGATTGCAAACATTGTCTCCTTATGAGCAACGAAGCCCATTTTCACCTTCGTGGCTGCGTTAATAAACAAAATTTTAGATACTGGGCAACAGAAAACTCACATCAACTTCACGAAGTGAAAGTAACAGTTTGGTGTGCGATATCAGCCACAGAAATTATTGGCACATATTTTTTTGAAGAGAACAGGCATACCGTAAGAGTAACATCACAATGATATTATCATATTATGATCGATATATTTCCCGGCCAAGTTATGAACAACTTGATAGTAATTATTTGTTTCAGTAGGATGCGGTTACGAGCCACATGGCGAGAATCAGCTGCATGATATGTTTCCCGGTCGATTAGTTTTTTGAAACGGGAACATCATCTGACCAGCCCGTTCGCCTGACTTAGCAGCGCCTGACTTTTTTATGTGGGAATTTTTAGAAAGTCGTGTATACAAAATTAGATCCCGTAATCTTCAAGAGCTGAAGCAAAACATTGCAAACGAAACTGAGTCAATTCCACTGGAGATATGGGCAGAGTGATGGATGATTTTGTGTGACGATTATAAGAATATATGGCAGAAGGTGACTACGTAAGCAATTCCATTTTTTAAGTAAAAAAACTTTCAGAGTTATAGATTAAGATATTGTCTTTGTAACTTTTTTATGTTCAACCAATAAAAAGTTATTCCATATCAAACATTGGATAAATAAATTGTTCTATTCTATTCTATTCTATATACTCAAGATATAGTCAAGAAGTACTACCTTAGATGATTTACAGAACTACAGATACAGTAATCTGTTGTCAAGCAGCCAGTCAGCAAAACGTTTGACCTCAGATCTTTGCCTCCAACTAGTGATGCAGACGTTCACCATTCATACCGTGTCTATTCACAGGTTCAGCAATAGAAAGAATGAGATGAACCCTACTGGCTGGTAGTGGATACTAAAGAGAGGCACCTTAACACCTGTGTGTATGACTAGAAAGTCTTCTCCGCCAGTTATCTGAATTATTTAATAACAAGTTTAAATCTATTATAAAATTCAAATCCGAAAATACAACAAATAACTCCTTAGGCTTAACAGTAAAATTAAACAGCCTAAATATTTCCCCCAACTCTATAAAATTAGTATCGTTTGATGTGTCGAATATGTTTCCTAATATCTCCACTTTCGATTGCCTTTAATTTCATATATACTAGAAAAATGCAAAATTATCCCAAAATTAAAAAATGAAATACTGCAAACATTTAAGTTGTGATTAGACCAAAATTGTTTCCAATTTAATGTAGACATCTTTATACAAAAAACAGGGCTCCCTATGGGTTCGCCACTTAGCCCCCCTTTTATCTGATATATTTATGGATAATCTTCAAGAAACTATATTGGATTCTCCAATATCAAAAAACATATTATCTCTTGGTACAGGTACGTTGATGACATTCTAATAGGTTTTAAAGGGACAGACAGACAATTAAAAATACTCGATTTTATCAATAATATGCATAATAATATATATATATATATATATATATATATATATATATATATATATATATATATATATATATATATATATATATATATATATATCCTTTATATTAGAAACACAGAACGACAATAAATCAATAAACTCTCGACTATAAAAAGACGTAAAACATAATAATAATATTTACCCTATAATATTGACCGCAAAACAACTTTTACAGACGCCACTATCTCCATTAATTCCTATAACCCTTTGTCCCACAAATTGGCTGAATATCAATCTATGACACACTGAGCCTTCGGCTTACCTTTATCTGAGACAGATTTAAAAGAAGAACTAGACACAATATGATTATAGCACATAATAACGGGTACCCTCAAAATATAATCAACAATCTAATCTACAAAAATAAAATAAGTCCCTCTGAAAAGAACTTTACCCCACTATTAACGAGAAAAAACTTTAAACATACATTTCATTAACAAATTCAAGTCAACTCTCTTATTCAATTAGCAATACTTTTTCCAAATTTAATATTAAAACATCATTTAGTTGTAACAAATTTATAGGCAGATATATTTTCAATGCAAAACAAAAAAACTGATATCTCTAAAAAATGTCGGTTAGATTGTCCAGAATGTAACGCCTCATATGTAGGTCAAACAGGTAGATCGTTCGGAGTAAGATATAGAGAACATATTCACACACAAAAACAACATTCCAACTTTTATAAACATCTAACAGATTCTGATCATACAATAACTGACGACCATCAACCTAAAATATTACATATTTCTGGGAAAAGTAAAAAACTTAATCAATTAGAAGCGCTGGAAATTCTCCGTTATTAAACATGTTCAGATAACCTAATGCTGCTAATAAAAATCACCGTAATATAATTTACTATCTTGGGAAACCCCTACATTTAAACATAACATTTGTACAAATTTGAATTATATGATCAACCATAAAGTGACCCATCCTTCTATTCGTTCAGTTTATATTTAAATGAAAGTAAAATCTGTGTATAATTTAGTTTACTTGAAAATGTCCGATAGGATGAAACTAGTTGTAAAAATAACAAATAAAGTGAAAATTAGACAAGTAATACAGTGTTATAATTTTCAAAATGGATTTTCACAAAGTAACTTCATCTTCAATCAACTAGTTGTTAAATTCTATTCTGTTAACACTCATCTCGTGTACTTATAAATCCAACTGTATCAATGGATATGGTGATCTGGACTCAGATGCTCTGGCATCTATCGAGACTATCGAGGACTATCAAACTTGAACTTTGGAGCCATTGAACTTCCTTCTAATGACGAAGATGAGAACATTGATAACTTACTTGTCTAATATGGATAAAATAAGTAGTATTTTTTATTCACTGGAATTGATTTCTCTTTCTAAAGGTGCTGGTGGAGATAGATCCGCTTATTCACTATACATTGTCGACTGATCTATTTAAGTTTGACATATGAATGTTAATTATGTTATATTATGTACTTCACAGACAACTATATTTGTTAATTTTTAAATTTTTATAAATAGATTCTACTTACCACGTTATCATCTCGTCATATATGACAGCTAACATAACTAAAATGGAAAGGGCGTAGAAGAAGCAGTCTCTTACTAACGGCCACCAGTTTAAATAGATGACAGCACTAGAACACAGGCCACAACATGATATGACAAACATTATGTTGAATACCGCTGATCCTATTACCCCAGATATTCCTGAAAATAACAAAATAATAGTTGTTATGAAAGTATTTTTAGTTTTATTAAATAAACAGCTATAAATAGGGAAAATCGCCGTTAATAAGATCAGTTAATAAAAAGGGTTTATGTACAGGCTTTCAATTTTTTTATGGTCCTAGAGGATCTCGCTTAATATCGATCGAACAAAAAATAAAAAAAGGTTTTAATATAAATTGAGCCAATTTTCATAAGCTATATAGTGGTTTTAAATATTTGAAATTCATGGCCTACGTTAAGAGTCATGATGGAAAGACTCGAAAATACGGAATATTTCTAAGCCTCCGTTATTTGAAGAATTGAAAGACTTCTAAGACGATCGCTGTTAGCAAAATAGGGACTTACAACAAGTTCTATCTAAATTTTCGCAGGACGACTGGATTTCAAGATTTATTCCTGGGGGTCTTAAATAAAAATAATAAACCATGCAGGAAATAATGGCATTATTAAGTAAGATATCCTCGAGCGGCTTGATAAAATGGACAGCCTGTATATAAAATTTATTTGAACCTTCGATATATTACTCAAATAAATTATATTATAAAAGTTTGGAGAAAATGCTTCCTTATAAAATTAGTAGTTGTTAAAGATATCGAGGAAATATAAAACTCTTACCTATATCATCCTGGGCGAGGAAAACTCCAATGATAACCGTAGCCAATTCCGGTGCCGAGCTTCCTGCCGCCATAAACGTGGCTCCAGCCACGTCGGGTGACATTTTCAGTTCTGAAATAATTAATTTCAGTGTGACATTAATATTTTCAGCGAAAACAAGCCTCATCAGTAATTACGACCCTTGATTTTACGCAAGCTATTTGTCGGTAAGTCTAGGTACAGATCTTTTAACATAAGAAACCTAAAAACGTGTGACATTAGACACAAGGAGCAATTTAAACGTTTTATGTGTTATTTTAGTAATAATTGCCATTTTACAGCTACCAGTGGTAAAATCAATTTTTGGTTTTTATTTAATTTGGCAACAGAGAAAGAAGTTGATACAGATAAATTAGTAGGTACTTATGATAATCTAATTTTGATATTTTACTGATTTTCAGTTGTCATTTTATCCCATAAACGAAAAACTTAAAAGTTCAGTCACTTCAACTGTGTGTTTTGGTGTAAATTCTAGCAAGCTATATTTTGGCATATAGTTTTATTTTAACGTTTTGAATAATACACTAAAATTCATCTTCAATCTTCCTTTTTTACACTATGAATGATATCAAGTACAGTGTGATCATTTTAAGTGCCTCACTCAATTTCATTACTTCACTTCTCACCCACCTAGGAAAAAAATTCCAAAACTGCACTTGTGTAATTTTTTCTGATGAATCCAAATTCGAAGAGAAAAAAACAATTGAACATCAAATAAACGTTACTGATAAAAAAACTGATAAATACAAAAATATACACCCTTTAGGAATACACTGGCTTTCTTAAAAGAATTAATCAATGACATTTAATATTAGTTAGTCCCATTACTTCTATGCTTGAGACAAACAGGGTGGCTCATTACTGTGAAGAAGTCCAATATCTCGCTTATTATAAGAAATATGATAAAAATGTTTTAAATAAAAGATATAGGGTTTACTTTGTTGCCCATTTCTAAAATACTGTGAAATACATAGGGTGTTCCATTAAGGCGAGACAGCTTAAAGGTCGAATTTTTTAAACGACACACCCTGTATATTTTTGCACCATTAATTTCAGCGTAAAATTTTACGTCCTGCACTAAATTTTTATTTCAAAAAGCTTCGGCGTTATTGCGAAAAATATGAAAATTCACGGAAAAAAAAAAAAAAAAGGGGAAAAAAGGGGGGAGGGAAAAGGGGGGGGGGGGGGGAAAGGGGGGGGAAAAAGAGAGGGGAAAGAAAAATTAAAAGAAAATAAAAAGAGGAAGTAAAAAGGGGGGAAAAATTAAAAAATTTAAAAAAATTTTAAAAAAATAAAAAAAAAAAAAATATGGTTTAATATTTTAAAAAAAGGAAAAAATCCCCCAACAAAGAAAAGGAAGAGGAAAAAAAAAAACCCAAAAAAGGGGTTTTGGGGAAAAAAAATAAAATGAAGGAAAAAAAAAAAAAAGGGTTTTTTTTAAAAGAGGAGGGGGAGGGGGGGTAAGAAAAATAAAAAAAAAAAAAAAATTTAATTTAAAAAAGGGAAAAAAAAAAAAAAAAAAAAAAAGGCGGAAAATAATTTAAATAATTACAATATTAAAAAATAAGACCAAGTTAACTATGAAAAACAAAACTCATAAAACTTATAGCAAATGTTCAAAGTGACCACCAGCTACTTCTAAACAATAATGTACGCAGTTTTCAAAAGCTCGACTAACGTGGCTTAACATATTGAGGTTAATATTTTGGAGTACTTCCCTAATTTGAACTTTCATATCCTTCTTTGTAGTTGGGGGTGTTTTATATACTTGATCTTTGACGTAGCCCCACATAAAAAAATCCATTTTTGTCAAGTTCGGTGAAAGAGGTGGCCTCCTAAAAGGTCCTTCTCTATCCATCTTCTGGGAAATTCATTATTTAAATGTCTGTGGCGGACTGGCGCTCCATCGTGTAAATACCACATTTTCTGTCTGATTGGAATGGATACATGAATTATTAACTGCGGTAACTGATTCTCCAAAAAATTTAGGTAGATCTTCCTTCAAAAAAGTAAGACCCAATGACATTATTTCCGATTATGCCATGCCATACGTTTAATGACCACCTTGTCTGACTGGTAGTTCGTATACAATGTGGATTTTCGGTTGCATAATAATGGCAATTATGTCTATTGACAAACCTATTTTTATGGAATGTCGCTTCATCAGCAAATAATACATAATTGAAAAATTCCCATCTTGAAGAATTTGTTGTTAAGCCCATTCACAAAATGTTACCCTTTTTTCGAAATCTTCATCTAATAACTCCTGCATTAGTTGTATATGGTATGGATGGAATTTGTTTGGAATTCTTTGCACGACAATGCGTCTTATGTCACTGTTTCGATATTTCTCTAGTCGAGATATGACGATCTTCTGTAACTTTTAACAGAACAGTAATTTCATTTTCTTGGGTTAATGCAGTCTTGGTTCTTTTTTTTTTTTTTTCATATACGACATTTCCCGTTCGAGTAAATCGCTGCAGTACATTTTCAAAAGCTTCCTTCCTGGGTTGCCTTCTATCTGATTATTTCTAATACATTCTTGTCGCAAGTAAACAGTTTTTATCACTTGCTCCCAGTACAAAAACCATATCTGTCAATTCTTCCGCAGAGAAATTCATTATTTTAAACACTACTGTACGAAAATTCTGCAGGTACGAAATTATGTGACAGTAACTGTTTGTCTTATTGTAATATCATTAATGCACTAAAAGTGTTATTACTAAATGTCAAAGTCACAGCTTACTTGTGAAAGAACGCAATTATTTTTAAGTTATCAATTAAATTTAAAATTTCTCAGAAACTATACATTTTTGGGACTATATCATGATAACATAATTTAAAGGGATAAAATAGTTGTATAAAATGGTGAAATAATATACGAGGTGTTCCATTTGAAAAAACGAAGTTTTAGATGTTTAAAAATTGGTAAGTTGCTGCCCCTATATAAAATCCCCTGTACATTAAAATTAACTTTCGCTACTCTCAGACATTTTTGCTACCTCTTATCTTTGCACTTACCAAATATTTTCCTTTAACTATCATTAACAAAGTTTTTTTGATGACATTTGCGATGAATTGTTTATTCGTGAATTTTCATATTTTTCGCAATAACTTGGCAACGCCGCAGCTTTCCAAAAAAAAAAAAATTTAGTACTGGACATTAAATTTTAAGCTGAAATCAATGGCATAAAAATATACAGGGTGTGTAATTTAAAAAAATTCGACCTTTAAGCTGTCCTGCTTTAATGCAACCCCCTAAGTATTTCACAGTATTTTAGAAAAGGGCAACAAAGTAAACCCTATATCTTCTATTTAAAATAGTTTTTTCATATTTCTTATAATAAGCGAGATATTGGACTTCCTCGCATTAATGGGCCACCCTGTATAACACATATCAACATGAAATTTATATTATTTTCTATGAGTACTTTCATTATTCACTTTGAGGACCAGAAATTTGAGACGTTATGTGGGGTCTGTTCCTCTGATTTATAAGTTTCTTGAGATGAGAATTGTACCACTTTGGATATTTTCCTTCTATAATCGCTTTTTTTTTGGCACAAACTTTTAATTGCCACAAAAATAATGACAGAATCGTTTCACTAATAAATGATATCGCTCTATAAGTTCATAAATGACCAATCAGTTTAATAAAAAAGAATTGTTAAACTTTGTGAAATCAGCTCTCTGAAACTAACAAACTGTAAGATTTACTTTATGTTGCAAAGTGGGTGTGACAGAAGTATTAAAGACTAGTTCAAGTGCTGGGTGATAAGCGTCAATGTCTACACGAAAAGAAGTAGATTTAGCGATACCGAGGTTCTGCAATTCATCTACGAAAATTAAATCAAGAGTGCTCCTATCCAAATATTTTTAATGACATTCTAATTGAAAAAGCTCTAGATAAAGAAAACTAAAATTCAGATTGGTCGATTCTGCTTCATTGCTAGTTCCACTCGATTTAGATAGGTTAAAATCCCAAATCAAAATTAGCATTTGGATAGTTACCCTTAAGCGTTTCAACAGAATCAGCATATTTTAATCTGGCGGCAAATAAACCACACCTACTATGAGTGTCAGGGAACCGTGTTCTAGACGAATCCATAGTTCCTCAAATTCAGGATCCGAGCTGCCTTTGATAAATTTGTATTGCATTAGGTTAGAAGTCGCAAATGGCCCATGATTCATTGAAGATAATCTCAATAGCAACATCTATTTGGATATGTTAGAAAACACCGTTAACCCTTGTATAACCATGCATTGGAGAATCAATTTGTTTGATGAAGATGGTAATCATTTAATAGATTAAGACATGCTTCACTTCCATCAAGATGGTGCTCCGGCGCATTATATTTTACCTGTCCAGGAATAGTTGCATAATATATTTAGCGGTAAGTAGATTGGCTGAAGAGAATCCATAGAGTGGCCAGCAAGATTTCCGGATTTGATGCCCCTCTACTTTTATCTTTTACAGAACTTCACCACAGAGCATTCAAGAACTTCGACAAAGAATTATTACAAAGTGTTGCTCTATTGCAAGAAAGGTTTCCACAATGTGAGACGAAGATTTGAACATATGCCATATTACAGTTTGGAAAATAATAGGCATTTTGAGTTTGATAGTACAGTGGGCTAGAGCGTTGTGACAAATGTAGCTAGTTTTACTGCCTACCGACTCCTAGGTTCAAATCTCTGTTTCGCCTCTGACAAAGTCGGAGGAAATGGTTCTGTATGCGCATTTCCAACAGTGTAACCCTCGCCCGTGCTCTGGCTTTGAATTTGGGGATAGTCTAATTTATCTGGTGTTTATTTTTAACCAAATTCTTGTAAGGAAAAAGTTTTTTTGTAGAGAACAATCTTATTTTTGATGATTATTAGCGTCGTAGTATTAGTATTTTTGTGGTAGGGTCAACAGGAACAAATATATAAAGACAACTAATTTTTTGAATATTTAGAACTCTTTAACTTCATGCTCCGAATGGTGAATTAAAGTAAAATTTTAGTATATAATTTCAATGTAAACAAAGCATATATATTAAAATATTGCAAACTGAAATCTGTTCCAAATATCTAGGGTGTTTTAGATTAATGTAATTGATCAAAAAGGAAACGTTAAGAAAAAGTCACTTGAAAACTGTTTTAATCTGAACTTTACATTTCGTGTTTCTATTTTTACAAGATGTTTCCCGCAAATTTACACTAACCTTCGCAAATCCTGTCTAAGGAGGCGACAAAATACTCGTCACAGACAATTGCCAGCCCTAGGAACATGTACACAGCCACTATTATATGGATGATTAAACCACCGTGACGTCGCGCTGAAGGAGAGATAAGCGGGCGTGGAAACTGGAAATGAAAATATATGTATAGATATTGTAATACAATACTAAATAGTGTAAAAATAATTTTATGTAGAGGATTCTTGTAATATATTTGAATTAAAATGAAGCTCTTATTGACATATTTTAAAATATTTTTTTATTAACTCACACTTTATTTAGTCTAGTGCTTTTAGACAAAAAATATATCGTTTAAAGAAAAAATCCAAGAAAGCTGCATTTTTCATTACACTTTAATTTCGTAATTCTAAATAACGTGTCAAAAGTTCCCGGTGATCCACTATACGCTTAATTTTTTTAAGTTTAGTTTTAATCATCTCCAGATGATGCCACTTTGGTTGGCGAAACGCGCGTTGAGTGCAGTATATAGTGTTTTGGTGTTTCGTGGAAAACTACATCAATAATATGATACTTATTTATATTTAACATGTACCCAGAAAGTTGGAACTGCGTGAAATTTATCATTATTTTTAATGAAAGATTTTTGTTATCATCAAACTCTAATACTCTACGTTTATAATACGTTTTTCTCGATTTACAATAGCACGATCTTTGCACGAATATGGACATTTAATTTCCAACAAGCATTTTTATTCAACAATTATTAAATCATTCTGATGAAGATTATGATTACCCCTAACCAAGATACTAAAATCCAGCTTTATACCAATTGGAGAGAACATTAGAAATACAGTTTTTTGCTCATTTAGTATTAAGCCATTGTTGAGACACCACTGTGACATTTTATCTACACATAGAGTAGCATTTTTACTTAAAAGGTCTATATTTGTAGCAGTTATAATAGCAGAGGTGTCATCTGCAAAAAGAGTTAAAAAGCAGTTATTTATGTTGACTACTAAATCGTTGACGGATATTTTAAACAACAACGGACCAAATACACTGCCCTGTGGTACCCCTGTTAACATGTTAACACTATCCGAAACACATTCTACTCCATCTTGTAAGATCTTAACTGACTGTGTTCTCTCCAATAAGTAAGAATTTACCCAAATAATAAAAACGGTAACAATCAAACTCAAAAATAAATAAATCCAAATTTGATAGTTGACATGCAGAAACAGGAAACCATGAAACATGTGACAACGACGCTAGTCAAAATAGTTCGATCAGACTAATCGATATTATTCTGGCTTATCGAGACTCAGGCTCTCTCTTTCTCGCAAGGAAGTTAGGTTTTCATATAACACATCAACAACGTTAGTCTGAGATACTAACATTGTACATATATTGTATTTCCTTGCGCTCCCTCCCACGTTTTATATTTTTTTAAACATTGTAGATTATAAATAAATTTGTGACGTAACGGCATTCCTTTGTGATTTTGACTATAGATATTACTTAACAAAATCAATCGTTTATATACTTCTCTGATGAACTATAGATTTGTTAAATACATATAATTTAAAGAAGGATATAACTGGACGAATTTTCTTTTTTTTTTTAGATAATAATAATAAATGTCTTTATTGTATAAAATAAAACCAATTTAACACAAAAGGTTAGTGGTGAAGTATACACTGATATCAAAACTACTGACCTAGGATATCATTGGTATAGTATTAGTACAGTATATAATATCTAACATATGATTTTATCCAGTATATGATAATACAGTATATAATATTTCAATATATGTGTATATCTAACGTATATCTAGTTTATGTATATCTACAGTATATGTATGTATAATATCTAACAAAACAGTATATGATGTCTAGCATATGTTTTTATCACCGTCTAAAACAATTTTAAATTTATGTTTAATTCGTCCTTCAAAATCAGTCTTAATTTAACGTTTTAATACATTTGTTGATTTGTTGTGTAGCTGTGGAGGTAGATTTATAGACATAAGTGGATAGGTAAGTAAAAGATGATCGAAATATTTCATATTTAGGCCGTATTGTATGCAATTGGTCGTTTGTATGTCTAACATTTCGATTATGCATAACATTTCTCGCAATTAGTTTGTCAAAGAGATAAATAAATTTTTGCGTTAGGATGATATTATTTAATAGTGAGGTGAAATGTAGGAAGCGTCTCTCATTCATTTTTAGCAGTTCTAACTCCCTAATATGTGGTGTAATATGCTCGTGGATAGAACTATTTGTAACAAATCTAATACAGATATTCTGAATTTTTTGAAGTTTGTTTGCTTCTGATAAATTTAAACAAGACCCATAAATAAAGCTTCAAATCGTTTCTGTGTATCATGGTCGTAGAGTACACATGTATTTACTGTCGCTGGCATTCATCTTGACGCCCAAACTCTTTCTCTAGTCCAGTCTATTATTAGCTTTGGAGTTGTGTACACGTTTAGTCACTTGGGCGTATTGGATATTGGTTTTGTGTTTTTATTTTATTTGTTGTACTGCATTGTTGATATTAATTTAATAATAAAGCATGGCAGACGTACACAGGGGTAGAAAAGGGCAATATACTGACAAAGTGAATAAATTCATAGGTGAATTCCCGGATTTATTCTATGATGGTGCTAAAATAATTTGTGAAGTGTACGAAAAAGATTTGATGGGCTGGGATAAGCGTGACTGTGGATTTCACGTAAACAGTGTACACAATAAAAACAAAAAAAAATGGCGTGCTTTCGACAACACAGTTTATGTTTGATTTACTATTAATGCTGAGTGCCTGTGATGTTCCGCTGCACATACTCGATAAACAACCATTTTGAGAGTTCTGGAATAAATACAATGCCCAGGTGAAGTTACCAAGTCGCACAACGTTATGTAAGTATCTACCAACTGTACACGTAGACATCGTAAAAAAGATGAAATGTGAATTAAAAAATACATGGCTGTGGTTATCTGTTGATGAGACAACAGATTGTAAAGAAAATTATATTTTAAATGTTATAGTACGAGTACTGGACCCTCTTAAACCGACATGCGACAGTTCCACTGTTACTAGCTAGCAAAAGAATAAGTCAGTGTACTAGCGAAACAATTACCAGGGTGGTGCTGGAGATGTTAGAAAAATTTGAACTATCAAAAAGTCAAGTGTTGCTGTTTGTGACTGATGGCGCCGTGACAATGTATTCGGTAGGCCGTTCTTTGCAAGAACAAGGTTGTACGTTTATACATGTTACGTGTAAAGTGCATGTTTTACATCTTGTGGCAGAAACTATTCGAAAAGGTTTTCCAGAGGTGGATGCATTAATAGCAAGTACAAAAAAAAGTTTTTCTTAAGTCTCCTAAACGTCTCCTTGCATTTCATAGCAAGTGTCTCGGTATTCCTGAGCCACCACAACCGATTCCTACACGTTGGGTAACATGGTTGCAGGCAGCTTTTTATTATGCTGAATATTTCCAACAAATAAAAGCTGTGATACTACAATTCAATCCAGATGAGGCTGCAGCTATTAAGGAAAGCCAGACAAAATTCGAAGATATTTCCATTGAAACAGCTTTAAAAAATATTGCGAAGAACTATAAACCATTACATGAATGCATAAAAAAACAGTGCGTTGTCGTTAGCGGTGTCACTGCAAATAGTGGACGAAGTAAATCTACTGCTACACGCTATAGGTTACGTAACAAATGAGCGCGTTAAAGAAAAGTTCGCAAGTGTGTTAAATAAAGACATCGGTTTTACTAAATTAAGACAAATATGTGATGGTGCAGCCCCGGATCCGTTAAGTGGGTTCAAAGACTATTTTACGTATGCGTGTATTACATCAGTAGATGTCGAACGGTCGTTTTCAAAACATAAGAATATATTTTCACCAAAGCGAACATCTACTCATAGAGACAACTATAGAAACATACCCGATGCTACAAAATGGCTACACATCTTCTCCAGTTTGTGATAAGCAAGCTAGTTAAGAGGGTAAGTTTTACATACATTGTTATAAATTGTAACAGTTTATTGTTTCTCGTATTAGTTAATTTCGCATACGCCACTGTCCCACGGAACATTTTTGACAGCCCTAGTTATAAGACATAGATGTCAAAAAGTGCTATAAATTAAGCATTGAAAAAAGATTACTTTTCATTTACATCAGTCATTGTATACATATAATGCCAATCGATGCTAATTAGATCAAGATGAAATTTGTCTCTGTTAAAATTTGGACATGGTGTAATGGTCCTCAATTATTGGCGGCCGACTACCGCTGGTATTCATAGTCGGTCACCAGCGGGAGATCCACCAAATTTTCTGATTTTCGTTCCGTAGACGAACGCTCGCTGAATTTCATGCGTGCTACGGATGTTTCAGAAGCAACTCTCTGGACATTTCAGAGCGACCTTTGCTCAGTAAACGATCTCCCGCTGGCGAGCGGCAGCGGCCGACTATGAATATCAGCGTTGGAATATCACAGCGTTTACGTACCGCAATCGCTGAGCGAGAGATGGTGCTGCGGACGCCATTTCAAGGTAGGCGAGAGGCCTATAATGCATACTGATATTTCAAATAAAGAAAATTGTGCTGTATCGCGAAGAGTAAAATTAGATTCCTGTTCCAAAGGCCTGCAAACATGTTATATTTTCACGCATTTTAATTTAGGTGGAAGTGTCATTATTTTCTGTTCGGATACAAAGAAAACTCGGTATATTATAAGTATATGCAGCAAATTTCCACCTGCGCCTCGAAGTTTTCAGTTATAGATTCTAGGATCATTAATTTTTCTGCAAGCGTGTGTCGTAAAACTAGATTTAGAGAACAACTGACAAACTTTTGCATTAAATAAAAATTTACAAGATCTTTCTCACAATTCGAGTTCCGCAAATTCTGCTGTTTTTAACTGGTTACTAAAAGTAAAGGCGGTTCTTACAGATGATTTATTACTGAGTTCAGTGGTGTTCATTATCGGTGAGGTAGAAAAAGCGACGTTAATATATTTTTTATTAAACCGTGTTTTCATTTTCTAGTCTACAAAAGACTTTTTTTATATGAAATTAATATACAAGGGATTGGTTAAATAAATGTATGGATTATTTAGTTAAATTGTCTGAAACTGAAAATAGCACAGGTACGAATTAATTGGAAAAATAAATTTGGGGCTATTAAAAACTAATAGCATCGACCGAATCAAATGCTAATAGTTACTAATTGACCAAATTAAGCAAAAATCAGGCCCACTTTCACGATAATTTCCAACCATTCCTGACCAATACCATTCGATTCAGTATGTTTTTGAATTCTCATGGTCAATTTTGCCGTACGTTATATGAGCAAGAATTTAATTTATAAACAATTAAAGTTGTGAAAATGATGAAAATTGATGTTTCTAAATATTCAACTTCAAACGCTGCGAAAACGGCAACAGATAGAGAAAAATTGCTCAGAACATTTTTTTATAGAGCGTTAAATTTCCTTCAAAAAAGTCCGCGACGGCATATCTCTGCGATGAATAGTTAAGGCGTTACAATGAGTTAAATGTTTATTATTTTTCTACTGCGTACTGGTCAGCTGTATACGTAACGCGTATCCACTTTTTTTCACATAAGAAACAATTTTCCTCGAAATTAAATTACGGCACACTTAAACAACGCGCGACGTGGGTATCGCTCTTTTGGAATTCCAGAGCCAGGCTTCAAATTATCTTTTGAGGAATACGCTTTTCTACACTTATCATGAACAGTAACTTCATTAACATTTTCTATTGGATTCCATTTCTTATCCTCACGTTTCTTGCTGTTTTCTATAAACGATTCGATTTCCTTTTGTTTTACTGTTACAGTCTTGCCCATTTACAGAGTTCCTTCACATATAAAACAATTTTCTTCTAGCGACATTTTTGATCGGTTTATTTTATATTAATCAACAGCACAACTACAATGATAATGTAAAAATTGCTCACAACCAGTACACTGTATAACTGCGTTATAACTGCGACGACTATTAGCATCAAACTGAACAGCTCATAACTTAATAATAATTTATCTTATAACTTAATAATAATTTTCCAGGTCTTTGAGTATACATAAAAGTATATAATAATTATATCTAGACCAAAAAAAGTGATAAATACATTTGCTAACGTTGTAAAAATAAGAAAATTATGAAAGATTTACAGCAAGTCTACTTTCAAATGTTCTGCGCAGGCGGCCATTACGCGGCATACGAGTCTGTTAATCGCGCTTGCGCGTTACTTGTACAGCTGACTGATATACAGCAGAAAAATAATAAATATTTAACTCATTGTAACGCCTTAACTATTCATTGTACAGATATGCCGTCGTGGACTTTTTTTGAAGGGAATTTAACGCTCTATAAAAAATGTTCTGAGCAGTTTTTCTCTATCTGTTGCCGTTTTCGCAGCGTTTGAAGTTGAACATTCAGAAACATCGATTTTCATCATTTTCACAACTTTAATTGTTTATAAATTAAATTCTTGCTCATATAACGTACGGCAAAATTGACCATGAGAATTCAAAAACATACTGAATCGAATGGTATTGGTCGGGAATGGTTGGAAATTATCGTTTTGAAAAGCCCTTAATTTTACTGGTCTATAATAACCAACACGGAGATGCTAATAAAATTCTAATTATGTCGAAAATACACAGATACAGTTACTGAATAACATAATATTTCAAGTAAAAAATAAAAATATACAGGGTTATTCAGTTTTAATCAGCATAACTTTGATATAACTTGAGATAGACCTCGTGCAAAATAATGTGTTTCATGTAAAAAAATGCCTTAAAATGTACCATTATACAGGGTGAGTCAATAGTGTGTTCTCCTTCGATAACCTCTGAACCGTTAGTGATACAACAATTTATTAAATACAAAAGTTTTTTGGGTCGATAAGATTAATCATTTAAAATTATTGTGAAATCTACAGGGTGCTTAAATTTTCTGTTACACACAAAAAATACTTCTTTAAATGCAACACCCTGTATATTTTGTCACGATTTTATTAAATGAAAAGAGTGTTATACAGTTATATTTTGTTTTTTGGATTTGCATGCAACGTTGTCAAGTTATTTAACATTTTCTGGAAATTTAAGGATTTATAATGGTCCGTGTAATAATTTTTATTTGCCTATGAAAACAAGCTGGGTAAGCAAATATTATACTATTCTTAGTTCATACTACACGCTAAGTATTAGTACCTCTTTTACATTATTCTATTTTACAGGGTATCCATGACGGCATGTCAATTAATGCGAATTTCAAATGGGAAAAACACTGTTTTTTAAATGGAACACCCTATATTTTTTTACGTGGTTGGATTCTTTCTTCAAATTGCTTTCTTTTTTTGTATAACACTTCCTATACCTAACTGTTGAAGTTTTCGAGAAAATTAAGGTTTTCACTTTAACCTTGTTTTGTTAAATTGCCAACATCTTGTCACAACATAATAATAAAGTTAGTTTTAAATCACAGTCAAAACTTCCACACCTTTTGTTTAATGTAAAAGATAAAACTGATAATCTGGAGAAATCTGGAGTTTATAAATTAACATACCCGGATTGTAATACCATTTATTTAGGTCAAACTGGTCGTACATTTTAAATTTAGTATAATGAACACTTACGTTCTTTTAGACTTAATAAAGCTGATTCAACTTTTTCAAATCATTTTTTAGAATCTAGTCACACTTTTCCAAAATTAAGTACCTAGTTATTATTGTTAAATTCTTAGATATCCGGTCACCCTAGAGTATATAACTTGATTAATTTGAATTGAATTTGTAAAATTTCTGTAATCTCATTTGTATTTTAACTACTTAGATAATCGTGTCAACTTTCTAGATATAAAACTGTAAAAATTCTCTTATGTTCTTCATTCACTTGTTACGAATCGTTTGAAAATGGCACGTGTTTTATTCTATCATTATGATTGATTATCACAAAGTAACGGCTTCCACCATTCAACTTTAAGAGTACTTGCTTTGCGTAGAATACTAAAAGCTCGACAGATGAAAACTTTGTCTCCCTGCATCCGTACTTTTGTGCTGCCCGACTTTAACTTTGAAGCTGAAAGTTATGTAGACAGCATAAACTTGAATGAGGTGACTGTGATTGAATCACCCTTGACGAAATTCGTAAGACATGATGGAATTCTGCGATGTGTTCAAAATCCAAAGGTGATAGACGATCTCATTTTGTCTAGAACTGCCAACTTCCCTTGCCACACACAAGCAACTGAAAGGTGTGTGAAAATCGTCACAGAGGCTTCTGCTGCTGTTTGTGATCCCTTAAGACGAGATGGATTTATCAAGACACAACCAGAGTCTCGCAAAATCATGCCAGTTGTTAACACAAAAAAGAGTATCAACCCTTATGACAGGCTAATTTGTGCAGTTTCTTTTATGTACCCCTTATTTTTTTTATTACGAGACTTTTGCCCTATTTTGCCCATTGTTTGTAGAATTACAACACTTTAGAGCAATAATAAAAATATTCAAAGCTGTTTTATTGCCTTTCATTCTTAAAAAAATACTCTTGACTTTTAGGCAAATTTCAAAGTTTTTCAAAACATTTAGGTCTTTGGGGCAGTATAAAGCAATTGAATTTAGTAAATATAAAAACACAGTTATAATTGTGCATCTATGTAGCATCTTTTCTGCAATGGCCGAAAACCAAAAAAAAAAGAATTCGATCCACCTTACTGTACAGTCCTAGGCAATGTCGTTTCTGGATCTGTATTCTAGAGCATTTTACTATTAATTTATATTTCCTCATCGTAAACATCTTAATATTTTGTGGAAACCGTAAGACTGCTATGAATTTTTATGCCTGATATGATCTGTTAATGTTAACTTAATTACAGATTTTTAAAATAAAAGACAGTTCAAAGTCAAAGAGAGCATTGTATCTTAAACTGATCACGCGGAACATTTATAAGAATCTTGTTTTCAAGAAAAGAAAAGGTAGTGCAAATAATTTAATCTTTAGGAGTGACAGGCCTTCCTCGGCTATAAAAGAAAAGAATACAGGTTCCCCATTAAAATTTAGAATTATATGTCGTTTTAATTAATCGAATTCGATAAGCCCTGACATTTTACGTTTAGTCCGTCTTAAATCCACTTAAATTTTATTGTAAAAAATTATTGTATAAAAATTAATCTAAAGAATTGTGTAACATTAATCAATTTAGCCAGTTTACGGGGGAAGAATATAAGGCTCGATAACTTGTTTAATACAAAAAGCAATTTCCCAATTTTTTATCACAGTAAATAAAGAATAAGCCTTACAGGAAACAACTACTCAGCGGACAAAAGCCCCCGACCTGCATTGAATTAAACCTACAAGTCTTGTTGGGTAGCTAAAATCATTTGCCTCACTAGACATAGACCGGTTTCGAACTTCTTATGTTCTCTTCAGTATGCCATAACTATTGGAAAAGACAAATAATAATAGCAAACCAGATTAGCCTAAAGTAGACTAAGCAAGACAGACATAGTGAGTGATAAGTGTATCCCTCTGGTGGTCAGTGCTACTACCCGTCAGACATCATTAATGTCTCAGTGAATGATAGCGACCTGCAAAGCAATGATTTAAACCTGCAAGTATTGTTTGGTAGCTAAAATCATTTAACTACCAAACAAGACTTGCGAGGTTTAATTCAATGCAGGTCGGGGCTTTTGTCCGCTGAGTAGTTGTTTCCTGTAAGTCTTTCAGTATACCGGGTGCCTACGATATTACTAGCCAGCCTATAACTTCCTTGTAAAAAAAGATATCAAATTTTGGGATGTTGTATGGCTGAATACGGTGCATAGTTTGATTGCTTCAAGATCTGATTTTCATTTCCGGTTTAACCGGAAACAGTATGAAATTTGTTATTTTTAATGGAACACTGTATATTATTCAAAATTTAGATTGCCCAGGAAATTGTAGGTCCAAAACATGTAGCATACCCTATATCTATCTTTGACAGTTTTCGAGAAAATGACGGTTGAAAACGTTATATCAATCATAAATTATTTCATTTTCACATAAAACAAATGAATGTAGGAACAAATCTGTTACGGTTATTTAAGTTTTTTGGTGGTTAAAATTTGATAAAGTCATAATAATTTCATTTCCGGCTGAACCGGAAGTACTACGAAAAATGATTTTCAGGCTCAATTACTTCGATATTTTTAATGCAACACCCTGTATTGAACCTTAAATTTACATTCTACTAACCTTTCTGGATATTTTTTGTTCTGGTGTCCCCTGTCTAAACCTAATAGTTTATCAGATATCGTCGACTGAATGTTCACCTGCACTGTCACAAAGGCGACACGATAAAAAATGATGTTTAAACAGAACTTTGATTCAAGAGGGCTGTGTAAAACAAAAGAACTTTTCCGATTTTCATTTAGATTTTGACAGTACTGCTGCATTATTTAAAAGTTTCTCTCGACAGTTGTCATTTAATTTTTTTCGTTTTATTCTTGATTTACCTTTTAGTAAGTGTTCAAGTGTTAAAAATGTCTGTGTTTAGGCGCGAGCATCAAATTGATATGTTATTAGTATATGGAGAGGTAAGAAAAAACCGAAGGGAAGCCAGAGCATTGTATGGTCGACGTTATCCAGAACGCGACCAACCTTGTTCACAATATTTTCCATGGTTGGAAGAACATTTAAAAAGGGAAAATGATAATGAACATGAGAACACATTTATTGTAAATGAAGAGGCAGAGATAAACACACTGGCCTGTGTTGAGATTGATCCAACAAGTTCTACAAGGCAAATTGCCAGTGGTATCGGGATATCTCCTGAAAGCGTTAGAAAGATTCTATATAAACATAAGTACAAATCCATCAGCATCTTTACGAGGGAGATTATCAACGAAGATTGAATTTTTGCAATTGGTATCTAGAAAGTGAGCGTCAGCAGCCAAATATAAAATCATGCTTTTTATTTTCGGACGAATCTCGATTTACCAACATGGGAATGTTTAACAGGAACAATACGAGATATTGGGCAACAGAAAATAACCATCTATTTAGAGGAGGGGGCTTTCCAAGAAAGAATCGGTATCAACGTTTGGCTGGGCGTTATAGGAACACGCATTGTAGGACCAATATTTTTTGATGGACCTTTAAACGGGGCCCGGTACCTACATTTTCTACAGAACGAATTCAAAATTTTATTGAAGTTTTATCTGTGCAGCATGAACATGTCTTCTATCAGCAAGATAGCACCGACTATTTAAGTGAAACTTTTAATAATCGCTGGATAGGTACCAATGGTCCTATACGGTGGCCGGCGAGATCCCCAGATCTTACACCTTTGGATTTTTTTAATGGGCCCATATCAAGGAAAAGGTGTATAAGACATAACCACATAACATAGGAGACCTTAAAAATAGAATTACGCAAGTGATAAACTCTATTACTCCAATTCAGATGGAAAACATTCTTCGGGAATTTAAAGCAAGGATTAATTCTTGCCGAGAAGTCAACGGTGTACATTTTGAACATTTAAGTTATGGTTAAAATAAATTATACCTACCTATTATTTTTAGTGTTTCACTTTTGATACTTATTTTATTTTCCTGCTTTGAGCAGATTTGTGACATATTAATGCAGGTGAACATTCAGTCGCCGATATCTCATAAACTATTAGGTTTAGACAGGGGACACCAGAAACAAAAAATATCCAGAAAGGTTAGGAGGATGTGAATTTAAGGTTCAATACAGGGTGTTCCATCCAAATATCGAAGTAATTTGAGCCTGAAAATCACTTTTCGTAGTACTTCCGGTTCAGCCGGAAATGAAATTTTTATGAATTTATCAAATTATACTCACCAAAAAACTTAAATAACCGTAACAGATTTGTTCCTACATTCATTTGTTTTATGTGAAAATGAAATAATTTATGATTGATATAACATTTTCAACCGCCATTTTCTCGAAAACTGTCAAAGATAGATATAGGGTGTGCTACATGTTTTGGACCTACAATTTCATGGGCAATCTAAATTTCGAATAATATATAGAGTGTTCCATTAAAAATAACAAATTTTATACTGTTTCCGGTTAAACCGGAAACTAAAAAGAAGATCTTGAAGCAATCAAAGTGTACACCGCATTCAACCACACAACATTTCAAAATTTGAAATTGATATCTTTTTTACAAAGAAGTTATAGGCTGGCTAGTATTATCGTAGGCACCCGGTATAGTTTAGTCCATCAGGGTGAGAGGTCACAGCTCTTGGTACCTGCTTTGCAGGTCGCTATCAGTCACTAAGACATTAATGATGTCTCACGGGTAGTAGCACTGACCACCACAGGGATACATTTATCACTCACTATGTCTGTTTTGCTTAGTCTACTTTAGGCTAGTCTGGTTTGCTATTATTAGTTGTCTTTTCCATTACTTATGGCATACTGACGAGAACATAACAAGTTCGAAACCGGTCTATGTCTAGTGAGGAATTGACAAATGATTTTAGCTACCAAACAAGACTTGCAGGTGTAATTCAATGCAGGTCGGAGCTTTTGTCCGCTGAGTAGTTGTTTCCTGTAAGTCTTATTCTGTATATGGTTCATTCCACCAGGGTTAGAGGTCACAGCTCTTGGTACGTGCTTTGCAGGTTGCTATCAGTCACTAAGACATTAATGATGTCTGACAGGTAGTAGCACTGACAACCAGAGATATATACTTATCACTAAAGCTGGCCGAGGTCACCTGGCTGACAGAGCCGTCATATGACTCATATGTTTACATCATATCATAATACTTGAATAAGTACAATAAATGGAAATAAATTTTAACAATAATGTTACATTTTATAAAAATTTGTATAAAACTCACCCTTTCACCAAAGCGGTGTCCGCTTTGGTGAAAAATATGTTTGTATTTTGAAAATGACCGTTCGACATCTACGGATGTAATACAGGCATAAGTAACTCACTTACCGAAGTTGTAGATGCACCATCACAAATTTGTCTTAATTTGCTAAAATCAGGATCTTTCTGTAATACACTCTCGAATTTTTCACTAACGCGATTATTTTTTGCGTCATATATAGCCTGTAGCTGTGTATTTACGTCGTCCACTATTTGCAGCGATTCCACTAACGACAACGAACTATTTTGCAATTTTTCTATTGCGTCGTGTAGTCCTCTATAATTGTTATTAATAGTTTTTAAATCTGTTTCAAGGGAAACGTCTTGAAAGCTTGTCTGGCTTTCCCTAATAGCTGCAGCCTCGTTAGGGTTGAACTGTAGTATCACAGCTTTTATTTGTTGAAAATATTCAGCATAATAAAAAGCCGCTTTCAACCACGTTCCCCAACGTGTAAGAATCGGCTCTGGTGGTTCAGGGATACCAGGACACTGTCTGTGAAATGCTCGAAGCCGTTTAGGAGATTTGAGAAATATTTTTTTTGTATTTGCTATTAATGCATCTATCTCTGGAAAACATTTTCGAATTGTTTCTGCCACAAGATGTAACGCATTGTCGCAGCACCATCAGTCACAAACATCAATACTTGATTTGTTGAAAGTTTAAATTTTTCGAATGTCTCCAACACCACACGTGTAATTATTTCGCCAGTACACGTAGTTAGTCTTTTACTAGCTAGTAAAAGTGGAAATGTTGGTTTAAGAGGGTCTAGTACACGTACTATAATATTTAAAATAGAATTTTTTTTACAATCTGTCGTCTCGTCAATACATAACCAGAGCCGTGTATTTTTTTATTCCACATATAATCCTATTTACAATGTCTTCACGAACAGCTGGAATATATCTACGTAACGATGAACGACTTGGTAAGTTCACTTGGGGATTGTATTTATTCCAAATCTCCCGAAACGGTTGTCTATCCAGTATATGTAGCGGAATATTACAGGCTATTAACATTAACAATAAATCAAACATAAACTGAGTTGTCAAAGGCATGCCATTTTTTTATTTTGATGTTGCACGGTATTGATATGACGACGACAATCTGTTTTGTGCCAGCACATTAAGTCTTGATTGCAAACTTTACAAATTATTTTGCATCCGTCATAGAATAAATCCGGAAATTCACCGATAAATTTATTCACTGTGACCGCGTACGGTCGTTTTTTACCCTTTGGCGCGTTTGACATTATGTATAATTTATAGGTATAACCTCACGCATTAACCTTTCAAATAAGACTGCAACGTAAATCACTTCTAAATCGGCACGTGTGACACCAGCGCAAGACCGTGGCTGTACTCCAGCCACCTCGGCCAGCTTTACTTATCACTCACTATGACAGTAAATAATTATAATTAATAGTATATTATTCAACGAACATGTAATGATGGCTATTATCACGCGGGTGAAGTTTCACCCTAGTGAATAACATGTGTGTAGAATATTATACTTTATCCGCAATTGTTAAATAATAACAATTTTTGGTAAATATCGCAATAAAAATTTTAACAAATTTAGACGTTTCAAATCAAATAGCAATTCCATGTTTTGACTGACATGTCATAGCATATTCGATGACGGGAAATACGCGAATTTTTCTTTTGCTTCTGTTTATGTTCATAAATGGCGACAAAGGGTTACCCATTGCTCCCAGAGAAACTGGGTGATGCAATGTATTGTGATTAATTTCAATGATTTCATTACTAAAGTGAAAAATATCCAGTTTCAAATTGAATTTTTGATCACCTTTGACGATTATTTATTATTTCCAAGTGTTCTGATACTACAGACCTTGGACTACCTTGAGGGTTTACTCGAGTCTCAGTCAGGATATAGTAAAAGAATATATAGAATTTGAATTTTTGTGGGGTAGTTTTTGAACAGGGACTTGTAAATTGATAAGGGTATTTATCTGTTTCTTTTGAGATTGTAATAGTACAAGATTCCGAATAAGATCGACCATCACCCATTTTTTTCCTAATGAAAGGTATATTTTATTAAACTTAATATGTAAACAACCAAATCGCGATTGAGTTGTCTAATTATATCAGATCAATGTTACCTTTAAATAAAAATAATGTAATTAATTTTGTTTTAATTTCTACCCTTATTTTCTCAAAGAATTCAGTACCAATATCGAGATACAAAGCATAAGGAACAAGGAAAACTTAGGTTGTCTATCTTTTACTGCTCCCTATTACCGGGTTGCCAGGTATAAACAGGTAAGTTGGTATAATAAATTTACACTCATCTGTTTTCTCACTGAAATATATATTAAAATAAATTGCGAACACGGTGGTATTAGGTTGCCTAAGCAAAATCGGTCAAGAATCAAGGTTGTCGCGCTGTAGAATTCGAATATTTGAGCAAGCGAGCGGTGCACAATAGAGAAGAGTTGAGCGTACTATTCTGTGCGATAGAGGAGGACACAGCTTAGCGGCTGTACGTGAGACAGCTGCCGAGTGAAAAGACACTATCTTTTTCCGTGTGATAAATAATATAAAAACAATTTTTAATATAATAATATGTAACAAAATCTTTCAAAATAAAGAAAACAGAGTAAATAAATAAAAAATAAATACATATTTTAGAAAATGATAAAAAATTAATAACACATTATTGTAGTAAAGAAATATTTTATTATCAAACTCTGATGTTATTGTATAAATACAAAAGTTATTCAGCATCAGATTCATCAGAAGTGGCAAGATTATACTCAAATTCTCAGGGATTGTCATCATTATCATCACTGTTTGTCAAGTGCCATATATCGTCAACTTGTAAGGGCGTTGGGTGTCCAACGAACCCTGTTGGTTTCAAATAGCCATCCATGAACCAACCGCAAATTTCAAGACGTAGTTTGACACGATCAGGATCAGATGCATTAAGCCATATAGACTTGACGTACATTGTACGTACAATTTTTTCTCTTAGCGATTTCCAGCACAGTGGGATCATATTTGAGTCGAAGCTTTTATTCTTTTTCATAATTTTTTCATTGTCTTTAAGAGCCGAATAATTTTTTTGAACAATGCGATATCTCGTGTCATTTACACCAGTCCAGTTCTTGATGCCATAAATAAAGGCAGTAAACTACTAAACAACGTCCATTTTTTCGTCGATTAAAATGTCGGCTTTCTCTGTTAATGACGCAAAAATTTTTAATACGGTCACTTTTTTGGCACACGATGAGTGATAACCTAAAAAATCAACTGACTCCTTGGTTCGCTGAACTTCATGACACTTGAAGCTTTTCTCTTTACGATAAAATAACTTTAAGAAACAATTCTTAAATGTTTCATCGTCAAAATTAATTATTGAATCAGTTGAGCCGCACTTCTTCCTCATTTTACTTCCTCACCCCTCAAAATGAGGAAGTTATGTATTCGTGAAAAAAATTTTGAAAATTTTTATTGCATTTCTGGACGAATCTCGACGAATTATGACGATACACAATATTTCAGACAGAAAAAATTTTCTGTCTGTGTATCTATCTGTCTGATTCGCGATAACAGCTACAATTTTTGAGATAAAGCTTTCAAATTTGGTACACACATTCTAGAGGTCAAGGAAGAGATTGAGTTGATCAGCAAAATCGGTCCCAATTTTTGAAACGTCAAAAAATGTGACTTTTTTTGAAACGTCAAAGTGACTTTTTTTGAAACGTCAAAATGTGACTTTTTTTGAAACGTCAAAATGTGACTTTTTTTGAAATGTCAAAAAATGTGACTCTTTTGAAACGTCAAAGTGACTTTTTTTGAAACGTTAAAATGTGTTTTTTTTTAAATGTAAAAAAATGTGACTTTTGAAACGTCAAAGTGACTCTTTTGAAATGTCAAAATGTGACTTTTTTAAAACGTCAAAAAATGTGCCTTTTTTGAAACGTCAAAAATTACTTTTTATTATAAACCCCACCACACATCGAGTTTTGCTACGGTGAGGAAGTTCTGATCCCCAAGTAATTGGCAGCGGTTTTTTTTATAATATTTAACTGTAAAAAATTCACTGGAATAGAAGTAATAAACAACGAGGCACGTGTACAAACACTGAGTAACTGAATCTGTAGTAGTCAGACACTCCAAAACGATTCTCGGCGGAAGTGTTGAGTTTTTCTATCGCACGGAAAAAGAGCATGCGCACTCTCTTTCACTCGGCAGCTGCCTCACGTGCAGCTGTTATGCTGCGTCCTCCTCTATCGCACAAAATAGTACGTTCAACGTTACTCTGTTGCGCACCGCTCAAATATTCAAATTTTAAAAGCGCGACAACCGTGAGTCTTGACCGATTTTGCTTAGGCACCCTAATACCACCGTGTTCGCAATAACATTATCTTTATTATAATCTATGTTCCAATGAGAAAATAGATGAATGTAAATTTATAATAGTAACTCACCTGTTTACACCTGGCAACCCGGTAATAACGAGCAGTAAAAAGATAGACAACCTAACTTTTTCCTTGTTCCTTATACATTGTACTCTCGATTGGTACTGAATTCTTTGAAAAAATAAACGTGTAGAAATTAAAAAAAAAATTAATTACATTATTTTTAATTAAGGGTAGTCTTGACCTGATATAATTAGACAACCCATCCGCGATTTGTTTGTTTACATATTATGCTTGATAAAAAATACCTTTCATTAGGAAAACAGGTGAGGTTAGTCGGGATTTTAGACTATAATAATTAATTTTGGAAAAATGTTATAGATTCTGATGAAGACTGATATTACAAGAGAAACCGGTCAATCTCAGTAACATGTTTTATTTGCTTTCCAAAAATTGTCCCACAAAAAATTCATTTTTTACATATCAATAGTGGACACAAAAACCAGTAAAAAGTAAAAAGAATATAGTCAACTCGCTTAACTTTGCAAAATTGTTTTCAATTCAATGATAATTTCGTCCGACAACATGAACGGATAGCAACGGGTAACTCTTTGTCACAGTTAATTTAAAGAGACACTTCGAAATTCCTCGACCTTTTAAAATTAAAGTAAAAATTAGGAATGTGTATCGATTCCATACGATCTTCGATTCACCCGTGGTCTTGGTAAGATTTTTTAAAGATATAGGTACGTCACACAGTGGGGTATATTCACGGAAAAGCTGGTCAAAACTCCAAATTTTAAAGTCGGTAATTCTTTTGACCCATGAGTCATTGACGAAAACTATCTGACTACTACAGAAAACCGGAACAATTAAAATTACAAGCAGGTTCTTCTGAACTGGTGTATGCCGCTCAAATGAGTCTTCGTGCACAGAGAGACGTGGATACTATGACTGTACTCAAAGAAATTAAGTTCTCAACGCCAAAACGGGCTCATAAGTGTCGAAAAGCTTACAAAATGAGTCAAAGCAAATGAACCCTACTTTCTGGCGAACAAGCTCTATCTGTACTAGTTGAGGCACAAAACTTACAAGACAACATTATGAAGTAATAAGAGTAGCAGATAAATAAAGATTTCCTTACAAAGAGATTCAAGAAGCAAAGAACCACTGTTGTCCTGAACGTGAAGCTATTACAATAACAAAAAACAGCGCTTTTGTAGGGTTGCAGGCTCTATTGGATCACACAGTTAAGCGAATTGTGAAAGTACAGGTAGAAGTTTTACAAACACTCTCAAATGAGCAACTTAGCAGCTTAGTATTATTGTCCAAGTGGGGGTGTGATGGGAGTTCAGGACAAAGTCAATACAAACAGAAATTTGACCATGAGGAAGATTTAGATGCGCGCATCTTTCTTACTTCTTTTGTATCACTGCAACTTATATCTGGTGAATCTGGCTCATCCAGCAAAATTATCGTATGGCAAAACCCCCGATCGTCTTCTTTTCGTTATTGTCGTCCCATTATGCTCCAATTTATACATGAAACGACGGATACTACTTTGCAAGAAGAAGATTATGTAGAAACACAAATTCATCAACTTGTTCCAACTTCCGCTAAACTCGAAGAAACGGAAATCTTTATTACGTATAGATGGTGCAGTCAATATGGTGTCAAAATTCTCTTGACCTGGGCAAAATTGCAACACAAATGATTCTTTTTGCATTCTATTGTGAAAAGTGTCTATTTTAACATATTCAAAATCCTCATTAATCCCGGCGCAGGAAATCAGTCAAAATCCAAGATGGCGGCTGAATTTTTGTATTTTTTCATTACAAAATTTATAACTGTGTATAACTTTGTATTTATAAGGTGTAACTTGGCAAAAAATGTTTAAAATACAAAGATAAAAGCATAAAATAGGTATTGAATAGGTAAGATAGGTATTGAATCACTCAAATTGCCTATTATACATTAGAGAAAACTTTATTACACATTAGACTTACAAGAACAAAATACCATTATTTCAAAGTATGGGTTATTTTCCTTTATCGAACAAAAATTAAAATGATTTGGCTGTTTTTTCACAATTCATCATAATCATCATCTCTACTTTCCATAACTTCATCTTCTATTCGCTGCGGACTATTTTCACAATTTGTTTCTTGACACTGACCACATGAATTGGTACATTCCAAACCATTCTTTCGGCAACTACATTTCATGGCACCACAGCCGGTTTTGCAGTTACATCTTACTATGCGTAATATACTTTCAGGTGCTGGTGGCAAATCCATTTTTTTCGGTACATACATATTATCATGTATACTCCATCCCCACTCTGTTGGGTTCAAGCCTTCTTGCATTTGCTTCCATATACAAATTTGCAAATATGCACGGAGGCTATGGTACTTGACAGCTGATTCCGTTGGGGGAAGGTTCTGTGGCTGAACGAAACATTTTGCCTTCGATACTTTATCAATAATAGTTCTATACCTAGGTGTATTTAGTGTATCATCTGGATTTCCACCAAAAATACATACCATTATCTTCTTTCCAAATTCTTCAACCTGACTTGGATTAAGGTTTGTTGAGCTGAACGATAGTGCAAGTTCACGAAAGTATTGTCTTCAACAACACGTTTGAAAACTGATTGCTTTCCAATATGGAATATTCTGAAGGTGCTGTCACATCCTGTATACGAATGTATAAAGAATAGACTGTTCGCTAAGTCATTTCCGAGCGAATATCTAATGGCATTGATATCATAAATGTTATTCTGTTTGGAAGGTTTTTTATCACTACTGAAAAACAGCTTGTGGTATGCTTGATTACACCAATAAATCAGCAATACCAATAGGTCAGTGTCTTCTCCTATCACTGTTGTATTTTTAATTTTTGAAGGTTCCACTGCAGTTTTAACAATGTCAACATCAGCATCATCAACTGCATGAATTACTGAACATTCCTGTTGTCGTATTTCTTCAGCGATTAGAGTTTTTTTTTAATAAAAAAAAAATCAGCCGCCATCTTGGATTTTCACTGACCCTGAGCCGGCATTAATGGGGATTTTGAATATGTTAAAAAGACACTTCACACGGTATAATGCAAAAAGAATCATTTGTGTTGCAATTTTGCCCAGGTCATAATTTATTTTAACTGCACTAAGACTAGTATTTACAAAAATAGATAGTAAAATTTGCAATGCTGCATCCTCGACAACCTCTACGCAAAAATTCTATATGTGTCGTGCTACCTCGAAGATATTTAATAACATAGATTTAATGTTGAAACAGAAGATAGATACTTCAATATTCCGTTTTGGTTTATCTACTTTGCATGCCTGGATACGTTTCTTCAAGTATTTATTACACGTGGCATACAAATTGCCTATCAAATCGTGGCAGGCTCGTGGGGAGAACCATAAAAGAATAGTTGCAGAAACGAAGAAAAAATTCAAGATGAATTCAAATCTAAGTTGAGTTTCATAGTAGATCGACCGAAACCCGGTTTTGGTCGTAGTAATGATGGAAATACAGCCCGCAGATTTTTTGAAAATTCTGAACTTTCATCCACCATTACATTTACTTTTACTTTTTTTTAATTTAAGATAATGTGTAGCTCCCAAACTATTCACTTTAGACCCCACAAATTTTACATTTTTGTAATGAGCTCTTCGAGGATAAACTAATGACCTGAAAAATTATGGGGTGTTCCATTAAAAAAAAATTAGTGGTGGCTCTGGGAGTGAGGGGGTGGAATTAATCCTAGGTGTATTTATAAGAAAATGTGTCCCCCTCTTTTCTCTTTTTTGACGTGTTTTTGCATTTTTTTGCAAAAAATCAATATATCCAAATTCATTTACCGTGGATAGTTTTCATTGAAATGCACTCTATACAAGAAATATAGTATATCTGCAAATGAGTAGATGTGGATGCAAACGATCACAAATTTGTCATGCACTAATTCATTTAGTTCATTCACGTTTTATGGAGATTGGAACGCAAAAAGCACATTCTTTCCGCTAGCTTTCCTTGGTCAGAGAGACTGTAACAGGCAAGATGCATGCATTTTAGAAATGCATTAATTTATTTTATTACATTAGGATTTACTATGATTCATAGTTACTTTCGAGGCTTTCTAAGGGCTCTCTTGACAACGCATAAATGCACAAACACGTGTCGTGGATGTTTTAAAGTTTTGAAATGATTGTTCAACTGATGAGTACTTTTGCTTTATTTATTTCTTGTTTTGCTGAACAAAATAGTTAGAATTAAGAATAACATTATTGAGTCGGTCGTACTGAACGTAACTGTTTTTTTAAATGTCTTTTGCTAGCCGGGAAAATTTGTTTAAAAAGATATAGTTATACTAATCTGTGAAAAGTTTTGTAAAAGTTAGAAAATAATAATTAGCAAAAACTTTCATTCAAAAATATAAATATCAGATAGCAATCCTATAATTTAAATGAAAAATTTTGTTTAATAGCATTCATATATCTCGATTTATATTTTGCTGGAATTGCTGGTAATATAATTTCTTGTCACTAAAACTCGCTTTAAGCTAAAGGTTCCTTAAAAATATTGATAATACCGGGGTAAGTGGTTTGTGCAAGCTCAAGCCAACAATTTACTGAAAATTGACGTGTTCTTGATGAGCACTGAGCAGTTTCTAATACTGATTCTATTTTTCGTCAGTGCTGAAATTAGGAGAATAAAAGCAACAACGTGTGTCTCATTCATTGTTCATAACGATAAATTTATTTAGACCCACTTTTATCATATTATTAACCTCTTATTACTGTTGTGTGCGCAAGTTGAAAGAAAATGATTCACCTTCTACCCGACCCCGCCTGATCTCCGTAGTGTCATTATACTTCGCGGGAGAATTAAGATCGCTTCTGGGCGAGACATCTATTGTTAAGACGCGGGTAGTGTGAAATGCGTCTTTTTTCTTAGAGAGAGTTTGATCTAGGAGGACGTGTCCAATATCATATAATTAGGATTTGAACTTCCTTAACGTAAGTCGTTTAATCCTTAATGATACTTCTATTGGACACGTCCTCTTAGATCACCCTGTAGATGTTTAAAGGTATTGGATGCGATCTTGGATCGTTTTATTTGCTATGGCCTCTATATAATTTGCAATAGTTATTTCTCTGGCAATCACGAGTGTATTATAAAATTTGCAGAAGGTATTTGACCTCTCAAATCAGCTCGCCGTGTTTTTCATGATTTCGATGTTTATCCCTGATGACTGTCCCCAAAAACCAATTTTTATTTATAAAGTTTTTTGTAACAGCCTATTATTCATTTTTGAATATAAGTTATTGACAGTTTTAATTGTATAACTTAATAACAATAACTAACATTTAAAATTAAAAGAAAAAGCACAGGATCTTGACAGAAGTAACGTAATTTACTCAATTCCTTGTAGGGTTTGCGATAAAAGATATATCGGCACAACAAAAAATAAACTTAAAGATAGAATTCGTCAACATAAATATGACTGCAACCCGATGAATACTGATAAAAAGAGATAAAACAGTATTATCTAATCACTCTTTTAATACAGAACATAATTTTAATTTTACTAATTTTAGATATAGAAACCAATTATAAAAAAAAATTATCTTTGAAATGCTTTTTATAAACAAATGTATTGATTCCGCTGTTAATTTCAGAACTGATGTTAGAAATTTAAGCACTATTTATAATAAATTAATAAAATAAGTTTTGTTATTCGTGTAATGACATCTATTATCAAAACATATAGTGTTCAAAAGTATTTTTCTATTGACATTGAAATAATGATGTTTTCTACATAGTTTTAGGTCATTTAGAATATCAGAACGATAATAATTAAAACGAATGATGTAGAGGACACTACAGTTCTTATCATAGAATTCCTTTATACCTTATTTAGTTTTTTGATTGTGAACCAATAGTAAATAATCTACCTTCGCAGTGTCGCAGATATCTATTAGCTCTCTGTTTTTACTTAATAATTTCAATTTGAAAAAAAAATTAATTAACAAATAAAATTTTTTTATCAGTGTTGTGAATTTTTGTTGCTATGTTATTTATGTTAATATTTTATAATAATATAAAGAAGATCTTCCTGCAGGTATGTTTTAATGATTTAGGGATTATATGTATATTATTTAGTAGGACATAAATTTTGGAAAATATCACGGACATATCTATGTATTATTTACAGATTAAGGCCATGTGAATAAAATTTAGATTATAGAGATGACAGTTAGAAGTCCCACTTTACAATTATTATTCTGAGGTAATTAAAATTTATTTTGTGCACATGGTATTTATATACATATTTTTGTTAAATTTTACAAACTTGTCCTTATTTTTATTGTAGCCCTGAAGAAGTTTACGTAAAGTAAATGAAACATTGGTGAAAGAATAAAGTTATTTTATTGTCCTGAACCGACTACTCTCCTTATCTAATTAACTAATCAAGGACACAATTATAAGTATAGATTATTTTTACTCCTTGGGCTGAAAGGAAAAGTAATTTTGATGTTGAGGCTTTAGATCAAGTGTGTATAAGGGGAATAATTTTCCTACTTAGTTTAGCACCAGTTGAGGATCCCAAATGCAGGTATATAGAGGGAGTATTGGTTTCAGTTTAAATGTACCTTGTAGGAATCGATCAACTATGATATTTTTCATTTTCCCTGCATCCGATATTAGGTTAAGTGCGGATCTATGAGTGTTTGAGTTGTTATTTAATTTAATACTCAGGAAGTCGATTATTTCTTCTGTGGGTTTGAAAATTTGAGTCAATCTACCTTTACAATATTTATTTATTGTAAGTGATATTATACTGTTGTAGAGTACTGTTACATAGTGATGCTATTATAGTATCTAATGGAGGAAATATGTAAGCTTTTAGGTTTTGCCATGACATCGTGAAAGCTTCTACCTGGACTATAAGGATCGGGGTGCCAGGAAATATACTTTTGGCATTTTGTGTTGCTGATTAGGAATTTTCATGTGCATATCGAAATTAGTATTGGTCTTTTTTGGCGAAGTATTTTCGTCACCCAAACATTTTGTTATAGCATAACGCTTCTCAATTACCTCTACTGCCTTCTTCTGTACGATTCTGTCCCTTTCCTTGCTTGATTTTTCTTGTATGCTGCTTGGTCCCGGATTCTGGGCTTGTAATACTGGCGTCAGAATGGTGGTCTATAAGGAAGTGGTTCCGAAATATAATCATATATTTAACCACTTACCTGTCTTCATGGTGGGCTGTAAGGAAGTGGTTCCGTTCCGAACCAGAGGCGTAACTACTATTATATCTTTATATTGACCGAAATTCCCAAAAAACTATATCAAATATATTATATCCATATTCACAAACACTTTTAGGTACCTAACCTTATAATACGTAAACAAATATCTGTGCAATATTTTAATATTAACTATTATTTTTCGTTATTATTGTTTTTTATAATAATTTTATTACAAAATTAGTAAATATCTGTTGGAAATAGTAATAATAAACGTTATTGCTGATGAAAATTACGATTTAAATTTACTTTATGTGACACAGAGAAAATCATATTAAATCATTGGTTTTAATGAGAAAATTTACATTAAAATGATCCTTGTAGTAATATTATCGTGTAGATTCTGATAATTTCACGATTCAGTCGTTTGGTTTCATAGCATGTACCATTTATTTCTAATTTTAGAGACGCCAAATAACTTTTCTAGGTTTTTATTGTTGTACTTGTACACTTAGATATAATACAATATGTATAACTACTTTTCTTTTCATTCTCCATAGTAAAACATAAAAATAACATCTTATTTTAATTTGTAAACACAAACCACAAATATAACAGTATTCACCTGTAGCAAACTTATGCAGTCTGACGTTACACCGCACCTATAACCTGCTGCTTTATATTTGTATATGTATTTTATATTAAGATATACTTTGCTATATGAATGATATGAATGATATACTCTAGTTAAGGTAATACTGTATAGAATAGGTAATAAATTCTTAAGTTGGAATTGGAAATTGGCATGAGATATGCATCGTTCAAACCTGTTTAAATTCGGGGCTAAAGTTAATTATTTCAAGCTTTAACCCAAACAAAAAAATTTAAATACATGAAAAAACACATTTTTTAGTGGTCTGTCCATCTATGATACCAAAAAAAATTGTGCATCTTGGCTATTATATCGGTTAAATGGCAACACAAAATAATGCTAGGGATGAAAATGAAAAATTGTCATTTATTATCTATTAAAGATTGCCAAAAAATTGGTAGTTAATAAAAATACATAGCTATAAAAAATTATATACCTTCCGAGGATTACGAACCTAACTGATTGTGCAAAGTTCGTGAATTTGTCTTGCAAAAGTTTTCAGCGCGAATTCCATTCATACATCCAAGAAGCAATTCAAAACAGTCCCTACAATTTCCTGGAAATTCATTATGTTAATTTACACATACCCACACGCTTTCATTCAATATTGATTTTATTATCTTTGATAAACTAATATAAAGCCAATATTTAGACAAAAAAATTTAGTCTGAAATCCCATAAATGACAAATTATTGATTCAGTGTTATTGAATAAATTTACATTATTTATTCAGTGACAACAAATAGCGATTATATCAATAAAATTATATAATACTATAACAATGTTTTCTAAAACACACACAACACATGTATATACAGGGTGTCCTAAGTTAACTCTGTACCATTGTTGACTTCGTTAGTTTTGGAGTTAAGAAGTCGGTCAAATTGAATTGAAAACAGAAAAACAATGCTGAATGTGGCATTTCCGAATTATTCGCAAAAATTCGATTTTTTTAATGGGAAGACCCTGTATATTTTCTGTTATTTCAAACAAATGTTAAATTTTCTACAAAAAAAGGTGTTAATGCACTACTGTCCTAAAGTTGTAAATAAAAAAAGTTGCAAGTCTTTAAATTATTATTCTTCAAATGAATGTATTGGGTGTCGCTGAGATATGGTTCACACCTTTATTTCTTGTTTGATTTATAACATAGAAAAACAATATTACATATTGTTAACACACAAGTAAAAATACATTGTTTGAAATAAAAGAAAAGTATTTATCACTTTTGGTTTCAACGGAAATGATAACAACTTTATAATGTTCATCATGACTCCTTGTATATTTTTACAGTTTTGGACAGAACATTGATTTCCGAGTTCGGCAATGTAACATACTTGAGTGTTTGGCTTTTGTTTTTCGTTATTATTAGCTATATGGTAGGAATTACAAAAAACGCAGTAGACATAAAAATTTTAAATGTACGTTTCAAGTGAAGTGTCTCACCAACAATAGTCAGCCATCATGGCGACGTTCCATCTTCCTTGATATCTCATCTCCATCTGTTTAATGTCCTGGTGAAACCTTTTACCTTGTTCTTCACTCACCGCCCCTAGATTCTCTGGAAAATAGGCAAGATGGGAATGAAGAACATGAAGTTTCAAACTCATATTGCACCCCAATGTTTTATAATTTTCTAACATATCGTTGACTATATTCTTGAAATCAGGATCTCTGTTATTACCTAAGAACTTTTGAACTACATTTTTGAAGCCAACCTATGCAGCCTTTTCTCTATCATTCATTGTTGAGTCAAACACTCTGTCTTTCATTAACTCTCTAATTTGTGGCCCAACAAAAATACCTTCTTCAAGCTTGGCTTCTGATAAACTAGGAAACTTTGAACATAAATACTTGAAGCAGTTACAGTTTTTGTCGAGAGCTTTAACAAATTGCTTCATGAGCCCCAACTTAATGTGTAACGGAGGCAGAAGAACTTTTTTCGGATCGACCAAACTTTCTTGTACAATATTTTTTGAACCAGGTACTAAATTAATTCTACGTGGCCATTCTTTCTTTTGCCAATGTTCACCTCGTGCTCTACTGTCCCATTCGCATAAGAAACAGGGCATTTTAGTATAGCCTGTTGGCCTAAGAGCATACCTAAGATTTTAAAATCTCCACATAACATCCAGTTGTGGTCTGCATATTTTACCTTTTCAAGTAGGAGTTTCAAATCTTCATATCTTTCTTTTAAATGAACAGAGTGTGCAACCGGGACTGATGCGTAATAAAACCATTAACACAATACCCCTTTAAACTCCTTTTAGATGAGTCTATGAACAACCTCCAGTCATTTGGTTAATGTATGGATGCTCCTAACTTGCTAACCAATCCTGGAAAATCATGGCAGTAAACAAAGGATCCCTCTTGATCAAAGTATTCTAAAAATTCAGTTTCACGTTTTCTATGCCATGAGAATGTCGTTCCTGGAAGAAGTAAATTCTTTTTATTCAGTCTAGATCAAAAAGTTCAGCAGACTCTTTTGAAAGTCCTAAGTCACGAATTAAATCGTTTAGTTCGTTCTGAGTAAAAAGCTGAGGCTGAGTACTTTGTAATGAAAAGTCTGCATCCGAATCCTCAATTTCTAATTGCGAATAAGAATCAGACGACAAAAGAGTATAATTCTCTAGTTCAGCAGGTACAGGTACATTTGGCCGATGCGCTACTGCCTTATTGTTGATGGAAGGTTCGGATAAAATATTTTTTTCTTATTTTTAGTATTAAAGCCACTTACGTCACACAAGCAAAAGTAACAATCTTCTGCATGATTGCTGGGTTCCCGCCACACCATTGGTATGCCGATAGGTAAGGATTTCTTTTTATTTTGAGTCCACTTCCGTAACGATTCAACACATGTATGACAAGCTCTGTGTGGCGCCCATGTTTTGTCTTGGTCTCCAAGCTTTACACCAAAGTACGCATGATAACTTCTTTTCACGAATTCCGTAATATTTCTTTGTCTTTTTTTTAACTGTATATGAACCACAAATGTAACAAAACACATCGGCGCTGTTTTTACAATGTCTTGAGGGCATGACGAATTTTTAATAACTTTATCACGCTATTATATACTGTAAGCACACGTTCAACCACAGTTAACTTACTACTGACTGCTGTATGTGCTTTTCGAATACTATGTGTATATTCTGGTTCTAACTAGAAACGTCTAGATTAAAAGGCAGTGGTCCTTAACAATTTTATTTTAAAAAGATATGTATTAATTATTAATAATGTCGTTATGTATGTCTAGAGTAAACAGTGTGTGATACAAGAAAACTAATAATGCTGCAGAGTTCAGAACGACTTACTTGCTCTAAAAATGTAAAAAAACTGTAGACCCCTAAAACCATGGAGGCCTGTGATTATTCATTTATCTATAAGTAAAGCAAATATGACTGACTATAAAATCGTTAAAAAGCAGTAAATTATAAGGTATGTTATAATTTAATCTAAGTTTTTCAACAAGTTGTTTTTATGGCTACTTTTAAGTTCATTAAGGATATGTTTTCTTGACGTTTGAAGAAAAAAGATTTTTTTATTTCTTGGGCTTAAAAATGTGCAACTCTACCAAATTTAAATATACCTTCTATCACTTATAATAAGCGAGATACTCATTGTTGCCATTGAATTTAGATCATCCTCTATATATTTGTGCCAACTTAAGCCTGCACTTAAACCAGGCCATGATATGCTCAATATCTAGTATTTGCGTTAACATACATATATCTACGTACCTGTTGTATAGCTGGAGGTGTACATATTGATACATTGTTTGTAAGTCGGCTAATATGCTGTTCCGTCCGATCTAGTACAAATTCTTGGGAGCTGGTATTTGATTTTGTATTATTTTTATTTTTTAAAGCAGTTCCATGTTGTCCTATAAATTTATTAAGTATATGATGTTTGGCATCATGGTTGGTAGTAGTTTCATTTTTCGTTGCATTTCTTGCTACAGAACTCTTCGCATGTTCGAATACTTTACCAATCACATGATTTTGGCTGTCGGAACTACTACTTTTTCCTTCACTGTCAACTTGGTGATCGATTTCGGGAATCGCAGATTTATTATTATCGGCAATGTGTGTTAAGACCTGATAGCCAGCATGAGCATGAACGTTTGTGTGAACATTATGGATAGTCTCATTATTACTATTATCAAGTTTTCCTATAGAACTGCTGTTTTTAGCTTGATTTTCCATTAACGGTTCATGCGCCTCACTTGCTGTGTTTGTATTCTCAGACTTATTGTTATCTTGTTTATTATCATTGTCTTTATTTGAAACAGATACCACGTGGATTATCGAATATATTAAAAAAAATACTGATATTTGTAGATATTTGTGGCGACGTGTGCGTCTCATATCCTGCAACAAAGAATACTAGAATTAGATGATACCTTATAGAATATGACAATTTATAGTTGGGGAGCCAGACTCCGTTCACCTACCACCCCCTCAATGATTTATAAATAAATAACAGTTTATTCATCTTTAAAATTTTTCTTACATACATATAAAAAACTCAGACTAGTCAACAGTATATGTACTTGGTACAACAGAAAAAACACAAACCATACGCTACAAATTACACATCAATACATTATATTAAAACTGACTATTCACCGGCGTACCGTATCGCACCGCTTGACCGCTCGCTTACTGCCCCGCTTGTCCGTAGTTAAGACCGTAATCCTTATTCTTGTGACCATTCTAGAGAGCGGTTGTGCTTAGAGTTGTAATTCGAGGTGCCCTAGTTGCAATGCAATAAAACCCTTAAAACAACAGACAAAACCAAAGTGAACTATGAAAAAAATATCGTGTGTTAAACGGACATGACTCAATATATGCTCAAGTTAATAATAAACTATAGCTACCAACTTTAAATTAAAAATAGTGCAGTGTATAAAAGTGCAAATTATAATTTTCTAGTACACAACTAAGTGGCCAGCTCCAAGAAACAGAAAGGCGGAGAACAGACCATCAATGTGTTAAGGATAAGGAGTAGTTTAAAGGCAACAACATCTGGTGTGGCAATAAATGCAATTATTACACTTTGCTAAGTTATTAGAAAGAGAGAACCGGAAGCATTGTACGAGATCACCACTTGTTCGACAATAATGACAAACAATATATCAAATGATGAAATCTTTGCATTATTAAAAAGAAGTCTCTGCACAAAATAGCAACATAGTACAGCAGAATAATGAAATAAAAAAGGACATCGAAGGTTTCTATGCCAAAATTAATGAAATATATAGTGATTTAGAGAAAACAAAAAAAACGCAAAATAAAGAACTTATTGAAGAAAACCAGAAACTGGCAGCCAGAGTGCAATCTTTAGAAAAAAATCAAAAAAATATAATATCATAATATATGGTCTACAAGAAATAGAAAACGAGACATATAAGGATGTACTGAGCTTAATAAATAATAAATTCAAAATCGTCTGCACTGAGAAAGATATAAGGGATGCATATAGAATTGGGAAAAAGGACAAAGAAGCTATAAGACCCCTAGTAGTAGAGCTACTATCATATAATTTAAAATCTCAAATATTGTGCAATGCAAAAGAGTGTTTAAAAAATAGCGGTATATATATAACCCAAGACCATACTCAGGAAGATTACCAGAAAAGGAAGTTTCTATATGGACAACTGAAAATAGCGAGAGAAAAAGGTTATTCAGCAAAAATAAAAAATAATATATTGGTTGTAAATGATAAAAACTACAAGTATGAAGATCTGATTAAAAGAAACAAACACTGAAGAAATCACATCTTATGACACTCCCAGAACCAACAGTACACCGAATGCACCTAGCCTAGGGGTCTCTCCAATAAACGCAACCGTAGCAGAGAGAGAAAAAAAAACGAAGCAAGAACGAAACTAGCAGTAGGAAGACCGGAGAAGACAACAGGTGCAACATCAAAAATAAACACGAAATTACGTTCATCTAACAGAAATCTAGCTGGTCAATATCAAAATCAAAATAAAACTCCGCGACGATAAAATAATAACTTATATACACATGTAGCTATAGGTAAGGAATCTTATATTCTACTCTTTAGATCTTGCAAAATTAATCCAAACACTTCATTTTAGTATATCATATTGAAATCAAGACTGTTTATAAGCATAGCAAGCAATAATTGTTATTTTACTTATTATTTATTTTATTACTTAATTTACTTGCACACTTGCACACTGTGTGTGAGACTAATCTGTTATAATAGTAAATTATCAATAAGTTTTTAGCTATAACTACTTTTAAATGTACTTTTATAATATTTGTAGGAATTAAATTTTGTTGTAATCTACTAACATTAAATATAAAAAAAAAGAATGAATCCGTATATAAGGGATCACCACGTTGAATTGATAAAGGCAAAACAAATTAAAAACGTAAATGACTATAACAACAACAATAATCTAGTAGAAAATTTAAAAAATTTTTCATTTAAATATTAGGAGTGTTAGGAAAAATATAGACCAATTAAATATTTTCCTAAAGCAATTCAGAGAACAATTCGACATAATTATACTTACCGAAACGTGGAACATACATGATACAGACCATTTTAAAATGCCAAACTATAGTTTAATATACAACGCGGGACATTTAAACCAAAATGATGGTGTATTAATTTTTGTAAAACGAAATATTGAATATAAATTTGAAATTAGAAAAATAGCAGATATTGATATTATTAACGTAAATATTCTATTAGGTAAGAAAGACAATGACCTTACTATCACTGCAATATATAGGCCGCCCAGTATGCCCCTTCACATTTAATAGAGAGTTAAAAATATATTTAGAGTCATTTAAAAATGATCAAAATACGCATATTTTCGTTGGCGATATATTGATATATATTGTAAAATCAATGTCCTAAAAATTGATCCAGTGAATAAAAGGTCATACTAATTAGACATTTTTACAAATTGTTTTTAAAAGTTTTCTTCATCACCAGATACATTCATATTAGTAGTTTAATATTTTAAGTAATTATGACCAGTTTCTCTCAAATAATAGAACTGGGGGGGGGTGATGTGCCACACTTAATCCACATTGTTTAATGCACACACCTATGGCAAACTAATAAAATTTTTTTGGAATGAAAATTCTGTTTTTAAACTTTTTTACTCTTACCCTTTTTCTAATTTAGTCCAGGGAAAATTAATTGTATTTATGTCTTGTAAGAAACTTTATTAGAGCTGAATTATACACATTTTTTGCAATATTATTTGTAAATCAATTCAAATAATAGTCTTCGAATTTAATTTTTAATATTTATTTGTGAATTGTTTTCAAGCATTTCGGTACCACAGATCTTGGACTCCTTGAGGATCTACTCGAATCAAACAATCTCAGTCAAGATGTAGTAAAAGAATATCTTCAACTCGCTAAACTTTGCATGAAACAAAATTGCTTTCGATTCAATGATATTTTTTTCCTCGAGTAACATGAAGGGACAACAATAGGTAACATTGATCAACACTTATTGCCAGTCTCTTCATGAACAGGTTCGAAACAGAAGCAAAAAGAAGAATTCGAGTATTTCCCCAGGTTTGGCTTAGGTGTGTGGATGTCAGTTAAGTTCACATATGAAATTGAAACCTCTGGACAACTACAATTTTTTGATGTATTAATGATTAGAAATAGTAAGTTAGAATTTGACATATACAGAAAAGACACTAGTACTTTAAGATATGTCCCTAAGGACTCGCACCATTGCGTTCAACACAAAATGACGAGTTTTAATTTTCTACTTCATCGCCTATTAAGCTTCCCCGTCAATAAGGAGAGGTTTGAAAAAGAAAAGGCATAGGCAAGGATATAGCAACGACTAATGGATATTCTGTAAGTTTAATTGATGTATTGTACAGAAACATGGTTACATCCGCACACTTTAAACTCTTGAGTTCATTTATGAATCATCATATGTTATTCTACGGGCTGACCGTAGATTCTCTGAAGTAGGTAACAAAAGAGGAGGTGGTGTATTAATAGTGGTTCGCAATGAGTACTTAGTAACTGAACTTGATTTAAATTTTATTCGTGACGAACTTTCTGATATTGATATTCTTGGTGTTAAAATAACGAACAACTCTTATTCCGTTTTTATATTTGTACTTTATAATCCTCCAAATCTGCAAGCGTCTATTTATAACCAGCTCTTTAAGCTCTTGGAAACTTTAGATTATATTTTCGATGTTGATATTTATTTTGTGGGTGATTTTAATATATCGGAATGAAATTATAATAATATTAGCGCAGGGTTCCATACTTGGGCCTCTTCTTTTCGTTTTATCAATGACATTGTAGATATGATTGACGTCAATTGTCTTCTGTATGCAGATGATTTGAAAATTTATTGTGATATTAATTCTATCTGCGATTCCCTTCAATTGCAAATAAATTTGAATAAAATTAACGACTGGTGTGAAAAAATAACTTGCACTGAAGTGCAAAAATGTAACGTTCTGTCTCGCAAAAAAAAACTGAACCGTATATTTACAATTATACACTCAATAATATGTCATCTAAATAGAGTAACTGAATTTTAAGAATTAGGAGTCATTTTTGATTCAAAGCTGAGCTTTAATCTTCATATTAATGCTGTTGTACTTTCTAGTTACAAAAACCTTGGTTTCGTTATAAGGCATTCACGAGGGTTTAATGGCACTGGCGTTTTATTTTTACTGTTTAATTCTTTTGTTCTGTCTAATATAGAATATGCTAGTATAATTTGGAATCCTGGGTATCAAACATATAGTAATAATTTAGAAAGTATTCAACGCAAATTTTTAAAGTACGTATCCTTTAAGATTGATGGCATTTACCCAGTTATTGAAGCGCCACATGAACAACTATTAACTAGGCTTAATATGTTGAGTCTAAAAGATAGAAGGGAAATGCATTCTCTGATATTCTTACGTATTATTCATAATAAGATTGACTGCCCTTCTATTTTAAGTCAACTTAATTTTAATATTACTTCAATCACAACCAGGCACACTGTCACCTTCTATTTACCAATCCCAAGGACCAATTTACTTAAATTTTCACCTTTATTTTGTTTATGCAACAATTATCATTCAATTGAAGATAATTTGGATATTCTTATCTGTAGCATTAACTCGATCAAAAGTTATTTGTAAAAAGTAAAGTGCTGTTTAATGTATTTCTTTTTTTGCTGCTGCAAATGCATTGTAACAATTGTCAATTTTCAATTGCCAATTTTTTTTTTTTAATTAATATTCCTATTTATATTTTTTTTGTAATTATTATTATTATTATTATTATTTTTTGTTAATTATGCTGTATTCCCATCCTATAATTAGTATGCAAATACTGTTGTATGGTGTATCTGAAATAAATAGATAAAAAAAAAATAATAATTAGGAAACGAAAATTTAAAGAGTCACTTCGAAATTCCTCGACCTTTCAAAACGAAAAAGAAATCTTAAATTTGTATCGGTTCTATATGACATTTGATTCACCCGTGGCAATGGTAAAATTTTTGAAGTTATATGTATGACAGTGGTTCATTCGTCGGGAAATAAACTACAATAACTTTTAGACAATTCAAAGTACAAAATTGAAACAAACGAAAAGTCTGGGATATACAAAATTAGCTGTAAAAACTGTAAACAACATTATGTTGGACAAACTAGACGATCAGTTCAAACTAGTTTGAGAACCACCATAAAATAGATTTTAAAATTGATTAGGAATTTAACAAATACTAAAAAGCTGGATTCATTTGAATGCTTAGAAATTAGAAAATGTAAAAAAATATGAATAGTGACAGATGACCAATTCCATATATTCCGCTCTATTCATTAGTTGGTCACGGTTCACCGAACCATATATGTAGTATATGATGTTTGGGGTTTTGTGGAAAAACACTTAGTGTTAAAAATACATAAGTAAAAAAAATGTGAAAATCATAAAAGTTTTATTTCGTTCAATATTAAGATGGATTTCCATCAATCCAATCGACTTAATCACCAACTTCAGAGTTCAGACTGAAGACCTATATCAAATTATTCCCTTTACCTATTAATGAGTCACAGTGACATTACTTGGTCTTTCATCAAACCTTGACACAAGTTTGATATGAATACTACATTGTTAGAATAAATTTAGTTTTTATCTCCTGATGATGCCAACTTGGTTAATGTAATGCTCGAAGAGTGCTTGCGGACACTATTTCAGTGTTACTATTCATGATGAGATTATGCCACCATGAACTGTTTAAAAAAAATATTTGTAGCTGCTGTAAAATCAGTTAAAAAAAATATTTGTCGCTACTGTAATTTCAGTTCCGGCTGTGAGTTATTATTACCAGACCCCTCTGTAAGTACGACGTAAGTCGATGCTTTTATATGCGACAGATTTGGATAAAACTCTGTTGTCGTTTATTCTATTTTACCGTTATCAAATGTTTAACATAAGAAGTTATAGAAGTTCCAGAATAACTTGATTAATAATGTTCAAATAACATTTTCCGTGGAACAATCATTATTAACATTATGCAAAACTTTCTCAGAAATATGTAAATTTGTTTTATGTTCTCCATCACAACTTCAATTTATTTCAAACTTTGCTCAGCTGTAAACACAGTAATTGCTAATTAGCGGTAATTGTGATAATCATTTGCAATGCAATATTACTTTTTATTATAGTCTATGTGTAAAAAAAGTTTGATTATAATTGTGGAATAGGATAAGGAGTAGCTTCAAGTGTATAAAGGAATTATTTATTTTCATAAATTCTATTTTTTTTCCGATTCAGTTATTTCTGAAACGTACAAATTTCATGTAAGTACATTAGTCAAAGGAAAATATATAAATATACACACATATGCAGGGTGAGCCACGGTGGGTGGAGTATTAAAAGTATATGGAGAACGGATCAACCGATTGCTTTGAAATTTTGGTTACCAAGATAATCGAATATGATCTCTCTAACTAAAATATTTAAGAAATTGCGGTGTTGCCACTTATACGTAAAACTGGCAACACCTTCGTTATTTTAAATAGAATACCCTGTATATTTTTACATTTTTTGGATAGTCGCCTCTTTCTGAGTAACTTTTGTTAATTTTTCCCTATACCTATCTCAAGCAGTTTTCGAGATAATAATTCTTTTCTGAATTTATTGCCAAAAATTTGTCTTTCAGTAAATTGTGTTTTCTCCTATCTACGTAGCAATTAAAAGATAATTTTTTAGTTGCGGCTAGGCAAGGCCTGGGGGCATCTCCACTATTAATCAAATGTTTCGAATATCATACAGGGTGAGTTAAAGAACGCTTTCTATAAGTGACTTAGAAAAATGCACGAAAGTCAATTTTTTTAATTGGAATGCCCTGTATATTATTACTGATTCGGAAAGGCGATACATTTGATACATGAAAGATATATCAGTATTATAAATCACTGTAACAATAAAAAGAAATAAATTAATTTTTCAGAAATTTATTCGCAATGGAACTTTTCCAGTGAAGCGAAACCAGAAAGCGTTCCCAAGACAGAGGCCAGCGGCGTGACGTCACATGCTGGCTGGTTCGCTGCCCATAGCATAGCTTAAATGTATATTTACATTAATCTATGCCCATAATAAATAAATAATTTAACTGAGCTAGTTATAATTACTCAATAGTCATAGTCCGATGTACACATAACACACTTCCCTGCATGGATAAGTGTTATAAAAGAAATATGTCGGCAAGAAAATGATGTTTTGTTCCTGGATGCATAAATACAACTAATAAAACTGCACCTAAAATATCTGTAACCGTACCAAAGCATGTAATAAAACATTTCTGTGTTGTGTACAGAGTGTTTCAAAAATAATATGCCAAACTTCTACAGTATACTATGGGCCAAAATAAAAAAAATTACGGGCATGAAATGAATCGTTTCCAAAAGTTTTTTTTGCTTTTTGTTTTAATCAAAAACCATTTGAGATAAATACGATAATAATGACATTTAGAAACAGTTGCAATTTCAGTGGATTTGGCTTGCATCCCAAGTTTTGTCATTTTCTCTACAATAGTTACTGAAAAACAAAAAAATAATTTTCTGGCAATACTTCACACACCCTGTATTTTGGAAATGATTCATTTTTGGACACATGCCCGTAACAACTTTTTTTGCTTATTATGGCCCATAATATGTCCTATAGAAGTTTGACATACTATAACTGAAACACTTTGTACACAACACACAGAACTGGTATTATGGGTATAAAATAATTAGGCACTTAATAATATCTATGTATTCCATAAATACAATTTATTGTTATTATTATTTGTTAAATGTTGCAAATTGTAATTTACATTGTTTATAAAACCATCAAGTATCTACACACTATAATAATGTGTACATTTGTCAAATCGTACGAATCGCCTTTCTGAAGATCTTCCATTCCTTTATCACGTGATAAACAAATATTAACCCTTTTAAACACCATAACATTCTAAATAATAGTACTATGGGCTTCGTTCTGCCAGCTCTGTACGTACAATGGATCTCTCGCCAGCCGTTGAGCTGCAAGCGTATGACGTCAGCCCAACCAGCAAGCATTTATTGGATTCAAATAAAGTAAGCAGTTCCTGCGGCTGCTGTTACGATTACGATTGTTTCATTTTCCAAATAAATCAGATACTGGCAGTAGGCTCTAATGTATCATTTTAACTAATATTAACGCGTGTCAATTTTTCTGAGGACATGCATATTATTATTTGATTCTTGTCCGAGTCAGCGTTGACCGCAAGCGGAAGCCAATGAAAACAAATGACGAGCATGCATTTACACGTATTCAGTCGAATGCGTTTAAACAAAACATGCGATTCGAGAGCTAATGATATGTTAATACGAAATGCGACGTTGTCAAAACTACATTTATAATAATATTTATATATTACATAATATAAACCAGTGCAAGCGTTATACCGGGTGACACAGGAGACATGTAACAACCCGTAGCATGTTTATTTAAAATGATATTATTTTGAAATTTGGTACACTTATATAATGCGTGATTGTCCTTTTTTTAAGTACAAAAATTTTTGTCCACCACTTGCGGTTTCACCGGAAGTGACATCTACTCTGTTATTTTAAATGGCACCCTGTATATTTTTTTACCTATCTGATTCGTCTCTAGATTCTCTTTTCAACCATGTATCGGAACATGGCATTTGTTTTTAAAATGACAGTTAATATCAATTTTAGTTTGTTAAGTCTAGGTGGCCCTGATATGAACCTTGGCAGATATTGATGCGTAGTGTCAACAACTCGTATTTTAGGAGATGTTGGTAGTGTGCCGTGATATCGAAAGACCTCTGGCATGCAACTTTGTGCCTCATATTTTTTTGGGAATAACCAGTAGCTGAACAGACTAATAAGACCTAACTTATTTAAAAAAAATATCTTTAAACAACCCACGATATCTTAAAAACCAAGATAGGAACCCCATTTCTTTACTTCACCTAGTTAAAAAATACTTATTTATCTTTTATTTTTGTCCAATACAATTGCTGTGCCTATCATATTTTGCTTTCTTCATTAAAATTAGTATCGAATGTTATTGCATAGTAATGAATATTGTACTGCAACAAAAATATTTAGTAAGCAGGCGGTCGAAACAAAATAAAAGTAGGTAAAACGATTTTTTTTACAAATAAGAAACATCAGTAAAACACATTTGAACAAAATTGATGAAAAACCATTACACTATGTAATACATTTTTACAACGAATGAATGAAATTAAAATAAAATATTTACTGAAGTACTACATACAAAAAACATTTTTTTACTACAGATGTTCAAAATGTTGTCCGTTATTAACTCTGCACAATCGTGTTTTTGTGACGGTAGCCCTAAACACGTTATCTAACTGTAATTCAGTAATCCCATCGATTGCTCTTCTGATTCTCATTTCCATGTCTTCTCTGTTTGTTGGTAGAGTCCTATAAACGTTTTCCTTGGGGTGGCCCCATACAAAAAAATCAAGCAACGTAAGGTCTGGTGACCTTGCAGGCCATCGAACGGGCCCATTTGTTCCCATCCAGTTTTCTCCAAACCTTTCATTTAAATAATTCACCACAACTCTGCTGTTATGTGGTGGAGCCCCATCCTGTTGAAAAATTATTGGGTTAACATTAGGTGGCAGTTCTTCCAAAAAATCTTGTATCTGGTTTTGCAAAAATCCCAAATATCTTTCTCCATTTAATGGATCATCAAAAAATTATTGGCCCAATAATTCTTCTGCCAATTACTCCTAACCATACATTAAAACTAAATCGCTCCTGATATGCACTTTCTCTTATATTTCTGGGATTTTCTTGTGCCCAATAACGGGTGTTGTTACGATTGAATAATCCCAAATTAGTGAACCTGGACTCGTCGGAAAATAAAATTTGTTCATGAAAATTATTATCCAAATTGTGTCTATTCAGAAACCAATTGCAATAGTTCAATCTTCTTTGAAAATCATTTTCGTATAAATGCTGGTGTATTTGGTACTTGTATGATTTAAATTTATGTTTTTTCAAAATGCGTCGAGCTGATTCCCGATTTACACCGGTTTGGTGCTCAATCTGTCTTATCGAAATCGTGGGAACTACCTCGACAATTGCAAGTACATTGATTTCCGAGTCTTCATCGATAATGAAATTATTTTCCGGTACTTCCTGTTCACTTCTGAATTGTCGTTCAACTCTTACAAAATAGTTGTTTGGTGGATGAATCCTTTCGGGAAATCTTTCTTCATATAAGACAGCAGCCTGCCTGCTATTTTTTTTACATTCGCCATAGATTAGTAGCATATCTACTTTTTCATTTCGTGAATACATCGCAAAATAGAGTTAAAAACGTGATAACTTAGGTATAATTTAATGAAAAATACTTAAATTGCTGCCAAGTAAACAATTCTTAATTGTCAAATCAAAATGACGCGTCGTTTTACCTTCTTTTGTTTCCACCGCCTGCTTACTAAATATTTTTGTTGCAGTACAATATTCATTACTATGTAATAACATTCGATACTAATTTTAATGAAGAAAGCAAAATATGATAGGCACAGCAATTGTATTGGACAAAAATAAAAGATAAATAAGTATTTTTTAACTAGGTGAAGTAAAAAAATGGGGTTCCTATCTTGGTTTTTAAGATATCGTGGGTTGTTTAAAGATATTTTTTTTAAATAAGTTAGATCTGATTAGTCTGTTCAGCTACTGGTTATTCCCAAAAAAATATGAGGCACAAAGTTGCATGCCAGAGGTCTTTCGATATCACGGCACACTACGCATCAATATCTGCCAAGGTTCATATCAGGGCCACCTAGACTTAACAAACTAAAATTGATATTAACTGTCATTTTAAAAACAAATTCCATGTTCCGATACATGGTTGAAAAGAGAATCTAGAGACGAATCAGATAGGTAAAAAAATATACAGGGTGCCATTTAAAATAACAGAGTAGATGTCACTTCCGGTGAAACCGGAAGTGGTAGAAAAAATTTTCACGCATTATATAAGTGTACCAAATTTCAAAATAATATCTTTTTAAATAAACATGCTACGGGGTGTTACATGTCTACTGTGTCACCCGGTATACAATTCACTATAAGTTATAGTGGATTTTGCATATACATACAAAACTCAAGTCATTAGTTAAGTATAATAAAATCTTAATATCTAAATTCTTGTAAAATATGAATTGCGATATTTTTTAAATTTTAGTAACCATCTAGACCAAATTCGCTGTTAGAATCCCACCCTCCCTATACCTAACACCTAGGACGAGAAGCCATACGGGGGCGAGCGCCCCTGCTAAATCTACCACTGCATTTCTCATACATCTTCATCATATCGTGTTTTTTCTGATTATGTACCAAATTTTTATAATTTTTAGCTATTGCTCTATGACAAAAAATTTACTAAACAAAATATTAATAAAAAACTTAACTCTTGCTAAGTCGAACTGGATTAAATAATTTTTTGTTTTACGGGCTGTGCATTAACCAAACGTTTGAAAACTCTCAATTTTTGTGTTTTTATTTAACTGCCGTATTCACTATAAACATGTTTCATAATTAGTTATTTTATTATGTATTTATTGTTCTAAAATTTTATTTAATTCTATGACATGACCGCAACATTCCGTTAGATAATATACATATTTTAATTTTTGAGTATTACGTTAGAGGAGTTTTATCAGGAGAACCCCGTATGCTATTTTAATAAATACTGTAAACTGTATTATATGTTCATTTAAAATAGTGAAAATGAATTTACATGATTTAAAAAAAAGTAAAATAAGTTTACTTCAGCGTATCTTCATTTTCCCTATTTATCTATTTGGGCAGTTTTATGGATTAACTTCATTATTTCATTTTCCTATTCATGCGCATATGAATTGCCTTTCATATATGAAGGTAAATTGGGCTGATTACAACGTTAGCGCTTTGTGAGAGCTATAAAAGAGCAACTGTGACGTTAATACCCTTCCTATGCGAAGGTGAAAGAATATAAAAAAGAAAAAATAGGTACTTACTAAGAATGTAAGAGAGATGAGGGTGAGATAAAATTCATTAACTTGACAAATGAAGTTTTTAATAACTTTTTAATTATATTTACCGTTTAATACTATACAAATACCAAACGAAAATACAGAATTAAGAATTTATAATGCCTTAAATAGGAAAACGAAAGCAACAATTTAGGACTCTCTCAAAATCATACATTTGTAAAAATGCCAATGTAGACATAAAATATATTTTTGTAACGCCATATCCTAAAATGACATTTATTGGACAATTTCAATGAATCAACACAATGTCATTATTGACAAGTGAAAAATGACAAAAAAGTGTGAAATAAAGAAATTTTATACACAGTGTGAAATAAAACTTAATAGTCAACAGACAATAAATTTCCGGATTTATTAAAGTTAGGCAAAATCATTCCCTTATTTAAAAAGGGTGATCGTAAACTGCTGTGTAATTATCGTCCAATAGCCATTTTATCATTTTTTTTTTCAAATTTGTGAAAAGCTAATTGCAATTAGAATAACGGAATTTTTAGATATTAATTCAGTTTTTTCAGATAAGCACATGGCTTTAGGAAAAATAAATCAACTATGTCTGCTCTGGTAACCGTTTTGAACTTTATCTACACAAATGTTGACAGTGATAAAAAAAGTTGTTGCGTTTTTTATTGATCTCTCTAAGGCATTTGATCGCGTAAATCATGAAATTCTTTTAAATACTATAAAAATTACGGGATACGTGGAAAATGTAACGACTTATTAAAATCTTATTTAAGCAACAGAAAACAATATGTTAACTTTTGTGATACTTGCTCGGAATTTCAATCAACAAACACGGGGTACATCAAGGTAGTGTATTACTGCCACTACTTTTCCTTCTCTATAATAATGACTTAGATGAGTGTATATCAGACTTTTTTTGTGCGTTTGCTGATGATATCTCCATTGCTGTGTGTGACGAAAATATAGAGATTCTCATTGAGAAATTAAACATTACTTTAAATAACATAAACAACTATTTTGTCAATAAAAAAATTAGTAATGAACCAAGAAAAAAACAGTCTCTATACAATTCCATCCTGTCCGGGCTCATTTTACCTCAAGTTTACTTTTAAAGTTAAATAGGAAATCAATACAGCAGATGGATTCTTTTAAACTTTTAGGGTATCTATATAGATATAGCACTTGACTGGAAATCTCATGTCTCCTACATTTTCAATAAGTGTGCAAGTAACTGTTTTGCGCTTAAAAGATTACGTCTCATAACTAATTTAAATCCTGTAAAGATATTTTATTTTGCAAATTTTGAATCTAGGCTAAGATATGGCATTATGTTTTGGGGAAATTCACCTTCTGCTAATCGTTTATTTATACTGCAAAAAAGAGCCATCCGTAATATGTTTAATTTAAGCTTTAGAGAATCATGTAAATCCACCTTTATTGAGCAAAGGATTTTAACATTACCCTGCCTTTATATATTTGAAACTTTAAAATTTGTAAAGAATAACTTTTCTACATTCAGTCCTTTAAATGCTAACCATGCCTATCCAACACGGCATGGTTATAATTTGCAGTACAAGATCCACTGACTTGAATTATTTAAACATAACCCGTATTATATGGGATGGATACTCTATAATAAGTTAAGTAGCGAATTGAAAAATGTATCTAGTCTAAACAGGTTTTTGTCAACTCTAAAAAAATTTCTTATAAGTAATGCATTTTATTCTGTTGAAGAATTTTTAATGTTTTAATATATCCTATGTATTTTTGTATATGACTAGCATTACTATCTAGTTGACTTGTCCTATATCATTTTATGATCTCTTGGATTAATAACGGATTATTATTATTATTATAAATTAAAGTTCTTACATCAAACATGTATTAATTATTAACAAATTTCATGAACAATTCTATTCATAATTTAACGAAAATTTATATGAATAGTACTGTTACTAACATTATTTATATTTATTCCTGGAATTATAGGTTCAGATGTGCGAAAAATATATGATTCATTTATATTAATATGGTGGTTGGTCTGATTTTTACCAACGATTACATCGGCAGACATAGTTATTTCTGTAGTATTGTTTGAAAATATTTGTTTTGAAATTTCCTTTTTGTTCTGGATGCTATCTTCTATATATCCCTCAGCAACTGTTGAGGATTTCCATCCCCCATGACGTTTTAAGGTAAGAATATCAACTCCAGAACCAGCTAATAGTGATGCCGAAAATCTCCTAAAGCTGTGACCCGTATATTGCTCAGGATCAGATAAGTTAAGGTATTTAGCTATTATACTTGGTATTTTTTGAAAATGTATTAATACCAACTCGTTGGACCGTACATTTTTCTCCTCGATATTGAATAAAAACTCCTTTGTGATTCACATGAGTAGGGCTAATAGCTGCATATTTATCATAAATATTTAGTGGATTTATTCCATTGGCTGTCTCACCGATTACCGTAAAAGTCCTTTCAATGTGGGTCTCCGAATCAGGTACTTTAACAACCAGCGTGCAGTCTTTCCTCACAATGTCATCAATGGTCATATTGTAGAGTTCCTCTCGACGACAAGCGCCAGCCAAGCCCATTATTAATACAACTTTCAACATTAAAAACTTTTCATCTGGCGTTTCTAGTAAAAAACGTTCGACATCTGCTCTGTCAAAAACTTTAGATTTCTTAGCCCTATACCCAGTGGACTGATTGTCTTTTCAAAAAAGCTTTTACGTTTTGATAATTGGATATATCTACATTATGCTTTACATTCAAAACTGCTTTAAACATCGAAAACTTGGACCAGAGACTTGAACATTTGAAAGTTTTTGATTTTTCAGATAGACTTAGATATGTTACAGTTTTCTGCTTACACCAGTGCATAAATAAATCATCTTTTTTTTTTCGTACAATTTTCTAGATTTACCTGGTAATAAATCTAAAGTTACAGCAATTGCTTGCTCCCTGATTTCCAGAGGAGTACCAGGGATAAAATCTTTCGCACTATCACTCATTTTGTTCCAAATAATAATTATTATAAAGTACAATGTGCCAAATGCGACGTTTAAATCGTTCAATATTTAGTTGTTTTATTATTGGTTTCTATGGAAACAGCAATAGAATTTAGTCATTACGACAAGGTAACTTTGTCAATTTGCCATATTTTTACAAGATATACTGTTTTCTAATTTCGAATGGCGATACAAAAATTTTTGTATATAACTCGAGACTAAAATGTGTTTTTTTACTCGTGTGGTTTATAGCACTCGCCTTCAGCTCGTACTATAAACCTTGTATAAAAAAACCAGCATTTTAGCCATTTGTTATATAAAATACTATTTCCAGCAATAATTTACTGAAGATAGATGGGAAGTTATAAATGATAATAAACAGGGTGATTGAGTTTTTAATTTCCTGAATCGCATAAGGACCTGCATAAGGAAAAAAAGGTTATATGAAATTATGTCATAACATGAGTTCAATATTTACATTTTGTTTTATATTTAATAATTACAAAGGGGTTTAGATTTTTTTTTTACTTTTTTATGCTTAAAAATATATAATATGCGATTTCAACTCCTCCAAATAGATAAATGGAAAAATAAAATGAGGAATAATAGAGTGTCCAGCACAGTCACCAGATTTAACCCCCTTGAATGTTTTTAGTGGAGTTACCCAAAAGGCAAGGTGTATGTCAATAAACACAACAAATCGAAGATTTCAATGACATAATTCGACATGATGTAAAGTTAATCCAACTTGACACAATATTTTAAGAAAGAAAACATTTTAAGACACTGTCAACAATGTTTAAAATTTATTTAAGGCTCATTTAGTTGCATTTTTATACAACAGAATAGACAAGAACTATTAAATTATGAAACAAAATTTGAGGATCGCTATTTAAAAAAAATTGGAGGCGTCAATGCTTAATAAAACCAACATTTTAACAAATTTGAAATCATAAAATTTACCATTTCTATAGAACAATATTGACCTGTGCGAACATTTTACGAAAAAACAAGCGTAGGGTCACTCAATGCCAAATCAATATTGTACAATTTTTTCGAAAACGTATCTTTATTTGGAGGTGAGTAAAGGATATGCACGGGTTAGAAATTATTAGAACATATTCTGCAGATTAGGGCTGGGAAAAATAATCGATTAACGAAAAATAACATAACGATCATTGATTATTTCTTCTTATAAAACAAATTAAATAAAAAATAAAAATAGAAAAAAAAAAATAAAAAGAATTTTTCAATAAAGATAAACTTTTGACATCGCCCAGCCCTACACCCAATATTTTTTTATTATAATTATAATAATATATATAATGAAACCTAAGACTTATATAGAAATTAAGTGTAGATAAAAAAGCTTTTAGATTATAGAAAGATTTTGATTAAAATTATTTGATTAAAATATTTTTACGATTATTTAATTATTTATTACTACATTATTTAATGATAAAATTAATGAAAATATTTAATCGATTATTGACCCCAGCCCTACTGCAGATCATAAATACAACTTTATTTCCATAAAAAAAACTGTCGATTAAAAAATGTGTGTCACGATCAAGGTCATAAAAAAGAATTTCTTTCATAAGCGCATTTTTAAAAATTCAACAAAAATATGTATTTATTCTTTCATAATTTACATATACGTGTGCCAAATTATAAAGTGAGATCACGATGCAATTTATAAGATAAATAAGATTACATAACATTAAGTTTTAAAGGGCACTTGAACACATTAATCGACCAATAGAAACCAATAGAATAATATGTAAAAACATGACTAAGGAGGTTAAAAAATATCAAAAATACTGCAAACATTTTGGAAAATTTTGTGTTCAAGCCAAAAGCGAGCCAGTTGGTTGGCGATTGGTATAGGACTCAGGTCTTACAAGATCATTTACCTTTATGGGACATCATTATATTGTTGAGGATTTCAGTCTCTTATATCGGTATTTTCACAGGGATTGCTTAGCAAACATTGCCCCACTAATACCCCCACAAGCGAACAATATTTGTTGGATATTATTTTATCAAACTTTTTTCCTATTCCCTCAGATCTACAAGGTCCGAATTAATAAGCACTTTCTTCAAACTGTCACATAAATGGTAAATCTGGTTTGCTGTAGGCTTGCCATTCGTAAAATATTCAATAAATAAAAAATAAAAGTATTTTATTCGGTCGCCTTATCCTGCTTTACTTAATATATTACACTACTTTGTGTGTCTGAAAATATTTTCATTTTCAGTAAATATATTCTCAAATGGGTTGAAACCTTTGTGGTATGCAACTAAAAGAATAACAAACAAAACGACTTTCAAAAGCAAAATCAAAGGGGATATTATGAAATCAAGTGTCGGAATAAAACTGAAAATGTGAGTGAAGATTGAAGTTGTAATTGATGACGAATTTTCAGACTTTCGAGATTGTTCAGTAACAACCCTTTATTAGCCAAATGGTGCAATTTGATCTTAGGTGATTATTAATATGGAAGAGGACATTTCATTGGACAGAGATCTCGATGAGAACAACGACTCATAACCCATGAACCGGCTGATGAGAAACGTCGTCGGATGCTACAACAAGCGGAAGTCTCGAATTTTAAATAGTAAGAGTAACTTGCATAATTTGACTAATATCCTTTATAATATTTGATTTATTTATGGTTTTTAGAAATTTTCTGAGCAACAAATGCAGTTTTTAGAGAAAGAATCTAAGAAACACCTACCACCCAACTCCTCCGTCATGCCTAATATAGTGCGAGACAAATACCTGAGCCAATATACCCAGATTTGAACTAAGATGGAAAGCTTGGCATATCTATTTTTAACCATGTTCATTCGGTATGTATTTTTTGAGTTGCTTGTACTACGAATATTTTAAGTATGATAATAGATACGGAACACTTAATTGTATACAACTTTTTTTTAGAGAATTTTAAAATTATCATTATTTTTTTATATGAAACCTAATTTCGACATCGCTAATGGTTAGAGAGATATATGCAAAATACTGAATCGGAGCACCATTTTTCCAAGCTGGCGGCTCGAGCGCAACAGACTGAGCTCAGGACCGAGATATTCTTGTTAGGATCATTTACGAATATTGAATTTTGAGATAAATGTGTTATTTGAAAGACATCTTATATTCGGTTTAGGTATTTAATTCTCTTACCGGATTAACTTTCGCTAGAATCATTTTCACAAAAAAAATTTTGTCAGCAACATAAAAGGATTGTAACATTTTAGTTTATAAACTGGTAAGATTTTCGTATTTTCTGCCATCATGCAACTGATAAAATGTGTATTACAAATTAATAATCACATCACATCATAAACATATGTTCGTCGAATCGAACTGAGGCCAATGTGAAATCTCGATGCGAATCATATCGAGGTGAATGATAAGTCAAAAGTGTCCAAGGTAAAACGTATGTTAGAGTCATCCAGTAAATACACCTTTTACACATTCATATTCACAGCACATTATTTCTTAAATTTTTTAATTTTTTACCGACCCATTTTTAAATCTGGTACTATGAGAATCTAAATGTTACAGAACATTAGCGATTTTTAAGAAAATTTTTAAATGCGAGAAAAACGATTCGAAATACCTCTATTGTGACCTTGAAAGAAAATAAAATTGGGCTTATTTTAGAACCAAAACAAAGTTCATTAATAAGCTACAAAACGATTATGTGGAAAAAATTTTAGCACCTCCCAGTCCAGAGATATTAACGATTGAAATTTGGCTCTAAAAGTACATTGGTCAATTTTAAAAATTAAATTGCCGCATTGCAGAATCACGTGCCAAAAAACTTCTTTCGGCCTGGTTGCTTTGGTATAGAATGGTCCTTAATATTTTAAACGAGCAGCGGTGCTAAATGCCAAGGATAGATATAGTGGACACCCTGTATATAATTATTAAGTCTTGCTGTTAATCGACCTTAGAAATGTTGTGGACTCTGAGCAATAAGTTATTGAAATTAAGTGTTATAATTAGTTCGACAATTAATAAAGTTTGGTTGAAGAGGAAGTGTGTGTCAAATTAGTTTACAGAGACCCTGACCTCGTGTCTTTAGGCTTGAATATTCGAGAATTGCCTATCCCTCAATTTCCCACAATCACTTTAGTATACGACTTTGTGGAATTAGATACGCCCATTTAATTTATTACGTTTAGTTATCGAAACTATATTTATCAACTAAAATAGTTTAGTTTAATAAATATGTAACTTCCTCACTTCCCTTTGTATTGCATTGTTAAAAACCAATTCACGAAATTAGATATCTTTTAATTCAATTCATAACAAAAGCTCACCCTTCACCACCCTAACTTAAACATCATAATTGGCCGTAAATATGAGCTGCTTTTTTTCATACCAGAAAATGCAGACATATTTACGTGATCATAATCCAGTTTAGTTTTATGTGCAAGGTAATTAAAGAACTGTCAGAAATATTGAAACGATTCTTGATCACTTTGTTCACGAATTATTGGTACGAACGAAAGCAAAGTGTAGCGTTATCAAGCTATAGCTTAAACATGAAATTTTATTTTTATAGTTTTTAAATGTTAGATATGACAAACAGCTCTATATGTATAAAGATGATTGAAAAACAGCTTCCTTTCCCAACAAAAACGACCAGTTTCTATGTCTTTTTTTTCGTTGTTTCATTTTGAAATATGGATATTTTACTGTATAGTCCAGTGCTGTTAGTATCCGTTAACGAAAAAAGTCCAAGAAAGCTGCATTTTTTGCACTTTTTTTATGCACCGTAAAAAATTGTACGCACATACAATACAATGAAAAAATCCTAACAAACGTGTAAATCATACATACGTTTTGATATTAGTTGCAAAATTTATAAAACCAGGATCTGTAGAAAACAAAAAAGGGCCAGGGCCTTGAATAAAAGAGCTCAGATTCAAAGTTAGAGCATTTTGCTGTCAATCCCACAACGACCGGAAGAATAAACAACGACTTATGACCTGCTTCTGTGCAAAATATTTGGTTCAGCGACGAATTAACATTATTTTTAATGGTTTTGGCAATAGACGCATTTGTCGATCGTTAATAGAGCGATGAAAATCCACATATTTTAGTTGGACATACTCAGTGGCTACAGAAAATAAATATTTTAGCTGGTATATTGAGAGATAGTATTATTGGTCCTTTATTCATTGAAGAAAATCTCAATAGCAACATCTTTTTGGACACTTTAGAAACCACCATTAATCCTCCTATAACTCATGCATTGGAGAATCAATTTGATAAGAATGGTAATCTTTTTTTAGATTTAGGGAATCCGGGCATGATTGGATTATATTCACATTTCCCAGTAAGTGGATTGACCGAAAAGAACCCGTAGAGTGGTCGCAATGTCTCCGGATTTGACGTCACTTGACCTTTATCTTTGAGCCCATCTCAAATCTGTCGTTTAGAGAACTCCACCTTAGAGCATTCAAGAACGTCGGCAAATGAATTATTGCAAAGTGTTTCTCTATTCCAAGAGATATTTTCCAAAATGTAAGACGGGAGTTTGAGAATAGGTTATGTTACTGTTTAAAAAATAATGGACAGAAAATATTTTAAGAAAAAAAACAATATGTTTTAGTTGTCTGAATTTTTTTAACAATACCCTGTAAAGTGGGCTTTTCAAAATGAGACCTTTGTAATAGTTGGTCAAATTCCAATTAAGATAATAAAATAAGCAAGTTTTTGAATAATTTTTTAACAAATCCCTGTTTTGCGAAACTACAAAAAAACCATTTAATGAAATTAAATTTATTTTTTACAGAAACAGAGCTTTTCAAAAGGGCTTTTATTTGAGATATCGCAAAAGGTAAGGTGTCATTTAAGATTGTAAGATAGGCTCGGACTGAGGGAGTTGCTCGTTATGCTACAGAGCTTACTCGAATACCATTTAACATGGTTAAAACCCTTTTCAATGTCTCTCTCTCTGTTCCCGAGATAATGAAGAATGCCACTCAGTTTGTCTTTTTACGCTGATGGATCAAAGAAAAAATTAGGCACAAGTCGGATTTTGCAACTGACACTTTATTAAAGCAGTAATTTTTTTTAATTATATGACGTCACATGTATCTTTTATTGCATCTGGCAACAGCGCAGTTCATCACATCTTAAATTAGGAGAAAGAAGAAGTATACAACACCTAACATAACCCACGGTTCATATAAGCCGTGAACATAAAATCATTCTGTTAAAGGTGCTACCAGATCACGTTGCAGCAATATCCTTTTTATAGGGAGAGCTGCGCAGTTTTCCGTCCAAACTGCATGTTGCAGGAACGTTCGCGAATGCGCGGCGCGGCGTACTTGATCTGGACGCATTTTTACTCTTTAATGTAACAATCGTTTTTGTTTAAGCTGTATTATATTACGGCCCAAATCAAAATGAATATAAAAAAATGTTTTTTCCACAAGCGTATAACAATACTTACATTATATATTGCAATACGTCCTGGAGAAAGAGTCTATTTTTCCACTAATACAAATATTTTTAATTTTTTTCCTAGGACAAAAATGAAACAATGTACACTGCTGTGCAAAAGTAAGTGAGACAGTGACAGTAGTGGTGTAATATATATGTAATATAAATGTATCTGCTTTTCCACGCAGATAATTTACTAATTGCTGATCGTATTCAGCCATCATTTATCCTCCGTCTCCCAGATAAAGGCCCTCTTTTATTACTCCTTTCTTCTTATTTCGCTTTTTAACTCTTATGGGTACAGTAATAAGTGCTGCCCTACTTAGTTTTGCACAGCAGTGTACCTATCATACAACAAATTAAAAATCCAAGTAGCTATGACTTGTCATAACTGTCAGTTTTAAATTTCAGGTCGGGTCGGTTTTCAAATTTAAAAGCAAAAATGTCTGAAGAAATGCAGTGCACACCACCTGAATTATTTAAAATTACAAATTCATCAGTGACAACATTAATTCCCGCGAAATCTAAAAAAGTTACGATAATGCGTACGATAAATTTATAAAATGGACAACAACGTACATATGTATTCGGAAAATATAATGATAGCATATTTTACACATTCATCCAAAAATCTGAAAAGTTCAACTCTATGGGCGCAATATTCAATGGTGAAATCTAAATTAAACATCGAACACAATGTAAAAATTGACACCTATTCTAAATTAATTGCCTTTTTAAAGCGACAAGGCGAAAATTATAAACCTAAAAAAGTCTGTTGTCTAAAGAAGAGTGATGAATTCCTTAATAAAGCACCTAATGATAAATATTTAGCAACAAAGGCACAGTATAACCAGTAGGTTATTTCTTCTTATTGCTAGGCTCGCCGCCGGGACCTTCAAGAGCGGTTAAGCTGACCCGTTATAATGAAAAGCATGAGTGTAGTAGTGGCCGTCTGAGCGGCGTATATGTTATCAACTTAAATTGGAATTGAAATAAAATATATGTTTAAAAAAACTAAAAACCTTGCACATGTGAAAAATAATTATTAATATAAATGAAAACAATAAACGAAAAATACTAGTATATGTAAAAAGGGGCCTTTGTGTCATTTTTTCGTAATCGACAACCCACCTTTTTTTAAATAATACAGTTTTTCTTCTTTTTTTCTTTATATAAATTTTTCACTTTTTGTTTGGTTTACGTTTTTTAAACTATATTTATTTTTCTAGTAGTAGAAGCGGGTTTTTTAAACTATATTTATATTCTTTGTAAAAAAATTAATCAATTTAAAAAAAATATTTTTTACCATAACGGATTTGAACTCACAGGAGTCCGTCGTTTGCGTCACTACTTCTACCCCTCGCCAAAACAACTAAATACGGAATGTACTAACATAATAAGCCACTTCTCTAAGAGGATACGTGAGGAAATTAATTATTTAATTCTGCATCGATCAGGATAATATATAACTTATCAATTATTGTTTTTACCGTTCTTCGTAAGTGTACAATTTCATTTCCTTTAGTGGGTCATATTTAAACGGGAAGCTAATAAACGTGTTAATAACTCGTGGTGTATATGCTTCACGCGTAATTGGTTTACTGTGACAATTGTATGCATTTTATTTTATTTTAAAATGGGGAACGATAAGAAAAGAGGGGGAATTGTTTGCTTATGTAAAGGGTGTACAAATAAAAGTTATTGTAGTAATGAAAAGTTTTATTCATTTCCTCGTGATGTCGCAAGCTAAGTGAAAAACTGTTATACTATTGCAAGCATAAAATATATTGAATTTAGTATAGGAGTTAGGTATTGTTTTGCAAAAACAAGAACCATTAAGAGTTGTATATACCCTATAAACATAATCAAATTTTTTAAAACTTATCTTTATCATTTTTACAAATTTTTCAAAAATATTATAAAATTCGAATAATTTTTTTTTTAATCCAAAAAATTTAATTTAAAATTTGAAAAATTATCATATAGCATGAAAAATAAATTTATTAGAAAACTAAAAATATACTTTATAAACTATCATATACTGCTAGGAATTAAAACATTCTTAGTTTTGAATATCACAATTTACTTTTTTTAGGGGCTTTCAAAAAACTTTAAGAACTTTAATAAAATTTAAAAATTTCACATATATGTCCATAAGAAATTTAATGTAAAACACATAATAAAAACAATGGAAACCAACCACGTTCCCGTAAGTCTACCAGAAAGACAACAAGAAAAAAAAAAACCTAAGAACCTTTTACTATAATTAAACAAATTTAGGGGAAAGCTTTGGAGTTGTCAGATTCTTGAAGAATCTCACTAACTTATTTACTCAAACAAAATTATTTTTTTTTTTTAATTTTTTAGTTTTTAAAGAACCATTATTTAAAAAAAATAGTAATTTTGATATTTTTTTAATCATTTGTTAGAATTATAAAAAAATGAAACCATCTCTCACCATCCGTCTTTCCCCCCCTCCCTATTAAAAAATATATTTTTTGAAATAGTTAACCTATAACGTGATAAAAATAAAAACAATGGAAAAATAAAAACAAATATCTAAATAAAAACAAATTAAAAAATAGTAATACGAAAATTTTTAAAAATAAAAATAATCTAAGGATTATTTTAAACTTAAATAAAAAAAAAAAAAAATAAAAAATTTTTTTTTTTAATTTTTTTATTAAATAATAAAATTTAAAAAAACAAATAATCATATTTTCTTTTCCTAAATAGAATTTAAAATACACATTTAAAAAGTTTAAAAAAAAATTAATTTAAAAGAAAGGAAGGGAGATAACTTTAAAGTAATTTTAAGAATATAAATTGAAAGTATAAATAAAATACGAAATAGAATAAAAAAATAAAATCTTTAGTTTTGTATTTACAATAAGACGATTGCTCTTCTGCATCTATTATGATTAATTTTGAAAGATATTACAGAGTAAATTTTAAAATGTGTGCATGTTGTAAACAAACTACAAATTAGGCAATTTATAAAAAGTTTAGTAAGTTTTAAATGATTATTAGTGCTTTCATTTTGTAAATACATATTTTTTAATTCAATACTGATAATTTCAGCGAGGCAGCGACAGATTGTTATTAGATTTATGTAAGGCAATATATAGGCGATTATTTTTAACACATCGTATCTTGGGGTTCTATTATATGCGGGCCATTTATAGGGTGAAAAAGTTAAATAAAGTTAAAGCATATACTATAATTAAATACCTTCTTTCAAATGGGTAATAGGACTATAAAAAATAAGTTGAGTTTTGTATATATGCCTTAAGTCAGTTCATAAGGGGAGCTACAATCCCTTAAAGGGGGTAAGTAAAACACAGTTTTTGCCAATAAATTCGAAACGTAAGTTGAAAAAATTAAATTTGGACCATGATTAATTTTAGAATGTTACATCTTTTGTTAAATTTTTATCTACATATCATGATTTGTTAGAGTAATTACAAAGGGGTGGTGGTGAATTTTCGCCATAACTTTTTTCATTTTTTTTACACATTTATAGCGGAAAGAAACGATAGTGTTAAAAACTGAATAAAAAAGGTTCTCTTACTAAATGTCGATATAAGCTATCGTTTTAAAGTTATTTGTACTTAAATATTGCAATGCAATAATCGATAGGTAACTACATACCTCTACAAAAATAATTCCTCACTTTTATTTTTAAACTGATTTAAGGATAATGTTTATATACAAAACTCAACTTATTTTTTTATAGTTCTATTACCCTCTTGAATAGAGGCACTTAATTATGGGACATCCTGTATATAAATTGTTTGGAATCCTTAAATTTATGTTGACCATTAAGTGGTTTGCATTTGTAATAAGTGTTATTCTCTTCCATTACGATTGTTTCTTATTCGATAGTAAAATACCTATGTTAGAACACTCTGTATACATCCTATAACACGTATGGAATGATAAACTACACAAACAATGATTTCTTTTATGTCCTCACAAGAAAAGTCTAGGGACATACGTATTTTTTTTAATTAATTTAGAAAAAACACAAGCAAATGTGTTTTTTATGTCTTGTATAATTTTGTAAAAATATCCCTAGACTTTTCTTGTGAGTGGATATTAGCGAAATAATAAGTAAATGTAAAATTAACATTTATTGCAGTAGTTACGGAAAGTTTTATTCATAATTCCTTGTGAAAAAACTGTTACATTAGTCTATTGATTTTAATATAGGAGTTATTGTTTTACAAAAGTAAGAACCATTAATAAAGTAATTTTAAGAATGTAAATTGAACGAACATTTAATTTCCACACCAGATCATGTGAGTAAGCGCTATTGGCGGTTTTTCTAAATTATTGAAAATAATTGCTTTGAGAAATAAATACGAACATATTTTACAGTCTCAAATTTATTAATAGAAATTGAAAACGGGCAAACAAAACACAAAATTAATAATTTGGAATTATCAATAAGCGCATTTGGTTTTTTTTTTATACCTAGCTATTTTATTTGGTAACCTAAGAAACTTTAGCATTCATTATTTAATTATTAATAATAAAATATTATACTTATTGTGTATTTTATTTCATTTATCTAGATAACCTACAGATTTTTTAGTTTAACCATATAAAATGTTAAAAAATGAAATATATACAACTGGCTGAACAAACATTAAAAACCCGTGGTCTCTTTCTTAACTAATAATTATTTATTTTATTAATTAATCAACAACGTTAAATTTGCTTCGTACACCCATGGTATCCTCGTAAAATACTACGACTGTGACGCAACCACCTGCATTCGAGGTCCCAGAGCGCTCAGTGGATTTATGAATGAAATGTAGCTGAAATAACCTACTGGTTATAATGTAAAGCGATCACTGACATCAGCAAATACACATTGTAAACTAGTATTATATTTTATTTATTGTTAAATGAAATAAATGAAGTACCCATGATATTTACCTAATTAAGTTAGAAAAAATTATTAATAGGAAATAAAGTTATTAAATTGGAATTGGTTATAATGTGACAAAGGTATGTACCTATGCATTTTAAAATTATATATTTAACCCTTTCATATCTGTAATATAAAGTTTTGTTATAATTTGTGAAATTCCAGTTATTTTATATCTATCCGCTATGATAGATAGAAATAATACATAAAAAGAATTAAATGCTTTCATTAATTCTGGATATACCTCAGTGATCAGTGTTGGACTCGTAATTTGAAGGCCCGGCTTCGAATCCTGTACTTTTAACTTTTTTTTGATCTTTCTAACTTTATTTTACTTTTATAAAATTAATACAGTATATTTTTTAGGTTGTACTAATATTTGGAGTCACAGGAGCTTGTAGATACGATGAACTTGTTCATATAAAAGTTAATATAAAAGATTTGGGAGATTTAGTCTTAGTAAATATTCCCAACACAAAAATTAAAAAACATCGCTCATTTACTATAGTTAGAGATTTTTATTTAAATTTATACAGAAAATATGCTACTCTTCGGCCAAAAGACATAACTTTTGGTAGATTTTTTATTAAATATCAAAATGATCATTGTCATCGTGTTGTGATGGGCATACATAAAATTTCAAAAGTTGAAAAATATGTTGCTTTGTTTTTAAAGTTGCCAAATTCACATGAATATACGGGCCATAGCCTTAGAAGAACTATCTTAGATGATAATGGTGAAAATATAACAACCTTAAAGCGACATGGTGGATGGAAATCCACCAACGTTGCTGAAGGATACATTGAAGAATCTGTAAATAACAAAAAACAGATAGCGATGAAAATACTAAATCCATTAGAATATAATGAGCCCAGTACTTCATGTCAAACTGAAAACATTTTTACTGAAGAATTTTCTGCCAACAATGAAAGAATTTTGAACAATCAAACTGACAATCTTATCACAAGTAATGTATTCGACAGAACTATGAATCTAGAAACAAACACAGCCAGCTAGCTATGCTTTAAACGTAAGCAACTGTACTATACAGAATGGCACATTTAATATTCATGTTAATAAATAATGGTTTTTGGAAAGACCTATAAATAATATAGATTTTAATGTTTAAGAACTAAGTTTTATACTTGATTTTAATTCCAATTAAAAAAAAATGTTATCTATGTTTAATTTATAAATAAAATGGTTAGTACTATGTTATGCTTAATTAATAAATAAAATGGTTAGTATTACTAATATTTTATTTTTTTGCCAAAATTGAACATATTTGATGTAGTTTTTCGAAATTAAAGTCGCAATTTTTTTATTTTGACGCTTGAAGAACAAATAGTATGTCACTTGGAGTAGAAGGCACATTATATGTTTCGCCGAGTTGCTCAGCCTCATCAGTACTCAGAAAGTATGATAGGAAGTTATGGTGTTATGCTGTCTTGATTCCTTAAAATATTTACTTTATATCGGAACAGAATAAATCTTTTAAGATTTCTTAAGAAAATCATAAAAATGTGCAATACTGTTTTGCAACTACTATAACTGATATGTAATAGTGTTTTGTATCTATATTAAATATTTAGGATATACAATGTTAGTTACTTATCGAAGATTTTTGCCCTCTTGGCTCAACACTAATATAATTTTTATTTGTCGAATAAAAATTTAAAATCATATTGTAATCCACAGACGGTAGGTTATTTGAATTAGTTTTTGTATATCCTAGTTCTATTATAACCATACATTTACAAACGACACCAGATCTACAGTAAATAAAACAAAGAGGTTACAGTTCTTCTCCCGTGACATTTAAGGTTCGGAATTCTGTTACATTCTACTATAGTGTTTACGTAAATTCTGTAGAGTAAAGGAAGGCGGATTCAATGGCCTGCATGTGCATGAAAAAATAATATAATAATAAACATGAAATAATTTGAATAAGAATAAATATCTCCCTGTCTTTAAATAAATGCTCCTTCATTTTCATAAATATCCGGACAATTTTTTTTGTTTTACTCTACAGATTTTACGAAAACATTATACAAAGACAGTGGCGATAAGCGATGTATCAATTCTAATTGGTCGGTGCCATGTTTAGTCAAATCACTGATGTGAAGTGAGGTACAAACTTTTGTATGGTTTGACGATAGTGATTTTCAAATCATCATGTAATGTCTTTATACTACTCTCTCTGGTTGTTATATTTGTTACGTTTATCGAAAGGAATTTGTAATTATTCGGCAACTGGCGAAAATCACAAAAAGTGGCTGCCGTCTATCGGTCGTTACCAAAATATCACATCCAATAGGTAGTTCCGAATACAAATAAAATAAGCTAGTAAAAAGAAATATTAAACTTACAAATTTGCTAGTAATACCATAGCTTTTATAATTAATATTTACCCGAATAAACTAATTTTGTATTAATTTTTTTGTTTATTTTTATTTTCAAATTCCAGGATTACTGACATATATAACATATATAAACAGCACGCAGTCATCATTTGACTTTTGACTAAGTACATGTGACGTTACTTGCATATTAAACCCCTTAATTCGTCCTTAATTTTTCTATTTTACTATTAACATTTTAACTTTTATCAAGAAGAGGAACTTAATTTGTTTTTAAATTATTTCATTGACCCTAATAAGGGGTATTTCCACTATATAATTTCAATTATTCTGTTCTCTGAAGCCATTAATGTTTATTACGTTGGGGTTTATAAGTTTCCTTACTTTGGATTCTTTAAATGTGCTGGCTACCCTGACGACGCTAAGGCAAGCAGAAACACGTGTCGGTAGATATTTTAAAGTTTTTTAAAGTGAGTGTCAACTGAGTACCTTGTGTTTTATTTATTTTTGGTTTTATTAGACAGAATAGTTGAAATTAAAAATAACATTATTGAGTCAATAGTACTGAACACAATGTGCATATTATCTTTTTAGTAATCCATGTTTCAGCGTTTTGGCAAATAACCGGGAAAATAATTGTTTAAAAAGATATATGTTATACTTATCTGTGATAAGATTTGTAAAAGTTAGTAAATAATAATTAACAAAAATTTTCAGTTAATATTATTTATCATTCCACTCTATAGTGTATCAAGTTCTTTTATTTTATGTACTTTTCAAAAACATTTTGGCAAAAGTGATATTTCCAATTGATGTGGATAATTTGGACACCCAGTAATTTTAGTACTTTAGTGGTAGTTTACTTTAAAGCTATTGGTCCTTTGTAAAATAAGACATAATTTCTAATCGTATTTTAACGGTACTTTTTCAGTCAATTTATTTATAAAATTAAATGGAAATATTAGGCTAAAATCACTCTCAGTCGCAATAATGATGATGATGTTGTATATGTTATTATAATTATTATTATTCGTCATTAAGATGTTTTTAAAAATTGTGCAGTTTCTAAGGACTTGCCAAAAACAACAATTTATAACGAGATATGTCCGAAATGTACTGGATATTTTTACTTTGTATTTTTAATTACGGTAAATCTCCCCGGTACATCAGCTAATACATTGTAAATGCGACTCCATTAAAGTATTAGTTTAATGTTTCTATAACACAGCCAAAGGGGCACTGTATTTAGACTCGGTTATTGATCAAAAGTGTCCGACGCCAGCTAAGACATACTCGCAAATATTTAATGTCTGATTTTCGCTAAAAGCATGTACTATTTTTAGATTTGTACATGTTACTAAACAAATCCTGTTTAAATTAAGATATTCCGTTAATTTTATGGGATTACCTAACCTTCAGGGTGTGTTTTCAGCATTATTAACTTGTAGACAGGAAAAAGGATAATCTGGAAAGACGAAAGGAAAGAGAAGGATATCAATGCTGCTCTCAATGTCTACTTTTCCTGTAATTTATACTTCTCACTGATTAACCGTTCTTTATAAGAGGTAATCTGACTCAGATTTACGGAAATTTCGTTATATACAAGCGTGAAAATGTCCTCTAAATGTTTTATTTAATTTTATTACTTCCTTGATTTATTAATGAGAAAAAATGTACTTATATATATTCAACAAAAACAAGGAGATATTATTATTATTATTATTAATTGGTTTAAAAGACAAATTGAAAATCTAACTTTCTTAAATGATTTATTTTTCTTTATTTTTTGTGTATAAACAGTATCATTAATATAAGTTTAATTTTAATCATCTGCAGATATGTCATCTTTGTTGACGAAACGCGTATTGAGTATAGTATCGAGTGGGAAAAATCAAGTTTCAGGTTATGATGAAAATGGACATTTCGAGACCCGAAATTGGAATTTTTATCCGAATTGGCATTCCGTCTGTGTGTGCCGTTAATCATTGTTGTGACCAGATTTTCTCAAGCACATGTCAACGTGTAAATCTGAAATTTTACATATAATATCTGTGAGATCCAAGGATGAACTCTATTGAATATCAATGAAATTAATGTACCAAGGACGGCACGTCTTCAGAGAACAAAACATATTTATTGATTCCGTTCCTAAAACTAGAGTAAAATTTCTTTGATAAAAGATTGTCTTTTATTAGTGATGTAATAAAAAAAATTAAATGAGCAAAAACTGTTAGTACAATCGTTATTTACGTAACCAGTTATGAAAAGACTAATTTTATTTGACCAATGTAATATTTGCAGCGAGCGAGTTTTGCAAATTACATGAGTCAAGTAAAATTACTTTTCATAACGTGTTAAGTACAAAATTTTATCTAATCCCGCTTTAAAATAGGAAAAAAATGGCAATTTATTTTGAATACTATTTTGCGGTTCCAAACATAGTTACGCTTGCAGTCGTAAAAATAAATTTTGTTTATCGCTTTACCTGAGCGTTACTATAAATTGACATTTGTATAAACAAACCTCAGTTGTCAATCTGCTGAATTTTTTGAAGCAAATTTAATCGAAAATGGTTGATTCAGATATGGATATTCCATCTGATATAGAAGAATCTGCTAATTTAGCAGTAAATTCAACAATACCTAATAAATCAAAAAGGCAGGTATGAAGATGCATTTAAGAAATTTGAAAATTGGTGTCAACAAAAAGGAGTAAAAAATGTTTGTGAAAAGGTTCTCTTAGCGTACTTCGAAACGTTGAAAAACTATAAAGCATCTACAATATGGACTACCTACTCAATGTTAAAGGCAGAATTAAATGTCAAAAGAAACATTGACATCAAAAAATATAACATATTAACAGCATTTTTGAAGAGAAAATCTACAGGTTATCACGCTAAGAAATCTATCATTTTGACAAGAGAGAACTTTGAAAATTTTATTAGAAATGCTGATGACGGGAAGTTTTTATTTGCAAAGGTTTGATTTACTGTCACTATTTGAAACTTTACAGTTTTTAATTTCTTGATTATTTTAGGTAGCAATGATTATAGGAGTTGCCGGTGCTTGTAGAAGAGCGGAATTGTGTGACATGCGTATCAGAGATGTTGTGGATAAAGAATTTTTTTTTTAATTACTATTCCAAACACAAAAACAAATATGATACGGGAATTTGTGATCACAAATAGCAGTATTTCTAGATACAGAGAAAATTTAGTAGAAATTGTTCGAAAATATGTCAATCTGCGTCTACAAAATACAAAGCATGACCGTTTTTTTGTTAAATACAATAATAACAAATGTGGAGTACTACCTATAGGTATAAATACATTTGGATGTTTACCAAAATTAATTGCAAAACATCTTGGTTTACCAAATGCCGACGGTTATACTGGACATTGCTTCCGGCGGTCATCCGCATCTTTGCTCGCAGATTCAGGAACTGACATATTAAAAATTAAGAAGCATGGGGGATGGAAATCTAATACCGTAGCAGAAGGCTACGTCGAAAATTCTTTGGCCAACAAGAAATGAATTGCAAATAATATACTAGTAGAACATTTTGAGGTAACTGTTTCAAGAGAAGTAAATCAATCAGGTCGGAGTATAATGAGGAGGGATATTCTGAAATAGCTGCTAGGGAAAAAGAAATAAATATTCCGTCAGGTTCAGGAATAAATTTAAATAACTGTGTTTGTAGTAATTTTGTTGTTAATGTGTATGCAAACAAATCAAAGGAATAACTATGTTTTGAGTTCTAGTTTATTAATAGTGTTTTTTGCTTCTTAGTCTTAAAGTTCCTTCTTTAAATGATGGGTTTAATAATCAGTTACGTAAAAATTCATTACATCACTCAGTTATGTAATGGGACGGACAGTTATGAAAATGAGATGTTTCGTAACGTCAAAAATGCATTTAAAACTTGACTTTCATAACGGGGTTAGATAAAAAATTTTACGTGAGAAAAAATTTTAACAAACCATTTATCTTTTTGAAGAAAACATGCTTGATAAAGTAATTACTTAAATACGTACAATAATTCTTCTTTAAATTTTAAAGCTATATATAACAACCTATTTGGTTTCATTTTAACTTAGATTTCCTCAAATTTAACTTCCTATTATTTTTATTGCCACTAGTTTAGTTATTTAATGTTAAATATGCTAACTAAATATTGGGACAAGTATAAATGTTATTTGGTATTTAAGGTACCAATGAGTATCTAGTACATGTACAAGTAGGGCTGTCATAAAACAGTGGGGCATTTGACTTGACAACTCAGAACTCAAATGTCACTCACAGTATGTATTTTTAAATTGTTGTAACTAGTATCTTCCTGATTTGCAAACTCTAACTAACTGCCTTAAATTTCTTTCAGGGACAGTTGTGGACCTTCCCGAACTTTTGCCACGAACGTCAATATTTCCACCATATTTTTTAATTACATTATAAACAGTGATCTTTTCTCCAAAAAAAATCACGTCAAATATAATGCCAGTATGGTATTGCCAGATAATACTTTCATGCACTTTTTTATCAGGAGCTTTACCGCGTCCCATTCTTCCAAAAAAGTTAACGAGATACTGGCTACAACAATGTAAAAACAATACAAAACTGCGAGTGACATTTGAGTTTTAGTTGTCAATTCAAAACACCCACTGTTTTGTGTCAGAGCCTATTTGATACTTAAATACTAAACAATGTTTATACTTGTCCCAATATTTAGTTGTTAGCATATTTCAACATCAAATAAGTAAACCAATGGTAATAAAAAAATAAGAATTTAAATTTGAGAAAATCTAGGTAAAATGAAACCAAATATGTTGTTATATGCAGCTTTAAAATTTAAAGACGAACCATCGTACGCATTTAAATATCAAACATGTTTCTGAAAAATAACAATATGTCCCAACTTTAAGTTGTTAGGGCTCGTACTAGTTTTAATTGATAGGTTAAAGTAAACAACAACATTTTTGCGACTGTTTTCGGTACGTTACTGTTTGCGGAAGTGGGTGGGATAAACTGACAAAGTCCAACATACATAAAATGTATGTCAAGAAAAATCTTTGTTAGATTACAAAATTTCAATAAAATCACAGAGTGCGTTTCAAAGTTGCTTGGAAAAAACTTAAAATTTTTGTCAGTTTTGATGCCCCTAGCGGCTAAATGAGGCAACATGGAATAGAAGTAAATTTAGTTAAATCGACTTACAACAAAAACCTATGGTGGCTCCATGTTTCTTTCTCTAACTCTTTTACGCAACCTGGTAATAATAATTTAAATGCTCTTAATTCAGAAAACGTGTTGTCGTTAAATATTAGTTCTGTCACGCAAAATGATGTAATGAATGCTATCAAAAAGATTAGGCCGACTATGACAATGGGTCCTGATTTAATATCAGCATTCATAATAAAGGACTACGCATCAGTTTTGGCTGACCCACTTACTATAATTTTTAATTTAATATTGCAAACTTCTTGTTTTCCTGATTTATGGAAACTCTCGAGGGTATGCCCTATTTACAAAAAAGGAGATAGAAATGAAATAACAAACTATAGGCCAATAACCATCATTTCTAACTTTGCAAAATTGTTGGAGATTATTCTACATGCAATCATATACAATCACGTATCTGGTATGATATCGCTTGAGCAGCATGGATTCGTGAAAGGCAGGTCTAAAGTTACAAATCTTGTGTGTAAATCTCAGTATATCAGTGCAATTAGATCAACAAAGTCAGGTAGATGTAATATATACTGACTTCTCCAAGGCATTTGACAGACATGACCACGGTATTTTATTAACTAAATTTGAGAACTTTGGACTTTCCAGGCCAATAGTTATATTTCTTAAATCCTCTTTGCAAGATAGGTATCAATTTGTCCAATACCGTGGATACAGGTCTGGCAAATTCTTGCAGAAGTCAGACGTACCACAAGGTTCGATATTGGGACCACTTTTATTTGTCTTGTTTATCAACGATATCACATCTAATCTCCATCGAGTACATTATCTATTATATGCGGACGACTTAAAACTATTTTGCGAAATTAAGTCTGAGACAGATTGCGAATATCTTCAAACAGCATTAGATAACATAAATCTCTGGTGTGCGAATAATATATTACCGTTAAATGGATCAAAATGTAATGTTCTGACATTCACGAGGAAGGTAACCTCAATCAAATAAAATTATAAACTGGATGATTTAATATTACAAAGGCCAGATTACATAAAAGATCTTGGAGTTGTTTTTGATCCTAAATTATCTTTCATACAGCTTATCGAAACGACTACTTCGTCGGCATATAAAAGCTTTGGACTTGTCATACGCAATTCAAAAGGGTTTGGTAGCTTGCATACGCTTAAAGTGCTCTATGTTTCATTTGTTAGATCGCGGTTGGAATATGCATCAATAGTGTGGAGTCCCATTTGTAATATACATATACAACGACGATTTGTAAAATCAGCAGTATACGTACTTGATGGTGAATATCCGGAAAGAAGCATTCAAAACGATATTTTACTTGCACAATTTATATTTTTTTTGTATAAGGTGGTTAATAATTTAGTTGACTGTATATGGATATTAAACCAAATTAATTTTAAAGTTCCAAGAATATCATCACGTCACAACCGCATTTCTAAACTTCCTACAGCTAATACTAATATTATGATAGCATCCTCTTTATATTAATGATCGCAAACTATTACAACGTGGAGGACAGTATTGATATTGACAACAGTTTATAATTAATAGGGAATTTTTTACACAACGTAACAACGCGAAAATCTGATGCAATCATTTTTTCTATCCTAACCAAAGATAGATTTTTGCATTGTTAAGTTGATACCCATTTTTTAGGTTAAGTGATATATGGCTGCATTCAGGGAATTGTAGCATTACAGCGCTGTGGCGCTTTACTCTCACTGAATGAACATTTCTCGAATCAGGTAACTTTAACTCTTTAATTTTTTGGTTGGCAACACTGATTGTTTTTTAACCTATAATCAGTGGCATACTTCAAGCGTGCTTATAGAATTATAATGATGAAATGGAGATTATATTGAGCAAACTATTTTCTTATTTACCCTGGATGAATTTAAAACCATTTTAGAATGTTGATGATATCTCTAGATGTATAAATTTGTTTATTTATTTCCACAATTCAAGTTTGTTAGATTAACTTTTGTTGACAAGCTACAATGTTTTATTTACTAATGCAGCACTAAAGCGGAGGAATTATATGCTTTATCGCTTTACTAAAGCGCTGCTGCGCAGCGTGTAAATCACGAACTATTCAGTACACCGCTTCAATAAAACGCCAGAGCGCTGAGTTTCCCTGAATGCGACCATTAATGGCATGACATAAACAAAACATCACTGACACTGACAGTAGTATGAAATTAACACAACAACGCGAAAATCTGTTTTTATTTAGGACAATAGAGAGTGAATCAATTTAAGGTTACAGATTATTTTAATTTATTTGAAAAATATGAAACAGTTTTTGTTATTTTAAAATTATTGAAACTTGTTTAATTTGGACCAATTTATACAAATAACAAAAAAACATTAGTTATAAAATATCGATTATTAATTAAATCTGCATTTGCATTTGCAAAATGTTTTTCATCAATGTTGTTCAATTTAACTCGGTGTAAATGTTGATAAAATTACGTATTAGTAAAACCTAGATATTTTTTGATCAGAAATATAAATTACTCACCAAAAATATTTCATTATTCAAACCAACAAAATTTCTATTACTCTATTTACTTTTTCAATGAAGAACTTGATTAATCATGAGTCATTTGAGGTAATTGAGAAATTAATTTCTTTTTAGCTTTCAATAACACGTGCAGACATAATTTGACAGAATTTGACACCTTTGTCTTACGATTCTGTGACTTTTCTAAATATAGAACACATATTATCAATATCATAAATATTATTTTTAGCAGGGCGATAATTATTAGGTGGAATTAATAAAAAGTAAATACATTATCTAGTACATTTGAACATTAGGTATCAACTTACATTATGAAATTTAACTGAATCGAAAAAAATGTATAGAAACAAAGATGGAGAAAATTTCATGTAGATATTTCCTATTAACGAAATATTCGAGTAATCTCTGTTGTCGAGTTACTGGACCATGCCTGTTTTCTACAAAATGATCTCCATGTGAAATCAGTTGTTTTTGGGAACATTGTTATATTACTGTTTACTAGATATCATCAAGTCAGATTTCCATTACTGTCCTATGTGTCATCCATCGTGGTGTTTTTTGTTTTTATGAGTTAGAAATAGGAGCAAAATTCTAGCCATTAAGACCAAAAGATGCACTGGCGTATGACACACAATGCAATAGTAAAAACTCAGCCTTATGTAATTAGTGGCGAGCCCTGAGTAGCAGAAAATACTAAGCGGAACTACACAGTCGTGTTTCGCCATTTTTTTCATGCCGTCCCTTTGTGATAAGCTTAATATCATATATCTGTCAAACAGAAATGTCAAAATAATGAAACAACCAGTGGACCGTGTGGCTGGCAAGTAAATACAAAACCTTTAAAATGGATTCGGAAACCTTTTATATTTATATTAATGTTCTTCTTGCTACATATAAACAGCACAAATTTATTTTGGGTCAAGTCATCACAACTGACATAAATGTTGAAATATGCAAGTTCCGCCAACGCCGGCTTCGCCAAAAGTTAAACTATAGTGCACTATTCGCTAAACAAAAATGAACATGTGAAATTGCAATATGGCCGACACTTGACCAGTGAAATCAATCGGGTTGACGGCCCTTTTAAAATCCAAAGTAAACTATTACAAAAAATAAAATTTGTGCACATTATGACGTAATTTTGTATCACTGTTACCTCAACAGATATGGGGTCTAGTTATTATTTTTTAATAGCAATAGGGGTAGTTTTTTGGTATTTTTGAAAAGGGACTGTTTTTCGGATTACAAAAATATATCATAAGCATGGGGTTGCATATGAACATTTCGAGAAAATAGTTATTGCAACTTAACTTTGAACAAAAAATTTATTTCAAATGAAAAATGTGGCACGTTGTGAACTTAAGCTCCTCCCTCTGAGTAACATACAATTATTATGACAGAAAAATAATCAAAAATAAAAATAATTATTTGAAAATTTTTACAAACGAGGTTACTAACAAACTTTGTAAAAATCTGGTTTTATTTTTTGGAGTCTAGAACTGATCCTGATCGGAGATTCCACTATAATTTAGGTATTTACCTCGTTTTAGCTATATGCGACATTTCAGAAAAAGTTTTGTCCCTAACCTCAAATTACTTTAAAAAAGTTTATGAAACTATTTTGGCAGCTAGTCAATGTTAGAAAAAAAGTACGTTATGAATGTTATGATTAACAACAAATTTACAGTTTTATTTTTGCGTGTTGCATTAAAATTTTAAATATTTTGTTACAAAAGTAATTTTTTATTTCAGTCTTAATGTATTACGTAAATAATTGAAATAAATTATCTGCTGTTAATTTCATTATTTATTTGCTAGAGACATTTCGTAGCTAATTTTTATTGCTTGAAATAAATAATGTTTTCTCATACATTAAGTGCTAGATAGTTTAGGGTATTGTATTGTGTTCTGTAATTTGGTCCTTGACAAATAAGCACATGGACATATAGACCAGCTTTTCAGACTTATCTGTTTTGTTCATGCCAATAGAAGCTGTGAGAGGAGACAGGTTGTCTGCCTCCTAGTCTAGAAATACGCCAACACTAACCTATTTCTTCTTTCTGACGGATCGATTGTGTCTAAAGACATATCAGTTGCATATTGAAATGTTTATAATAGACAAGTGTGCAAATTTACAGAAAACAGGCTGAAATTTCATTGCCATTAAAGAAAGTTGTATCGCTAAAAGTTTTAAGGATTCTTGTTGGAAAAATATTAGAACAGACAACTGGACTAGTATTTAAAATACATAAAAAATAAATAAATACGGGAAATTTTAGTTGTGGTAATAATATACAAGTTATGTGAAAAGCGATACATTAAAATCTGTTTTGTAAAATTAATGTTAAGAAAGAAAGGACTGTGATAACTATGTTAAAAAATAATAGGTAAAATTTTATATTTAAAAACAGATCGCTTTTTTGGAGGCCACAAAATTGTTTTTTTTTAAGGAAATCAACCAATTCAGTAGTGGAAAAGCCAGGCTTATGTACCCCCCCTCTATCGAAACTTTGTAGGTTAGTTTCTAATGTACATTCCTAAAAAATGACTACCCATATGATGACCTTATGTATAAAAAAAGCCACTAATGACACCACAACCAAAACAGATAAACAATAATTTATAATTAATTAATCTATCAATAAATCTAAAATTTCGGTTTTAGAAAAAAAATGCAGCATACAATCAAACTGATTCTACTAGCAGTTGTTAAAGTAGACAATTGCTATTTCTGATTACATATGTATAGGCACACTTTTTCTAAAATAATGCCCTTTTCAAAAAAATGCATAGAAACAAAGTTAAAGACAGTGTTTTTTCATCAAACCACAGAAATTAGACCGTTTCCTGTAGATCATTTTTTATTCAGAAAATTGTTGTATTTTTTGTTATGCCAAGTTAATGGATTATGCGAGCATTTACACATATGGACTCCATATTAATAGTGAGACCAGTTATTTTTCTGGGGAAGTTTTAAAAAATGTTCGCTGAACTTTAATTCGCAAAAAAATTAACTGTCAAAGTATGACGTAATTCACATCCAAATCACAGTTTGTAAAACTGAAAATGACAATTGGGAAGGTTTATTTTGTTGAAAGTGTCAAAAGATTTAATAATATGCAAGACAAAATAGTTAAAATTAAAATTTAACCCTATCGTTTGTACCACTGTATCACAATAGCAATAAATTATAATTATTAACTACTTTTACCAGATAAATTTAAAGAAATTCATAAATAAAAGCACAACACGTATAGAAGTACCTATTAACCAATCTGACAGACATGTATCTGCCACTGTTACAGAGTCTTCATAAGGTTTTGATTTGTTTGGAAACTTTTTAATATTGTCAACATCTTGCATGACGTAACGATTTTTCGGTTTCATTATGTCACTAAAGTCCGAGGAGGCACTCGCAGGCGCGGTGCGTGGCCAAGAAAAGTAAAAAGTGGAAGAGGGGGCAATATTTTAAGTGGAACATATTTTGCCGTCGAGTAAGTAATGATTTTGGATACTGATTCAGATTACGTAAATATTATATGCATAATAGATGAGGTGCGCCAAAATGGGGCATTATTTTTTTATTTCTAATACTGACACTAATTTTTTATGTATATACATATTAATATGAATAACTATACAAAAGAAAATAACGGCATTTGGTATACTTGTTTACTTCCCTTTTTTGTAAGTCCGTAAGATACCCATATAATACAAAATTAGGACTTATTTTGACCCCGGTTAAGCTTTTTTTTGTAATTTCTTGCTTTTTGTAATTATATCTTTGACAATTCTGATGCTCCAGGCTCTTTAAGTACAAGTATGCGTGTACGCTTTGTACATAAATACGACATATGGATTTTCTTAGGCGTTGATTAAACTATATAGTTTTACCCATGTAGGCCCTAGATTTTTGTTAAATAATATATGTTTTCCATGAAGTTGCATGAAGTTATTGAATGGGCGTTATTTATTAATTTGGTTGCTTAACGCAGTAAAATTAAAGATGGCTCCCAATCTTTTAATATTTGCACCCAATAAATTAGTTTCCAATAAATAAAGGTCACTCAACAATGGCACAGATTTGGAAAACACTCGACCAAACTGAAAATAAAATATGTCTTCAATTGGTTATTAAAAATTCCCCTACGCTCAGACGCTTTTTCGAAATTCCTATTAAATATGAAATCCACAAAGCATGATATTAAAAGAAACAAAAAAAAAGCTAGAACCTGAGGCGGATCTAATAATGCCATTTTCGCCTAAAATAAACTTCGTGTAATGCTATACAAAGACTCATAAACGTAATATAATGTTATCTGATATGTGGTTAGCGAAGACGTGAACATCGAACCGTGTTTTGTTTGAGGGAAAACTTGTATTATTTTGTCGCCTCGCCTGACTTATGGTTCTACATCTTTCAATAACGAATACCAGAAATTCGACTACACAACTGAATATAATTGATAGTATTGCTAAGCGGGTATCTAAAAAGATTTATTTTTATTTACTTTTGTGTGGTTAAACGATAGTTGAAATAGGTGAATCCATTATTTATGAATGAATATATACAAGGATTTCGTATTCAAGGATTTAATTTTGTTATTTATCTACTAAAATTTTTCAAAAACAGTTTTAAATAAACTGTAAAAATTGTTACGTGAAATCCAGTCGTAGTTAACATTTTTTTGTCTTTAAGTTTTTGACATATTTTAAATGACCGCTGGATGCAGAATTTCATTTGCTTTAAGAAAATATAAGTTTGACGTATTTATTTTTGAAAATAAATGAATTAAGCGATTATTATATGAGGCGTTCGGCTTTAAGAGGTGTTAACTGATATCATTATAGATTAGTAGATTATCGCATGTAGAACATGTTAAGTGCATATAGAATCGTTGACTTTATTTTATTGAGTAATAAAATGATAGATGGCGGTATAGTATGTTTGTAAATGATGTCAATTGACAAAATGTTAAAGGTTATGCACGCCATCTTAGTTAAGTGCATAACTAAGTGGCGTCAGTAGTTAACACCTTTTGAAAAGTGGTTTTATTTAGTGGAAAATGAAGAGGAAAATAGTTCAGACGGGTCAGCAAGTATCTTTGACGACTCTGACTTAGACCATACTTACAGTAATTCCATTTCATCATCAGACAGGGAAAATATTGTTGAAGTTAGTACATTTATGTGATTTCACTTATTTCATGAAAAGTATGTTAAGTACTGTACTTACCATGACATAAAATCTGTTACGTAACAATCACATAAGATCTTTTACATGTTTTCATTACAGAATGACCAAAATACAAAAAGGAAACGACTTCGAAATGAATATGAGTAAAGTAGAAATACTCGTCTAAAGGACAGTGGTAGCAAATATCGCACATATAGGGGAAAAGTCCGTGAAGTAGACAAGAAAAGACCAGGAAGTCCCTGTACCTGCATACTAAAATGCTCTGAGAGAGTATCTGATGATGTAAGACAACACATTTTTTAAAAAATTTGAGGTTTCGCTAATTATAATATTCAAAATACATATTTAAATGGTTGCATAAGAAAACAAAGTATAAAAAGAAGAAATAAAAAACTGATACCTGAAGAACATGTACAATGCAATACGTTGTAAAATCCAAAATGGCCAACTATACAATTTGTAAAAAGGCTTTCATTTCCATACACGGAATTGAACATGGTAAACTCAAAAAAATTGTTAGTAAATATGGGAATGATTTGGATAGAAGCATGGATGGAAGAGGAAGTCATGGGAAGCATCTCAAGAAATACACTCAAGAGTATATTTAAACTGTTAAAAATTTTATTGAATTGATTCCCAAATATAAAAGGCATTATAGCCGACATAAGGATCCTAACAGAAAGGACATGAACATGCAATATAGTATTCAGTCTTTATACGAAGAGTACCGTAAAGACTTCAAAGTAAGGTGGATTTTTACAGAAGAATTCAACATCTCCTTTAAATTACCTAAATGTGACACTTGTACCAAGTGTGATGAATACACAGTTGGAATTGAGCGTGCAAGTGAGACAGAGAACACAAATGAATTGAAAAACTTAGCAACTCAGAAAGAAATTCATTTAAGAAAAGCAGACGCAGCACGATAAGCCTTAAATCAAGCAATCGAAGAATCATAACACAATAGCGAAATACATGTCATAACTTTTGATTTACAACAGGCGCTTCCAACACCAAAGTTAACAACTGGACCATGCTTTAAAAAAAATTACGGTGTTGCAATCTGAGCATTCATAGTTGTACTCCGCCAGAAAAAGGACACTTTTTTATGTGGGATAAGTCTACAGCAAAAAGGGGTTCAGATGAAATATGCAGTTGTCTAAAAAAGTATTTTGAGGAGAACAACATATAAGGAGATACACTGTATGCCTTTTCAGACAACTGCTGCAGTCAAAATAAGATCTGGTCTATTGGTTGTATCTTTTAGTGACAGGACGATTTAAAAAAAGTAGTACATATCTTTCCACAAGTAGGACACACAATGCTGCCAAGTGATAGAGAGATTTTGGAATAGTAGAAAAGTTCGCTAGAAAGCAACCGGCTTTCTACTCTCCTACAGAGTGGGAACACATCTTAAAAAACGGCCAAAAAAAGAATCCTTTTATTGTTACTCGAATGAAGCAAGAAGACTTTCTCAAATTTTCAGATTTACGTGAAAACTTTAAACAGGCCAATAAAACCATAACTAACCAAAATTTTACTGTCATCGTGTGTGAAATTTGAATTTAATATTGTAAACTACTTAACAATGTTAGGTTATGATAGCTATAATGGCCTGCCAAATGAGATATTTCTAAGAAAAAGAGGAAGACCTACTACGATAGACGATTTTCAGTAAACTTGATAAGAAAATATTAGACTTACCTATTGACGATTCTAAACTGAACCACGTTATGTCATGTCTTCAGCGGATACCTCTAGTTTATCACTCCTTTTATTATAAACAAATCAAGTTCCCAATAAATTTTAATGTTATATGGGTTTTCTATAAATTGGATAGCTACAAATTTATATTGTGTGAACATGTTAATTTTTCTTCTATACATTTGTGTAATAATACGTTGTTTTAATTCTATCCTTATTCTTATTAGTAGTGTTTTATTTAAAATCAATCAATGTAAAACATCTTAAGTAACATTTTTTCAAAATTTTATCCTTTATTTTTAACATTTTTGAAATATTCTCTAGGCAGTATGTTCTACTCAATTTCATATTTATTATTACAAAATTGGAGGTATTATTTTTCCATGTTTGATTTTTGACTTTTATTTTTACATAAAAATCTCTCTTATTCAAAACTTTGACTTTATCACTTAACATCTTTTACAACCAAATGCCTCATATATTAAAAAAAAAATACTGTAGCTTTGATAAAGTAATTGTAGTTGGCCTAGAATATTTTCGGTTATTTCTCTACGATTTTTGCCTATTTACGTATTTTTTTAAAAATCAATCTAATAAATGAATATTAAACAAAGAAGTAAGCTATGGAAATATTTTATAAGAATTCTAAGAAATAAACCTTGTGTGAATAAAAACAGTGGCGCACATTTTTTTTTTGTAACATGTACCTGAATAGCATACTCCACTGGAATAAAGCCTCCTGAGTGCAGCAACGACAAGCAAAAAGTCGTGACATGTAACGTTTTCTTGTTACATTAATAAAACATTATGGGCAGGAATAACATTATCGTTATTTTTACTAATCTATTTATTGCGATATATCAGTAATGTATATAACACATATTAGGCTTACATAGATATATCTATAAAGATAGAGAATAATTTTTGGAAAACATGCTCAGTACATTTTTTTCTTTTATGGGGGTCAAATCGTCTCGCTTTAAGAACCCATCATCCATCATGGCTGGATCCTATCGTCTTTGATAACGAATTTCCATTGTCCTGATATTTTGATGAAATCTTTCTCCTTGCTTGTTGCTTACCGCACCCAAATTTTCAGGAAAAAAGTTTAAACGAGAATACAGAAAGTGAATTTTTAAGTCATACGATAACCAAGCGTTTGGTACGAATCTAAAAGTTCGCTTACTAGTTGCTTGTAATTCTCATCCTTCTTGTTCCCTAAAAATCCCCCTGACTACGCTTACAAATGAGTTCCAAGCTCTGAGTTTCTGTCTGTTGGGTGTTCCATTAAAATCTGCATCGTCAAGCAATTTTCTAATTTGAGGACCATTAAAAATGCCTTCTTTAAGTTTGGCGTCACTTAATTTAGGGAAAAGTTCTCTTAAGTATTTGAATCCTTCACCATCTTTATTCATAGCCTTCACAAAATTGTTCATTGGCCCAAGTTTAATATGAAGAGGTGGCAAAAGAACATTATGTGAAACAATTACCTCTGTATATTATGATGAAACAGAGATATTTATAATGCCAGTTATCATTTAATATTCAACAGTGGCTCAAAATTATTCGGAAAGGAATGTTTAAATATCAAATAAATTTCGCATATTTCAATAATACGACAGACATAAATTCCATAACGAGGTACTAAAGTTGTAAACTTCTCTTATTGGTCTCCTAATAAAATTATAATTTTATATATCCGTGGAAAGGACAGGATTTCAAGATCTATAGAATATTTTTGTCAAGCCATTCTTAGGGGAGAGTGGAGAAATTGTGTCTTAAATGAATATCAATTTCAAATTTGGTTATTGTTTTACAACAAGTTTTACAACATTTAAGAAACCGATATTATGGTTATGCTCATTGTCCATAAACAAGATAAGGCATTACCCGAGCATATTTATTTATGTTTTTCCTGTACTGAATGATTCCGTACAGGAAAAACATAAATTACTCATATTGAATCAGGAAATAATTATGTACCCAATTTTTTGCGCAAAATAACGGTGAAAAGTTAAATCTGTGCAGATCATCTCATCTGGCATATCTTTTTCAAGATGATATTTTCACTTTAACAATTTTTTTCTTTTATTTGCATTCAGCATCAAGTTTACCATTAGAGAAAATAAAAATAATATCGTTTATATTTAAAATAAAAGTATTTTATAACGGTATTTATGATCATAACTCAAAAGTTATAAATATTTCATCATTCATAAAATATGATTGCATTATATTTTATATTCAAATTACGTTTATGGAATTCAAGTTTTTTTTTCTGTTAAGAGGATATAATATTCGGGATCTACCACTTTCTCCTAATGTTCACGGGACCTTATTGCAAAGCTTTTAAAATGTTCAAGATCAACAGAACGCTGGGCAATTTCTTTCATATCGAATGCACATGACGGGTTGAATACCGAATACAGTATGCTTTTTATAAAGCCTTTTCGGTACGTAACCCCTATAACCGAAATAAAGCGAGGGAAATTCTTAAATTTCAATTTCGTTATTTTTAATTCTTCCCCAGAGATATGAAGGCTAAAGAAGAAATAAAATTTTACATTTAATGCTTACTGGAATTAGCAATATACGCCTATACTGAGTATTTTTTGTAGAAGGATTATTTGAATATAAAATTTTTAAACCTTTGCCAGGAACGTGGCCAACAATTTAAGACTTAAGATTTTAGCACATATAGGAACAGGCGGACACTCTTATATAGTAAAGATAATTCAAGTTTAAATATAATACAAGATAGATTTATTGGGGTTCAAAATAAAACAAAGAAGGTTTAGTGCCATATCCCCCAAAAAGAAACAATTATGCAGCTACGGACACGTGTTTCGGAGTTATTGCCCCTCATCAGCGTATCGTAGCTAAGGAATTGGATCTAGGATGGAATATATCAGGAACAAGAACTAAAATAAGGCTGGAAAGTACAGTACACAGTACTCAATTAGTGTCTTCATGTTCTCATGTGCCACATTTGGGGCCTCGATGAGCACAGTCAACACACAGAGCCCTATGTGTACTGCTCATTTTCACCTGGCACATACAAATAAAACAAGATAGATTTATTGGGGTTCAAAATAAAACAAAGAAGGTTTAGTGCCATATCCCCCAAAAAGAAACAATTATGCAGCTACAACGGTTTCGGAGTTATTGCCCCTCATACGTAACATAGCTAAGAACTGGATCTAGGATGGAATGCCAGGTGGAAATGAGCAGTACACATAGGGCTCTGTGTGTTGACTGTGCTCATCGAGGCCCCAAATGTGGTACATGGGAACATGAAGACACTAATTGTACTGTGTACTGTACTTTACAGCCTTATTTTAGTTCTTGTTCCTGATCTATTCCACCTAGATCCACTTCCTTACTACCTACTGATGAGGGGCAATAACCCGAAACACATCCGAGCTGCATAATGTTTTTTTGGGGGATATGAACTAAACCTCTTGTTTTAAAAATAGTAATGTATCGGTGGCGGCGCATGATAATTTTATTTGTGGGGCTCTAGTTTCTTAAAAAATATGAACATCACAATAAAGAATCACCTTCATTCAGTCCCTCGGTAACTTCATCCAAGTAGAAATATGAATTTTGATAACAAAAGAAAAAGTTTTATGTACATATGTACATAAAAAAGTTCACAATATAATAATGCGAGTAAAAATGTTATTGCTTATACACAAAATCAAGTCATCTGTCCTTCTTGCAAATACAATGTTTTATGACTTTTTCGTCAAAATTGCTTGTTATGGATAAAGTTCTTATTCACTCATATCATTGCTAGGGCATTAAGGCGTTCTTCATTTATAGTGTTTCGTAAAAATGTCTATCTTTTAGAGTTGAAAAACATCTTCCTGATTCAGCAGTAGACATCGAAGTTGTCACAATAATTTTTAGTTGATTGATTCGCCCTTTACTTGATGAAAATCCATTTTAACATCGCACTGAATAAAACTTACGTTTTAAGATTTTCACAAAAAATTTTTATATTCATATATTTACGAAATATATATAAACAGACAATTGTTTCGCCAACACATCCTTCGTCAATGTGAGTACTAGACTAGCTATTACAATTATGGGTAGGGTGTATAAATAAGCTTGATGACATTGTAAAATTGCATCCTAAATAAATCAAAATAAAAATAGAATTGTAAACTTGTAAATATTAAATATAAACGGATCATTCACATTTAAAAAATATAAAATATACCTATATATAATAAAGGAAAAAAATGTATGTTCTATAGTTCTTTTAAGCTCAAATTGCCAAAGGATAAGTCAAGTTTTACCAAAAACCTGAAAATGTCTATTGATAATATTTTGCATTGAAATTGAATATAAAAAGCGTAACAAATTGTAGGAATTTAGAAAGTATACAGATTTTAAAAATAATTAAATATGTATGTAAATATTAAAACATGTTCAATAATGGTGAGGAGTTTGTTTCTAGTTGGTCATTTAGAATTATTTCTGAATCAATAAGCTAAAAGATTCGAAATAATTCTAAATACAACTAAACAAACTCCACATTATTGAACATGTTTTAAATTGAAAAAGTTTACACAAATTTTTAAATACATTAATTACAAAATTACAATAGAATTTTGGTGAAGACCATCTTGGCAATAGAGCTTAAAAGAACTATAGAAAATACATTTTCCTATTATATATATATTTATTTTTTTAAATGTGAATGATCGTTTTATAATATTTAAAGTTTACAATCTTTTTATTTGATTTATTTAGGATCAATTTCAATAACTTTTCCCCCTGTAAATGTCCGCCACGTGTTGGCGACAAAGTTTATATATATTGTAAATATATGAATATAAAATTTTGTGAAAACTTAAAACGTGGGTCGACAATAATCTTAGTAACTTGGCCACCTACAATATTTTTAAAATCCGTTCTTGAATAAATGACTTCCAATTCAGTCCTTAATTTGTCTTGTAACATTGGATAAGATTCAACAACTGATTTGAAAGACGTCGGAAATTTCTTTGAATAATTAGGAAAATTGTCTACATTCACTAAAGATGCGTCTTCTAAATGACCTCTGTATGACATTCTTTCTTTCATCTGAAAAATTATTGTATCACACACTTAGCAATTACGGAATTTCTATTTTCAGGATTAATTTTTCTCCGTTTATTTTCATTCTCAATATTAGTAATTTCTTCTTCTATCTCATCAGTTGAATTTCTAATAGATGATATAATTTTTTCAAACTCTTCAACTTTTTCTTAAGTTCAATACTGTCTGTATTACTGGCTTGAAATTGATAAAATAATACGTCTACATGTGGAAAGATTTTGTGAAATATTTTCTTTAAAATATACCTAATTTTAGTCCCCTGCTTGTTGTGTTTTATAATATTTCGTCTATAAATTGATCTAACTGAACTGCAATATTTACCTAACATTGCCACATCCATACTGCACTTTAATGATATGCAGAAATTTCGTTCTTTTTACTTTCTCACCCCTCAAAGTGAGGAAGTTATGTATTCGTGAAAAAACCTTTGAAAATATTTATTGCATTTCTGGACGAATCTCGACGAATTATACGATACACAAAATTTCAGACAGAAAAAATTTTCTGTCTGTGTGGTTTGCGATAGCAGCTACAGTTTTTGAGATAAAGCTTCAAATTTGGCACACACATTCTAGAGGTCAAGGAAGAGACTGAGTTTGTTGATGGGTAAAATTGGTCCCAATGTCTAAAAAAAATATTAGTGATATTCCACCAATGTGACTTTTTTGAAACATCAAAATGCGACTTTTTTGAAACGTCAAAAATTACTTTTATTACAAACTCCACCACACGTCGAGTTTTACTACAGTAAGGAAGTTCTGATCCCCAAGTAATTGGCAGCGGTTTTTATTTTCTGATTTAAATGTTTTAGATCTTTAAATTCTGTTACCGACCATATCTTGTCCATTCCGACAGAATCGGAATAAAATAGAACACATGGAAAACAAAACAGAGCATTTACCTTATCACATCCACAAATCCACACATTTTTTTGTAAATTTCCTTACAAAAATGCCTCGTGAAAGCACGTGTCCCTATCTTGTCTGGTTGGTTAAGAGTCAATTCTGGTGTTGGTTGTCCGAGTTTCTTGATTTTTACTTTTTCTGCTAACGGCAGAGTTTTAAGATTCACTCTCAGAATATTATTTACGCGATTATCAGTCATTTTGACATCAACCAACGTAAAATAACACAAAAACACTCAAAACAGTGAAACCACAAATAAATATCGAGAGCGAAACAGGCGAAACGATATAAGCATCACTACACTACATAAACATTAAAATCGCACTGCGGTGGGGAGCAATTTTGGGAAACCCATATTGGACCATTCTTTTTTGACCAGCATCTAACTGGAGCAGTTTATTTAAACTGTTTAACAAACACTCTAGAAGATTTGGTTGGCGACATTCCTTTATCTACACTTCGAAGAATGTGGATGCAACATGATGGTGCTCCACCTCACAATGCCGCTGCGGTTCGTCAGTTTTTACACGAAACTTTTCCCAACAGATGGATTGGGCACGGGGGACCAGTGAGTTGCCCTTCAAGGTGTCCAGATATGACAAGTTGCGACTTCTTTTTATGGGGCTTTATAAGAAGTAAAGTTTACGTTACACCACCAACTACCGCGGAAGATATGCGATAGCGCATTACAGTCGCATTTCAAGAAATTACGCCACACATGCTGACCAATGTTGAACAGTCTTTTAAAAACCGAATTCGTTTGTGTATTAATCAAAATGGAGGACAGTTCGAGCAGTTGATGTAAATCAGCGGCCTAAAAAAATAAATTGTTGTAGGTAAAATGGTCTTGACGTTGATTTTACGGAAAAATTTTATTAGAATAAAATGTTTTGATTTGAAAATTAGAGCCATATACCAACTTTCATTGCACTTGAACAAAAAAAAAAAAAAATAATACTACAAATTAAAGTGAATAGCTTTTTATTTTTTAACACAAGTGTTCTTTGTATTAAAACACTGTAAAGTGGCTATAAATTGTCAAAGATTTTACATTATTGGTTGGTGTAAAAAGTCAAATCAATTAAAATGCTTACCCTCGAGCAAAAAAATATTTATTGTATGATGCTATGGGTTGGGGCAATTTAACTACAAAGCGGTGGTTAGACAGTTCGAACCAAACCAAACGACGAAGGAAAACAATTTGACTTTTGTTTGTGGATTGGAGAGAAGTATCTCACGGAAAGAAATTTTGAAAACAACATTATTTTTTCGGACGAAGCGACATTTACCACTAACGGAGTGTTTCTTCACAAAATTGTAGGTACTGGTCAGATGAAAATCCAAATTTTAGAATAAACTGTAGAAGGCAGTATTCAAAAAAAGTGTATGTTTGGTGTGCCGTTTCATACGATGGGATAATTGGACCTTATTTTTTGGATGGAAATTTAAATCAATATGTGTATTTGGAGATATTATTTACAAAATTACCTTGATGAAATGAATTGGGCTGTGAAACAAAAAAAATTATTATCAGCAAGACGGTTGCAGCCCACACTCAGCTCTTTTAATAATGAATTATTTGAACAATACATTTGGGGGAAAATGGACTGGTAGATTTTCCGTAGACAACCATACCCACCAGGAAGTCCGGATTTAACAATTATGGATTTTCACTATTGGGGCAAACTGAAACAACCAGTTTATATAGACAACTTTAACAATGATTTGAAAAATTAAAAACAAAATTACTGATGTGATCAGAGCCATACCTCTTGAAGAAATAAAAACTCACAAAAAATTTAGAAAAAGGATGGAATTATGTAGTAATTTAGGTGGGACACTATTTGAATAGGTTTTTAGTTGAATTAGTTGCAATTGTTAATTGTGTTAAAAAATAAAAAGCTATTCACTTCAATTTGTAGTATTTTTTTTTTGTTCAAATGCAATGAAAGTTGGCATATGGCTCTAGTTTTCAAATCAAAACATTTTATTCAAATGTTCTCCGTAAAATCAACATAAAGGCCATTTTACCTACAACGATTTAGTTTCTTGTATATACATATAATATATTTTTTTTAATACTAAACTATTATATGAATTCGTTACAATATTTTCATTTATCTTCATTCATTTATGTGCATAGATATAATGGCAAATTCACCAAGTTTGGATAAAACTGGTTTACAGTAAAAAATCACCTTGTACGTCTATATTTTTCTCATAAGAATATTTTCCATTTACATTTAAAGCGGAGATTTATAGAAATGGGAAAAATTCTAAATTGACTTGTTTTGAATGAGATTCTGTTTTTTTTCAAATGTATAAAAACATAACATGGGTAATTAAAAGAAAAACAAGTGAGGTACATTCACCACTGCGGTGAAGATGCCATATAGATTTTCAGAAGACGGACAAAGTACATCGGATCGGTTCCAGAATGATTTGTTATTCGATGCCTGCAATTGTTGTTAAAATTGCCTAAGACGCGTTCGGGAATGATCGCAGCGGTCCGGGAATGCTTAAAATTGCTTCCTTATGTTCGGTTTTATTGAAAATGATACCCCACATGCCTCGCTTGACCTCAGGTATCTTCGGGTAACTTCGGAATGGTCGGGTCCAGTTCGGCTTTTGAGATAAAAACAATAACCTCGGTGGCTGTTAGCAACCTTGAAACTTGCTTGCACTTTTTAATTTCTTAAAACGCTATTGAAAGTGCTTATAGCTCCTTCGAGAATGATCGGAGCGGTTCGTGATCAGTCGGAGTGATTCCAATCGATTCCGTGGGTACGATTACTTCGAAAGCGATACCCCACAAGCCTGGACCGCGTAAGGGTACCTTCGGGTGACTTCGGATATCTTCGGACCGAGTTCTGTTTTTTCGGTTAAAAGAACAGCCTGGGTACGTGTCAACTCCCTCGAAAATTGAATTTATTTTTCGGTTCCAGCAATCGTTGTTAAACTTGCCTTAAATGCATTTGGGAATGATCGGAGCAGTTCGGGAATGCTCGGAATCGGTTCCTCGTGTTCGGTTTTATTAGAAATGAAACCCAGCAAGCTCTGTTTGTCTTCGGGTATCTTCGGGTGACTTCAGAAAGGTTCGGGTCCAGTTCGTGTTTTGCGGTTAAATCTGTAGCCTCGGTGGCTGTTAACACCCTTGAAACTCGTTTGCTCTTTTTTAATTTCTTAAAACGCTATTAAAAGTGCTTATAACGCCTTCGGGAATGATCGGAGCGGTTCGTGAATAGTCGGAATCGGTTCCTTGTAATCCATTTTATTGAGTCTTATGCTAATATGCCTATATTTGTACCAATTCGGTCAATATTTGGGGCATTTATTGCATTTTCAAAACAAAATCAAAATTCTTAATTTTTTTTTGCCCCACTTCCCGTTTTCGGAATCTTCTTAAAATCAACTCGCATAAGTAGACCGTAAAGGTCTACCCCTGTTACAAATTTCAAGTCGATCGGTCAATATTTTGAACAGATATCGCATTTAAAAAAAAAAAAGTAAAATAATTTGGCTTTTAGGCCGTTTTGCCCCACTTAGCGTTTTCGGAACAGGCTCCAAAACAATAGGCATATGTAGCCCTTAGAGGTCTACACCTGTACAAAATTTGAAGTCGATCGGTCAATATTTGGGACAGTTATCGCATTTCAAAAAAAAAGTTTCCGGACTACCGGAGTTCCGGAGTTCCGGACTACCGGACGACTTCCGAAGTTCCGGACAGACGGAAAGTTTCTGGAAATCTCGAGATTCGGATAGATCCCAAATTTGAGGTCGATCCGATCAGCCGTTCTCGAGATACGGGGGCCCAAAGTCGCCAAGCATAAATGTATATATATATAGATTTTTTAAGAAAATCTATATAACAAGAAGAAATAATCATAGCGGTACCTAGTGGTAAATATCAGAAAATTCGTTATTTCAATGAAGCTCATCGTATAACAATCGTAATATTGATTGAATATGGAGACAGAATTAGAACACATCCAGAGGTTGTTACTTTGTTTGGTGAGAAGATTCCTGATTTACCTTGTACATCACAACGAACAGTTAGTAAGATTGAAAAACAGTTCCATGAGCTTGGTTGTGACACATTTACCTAATAGAGAATATTCTGTTATTGATGACGACACCAAATTAAATGTAATGTTGGCGGTAGAAGAAAATCCTACGACTTTTGCAAGACAAATTGCCCGGAATAAAAATCATACATTTATCACGAAGGTGGTTAGAGCAAATAAATTGCATCCTTACAAAGTAGGAGTTATGTGAAGATGATCCTGATCGAGGGTTGTGTAGAAATTATAAGGAAATTGGACCAGAGAAAGGGAATAATAATTTTAAAATTTAATTTTTAATTACCTAGTTTCGTATATGTATTAAATTTGATTTACCATCAATCATACAGGATTGAGATCATTTAAAATAATGGTGCATGCGCCAAGAATAATTGAAATCTTCATCAATAAAATATGTATTATTATTACCCTAATTAACATTTTACTCTTTTCTTCACTATTTCTGTAATAAATATAGTTTAAAAAAAAACTAAAAAACACGCTTTTAAAGCACATCAAACTAAAAAGTGAAAAATAATTATTAATATAAACTGAAAACAATAATGAACGAAAAATACTAGTATTATTGTGAAAAAAGCGTGGGTTGCTCGTTATACGAAAAATATGGCACAAAGCGCCCCACGCTTTTTTCACAATAATACTAGTATCTTTCGTTCATTATTGTTTTCAGTTTACATTAATAATTATTTTTCACTTTTTAGTTTGATGTGCTTTAAAAGCGTGTTTTTTAGTTTTTTTAAACTATATTTATTTTTTCACTTTTTAGTTTGATGTGCTATGAAAACGTGTTTTGTAGTTTTTTTAAACTATATTTATATTGCTTATTGATGCTGATATTATAACATATTACGATCCAACAGATATTTCTGAAAAAAAAAAATTTTTTTATTTCAGCCATGGGATTTGAACTCACGCCCGAGGAGTCCGTCGTTTCGCGTCGACTAAGACTTGCCCGCTCGGCCAACGACCGAACTGAGAATCACGGAATATACTTACAATATTAAGCCTCTTGCTCTCACGCAGAGGATACGTGAGGAAAGGACTGGTGATTCTGATTAGGATAATGATATAAACTTATCAAATTATTGTATTGTTACCGGTTCTTCGTAAGTGTACAAAGTTTCAATTAAATCTGTCCATTTAAAGTAGGTCAAAATCGAGTCCAGGAGTCGATTACAAACAAACAAACAAACAAACAAACAAACAAGCAAGCAACCAAACATACAGGTGAAGCTAATAAAAGCGTGTTAAAAGGTAATTTAATGGGCCATTGAAAAACTTCATGACTTAAGAAAACAAATTTAAATCTAAATTACCACCACCGGTTTTAATGCAAGTTTCAATTCTAGCTCAAAAATTGTGACTAGCGGCTAGCACCTGACAGGTCATATTTGTGCCAAGTGCGCGCGCAAATCCATCGTATTCAGAATGTTGAATGCTGATAAATGATTTGATTCTACACCTTTTGTATTATTTTTTACTCAATCAACATTGCAGTATTTTGCTTATTAGCATTGTTTTACGTACTTTGCACATTTAGATTTAAGAAATATTATACTTGATAAGCCTAATTTTCATGTAAAATATTTATTTCTCATAAAACAAATATTGGGATAGAATATAGTAAATAACGCTAGAGTTGATATAAATTTATTTCATGTAGATGACTACCTGCATTATGATCTTTTTTTTAATAGATATGATTTTAGATTATACAGGGTGTTTTAAAAATATACGGCAACGCGCACCTGGAGATTCACAATCCAAAAGTAACAGAAAATTTCCTATAAACATATGGCCGGAAACGCTTCGTTACTAAGATACAGGGTGTATAATGTAAGTAAAGCAAAGTATCTTTTGTAGAAAAGTCAAATTTTTTAAAGCACAAAATATTTGTTAAATATGATTAATACATTGGCTACAATGTACAGTGCTGGACAATGGGTTGGAATAATGCAAATTTCTAAGGTAATATTGAAATCATATATCTTCTAAATGATTTGGAATATCGAAATACGGTTTTCAGACATTCTTTGGAAATTTCGGTGATAATAACTGGCCTGAATATCAATTTTCCATGGTGCTCAAAAAAAGGTATATACAGAGTGTAAACTAGACCCTTTACAAAAAAATCAAAATTGTTATCAAATCAAAAAATGTTATTCTTGGATTCATCCCTCAAAGTTTGTCATAACATTATTGAAACACCCTTTATAAGTTGCAAAATGCATTCATTTCAACATTTTAATTTTTGTGGTTAAAAATATCAGTTAATATGGCTTTAAACAACTACAATTCTTGTACATCAATTTAGCAAAATGAAATGTTTCACCTATAACTAACAATTTTCGATTCAATGCGCTGGTAATTCACATAAAAAATAAAAAATAAATTAACATTTCCGTCTTGAACACGCGCTAGACTAAATACTATGTTTTAATAAAATACTATACTTTCCGCATATTTTCAATCTATTTCGCAGTCCAGGCTAAGTCGACAGGTAAAGTTTAGAGGTTATAACAAAAACCGACACGTTCCCTCGAAATTTTCCCTTTGTAACTGAAAAACTTTATAATATTTCGGTACGGGCTTTTGAAGTTGTTAGAGGTTTGATGTGTTGGATTCAACTAAATTTCATGACATGGTATTCCATAAGGTATTTAAATATAAATAATTAACTAGAATTTATAATTTTAATGCACAAAGTTTTTTGTGAACAATTGAATATATCACAAGTGTCACAAATAGAATTATAATTGGAATATATTGTGTCTATGGTATATTTCAATAAGCTAATGAATTGTAAAATGTAATAGAGACTATTAAACCGCGGCATCAAGAATATTAACTAACGCCATAAACCAGGTGAGTCGACATTATTATGCAGTTATTGTTCAATAAATTGAAAACGGTCACAAATAGCCATTGGATTGTACGTACAAAAAATTTTAATTTTGCAGTCCTACATCACATCGTCCAAAAATATACATAGGGTGTTCCATTTGAAAAAATTGAGAAAATTCAGTTCAAAAAGTTGTAAATTTAAAAATCCTTTTAGGCCACCCTGTATACTTTTAGGAAGTGATACTAACATTTTTTTTCTTAAAATCGATAGTTGTGATTGTAGTGATATTTTTAATACCAAAGTACAAAGTACGGGATATATTTCAACTTATTATATATTCTTAACAAATCAAATTAATAACAAAAGTAAATGGAATCTAGTTGCTTACATAATGGGATTTCTGATGTCAAACACTAGTTCCGCAAATGCTCGATATGACCTCCATTTTGTTGTTGTAAAATTACCAATCGTTCCTCCAAATTGTATACAGCACTATTCAACATTTCTGGTTGAATTGCACGAATTTGCTCTCTAATAGTGTCCTTTAATTCCTCCAGCGTTGTTGGCCGTGTTCTGCACACCAAATTTTTTAAATAACCCCACAGCCAGTAATCCGTTGGGTTAATATCAGGTGATCTTGGTGGCCATGAATTTGCAAATGTCTGCTTATAACACGATCTTAAAAACCGCAGTTAACAATTCTTTAACTGGTCGGTAAATGTGCGGAGGTGCTCCATCCTGCATAAAAATCATGTTATCAATTCCTTCGTGCTCGTTTTGCAACTGCGGAATTGCATAATCCCTTAACATTTGCAGGTATCGTTCACCAGTAACAGTTACAGATGCGGCCTCCCCATTCTGTATTTCCTCGAAAAAGTATGGACCAATTATGAAATTAGCTGTGAAACCGCACCAAACGGTGACTTTTTTGTCATGAAGGCCTTGCTGAACGATTTCATGTGGATTTTCTGTTGACCATATTCGACAGTTTTTAGTATTAATTCCACCATTAAGAGAGAAATGGGCCTCATCTGTCCATAAAATAAGGGATAACCATTCTGGTTCAATTTCCATCTGAGCCAATACGTGTAATGAAAAATCTTACCTGAGAGCAAAATCTGCGTCCTTTAATTCAAACAGCAGTTGCAGTTTATAGGGATACATTTTTAGAATTATCCGTAAAATTTTCCAAACCGTGGTGTATGACATTTGTAATCGTTTTGATATCGCATTCACACTACTGATTGCTAGCGGATTAGTATTGGCTACGTTTTGATTTTCCTGAAGAACTTCTGCAACTTGGACATCACTAATCCTAGGTCTTCCTGACCTCGGAAGGTTTTTTACAGACCCTGTTCTTTCAAATTTGCTAATCAAATTACGATACGCCTTCATTTTGCACGGCCCTGCTCTCAAACCCATTTTCGTACGAAATCTTCGTAATCCAGTAGTGTAATTTTTACCGCCTTCATAATAACATTGCACTAAACCAATTCTTGTTTGCAGATCCATATTGAAATTGTTACAATTTACGTTACGCGAGTTTTATTTTGAGAACAATTCTCTAAATTACGATTATTTCGTTTGACACTTGTATCAATAGTTGTCACGACAATTCTTTTGTTTTCCATAGATACACTAAAATTCAATTATTGAGGCAACTAGATTCTGTTTACTTTCTGCTACTAGCATAATTTCTTAAAACTATATAAGAATTTAAAATAGACCCCTTACTTTATGATAACCCCATACACGTGTAAATGGTATAATTTCAAAAAAAATTATTACATCCAAATGGTTGGGAGAAAGTCAGTAATAACACAGGGCTGAAAGGAGGCCACAAAGAGGTTTCAAAAAATATTCTGATATATATGGCATTTCATTAAAAAAAAAGTTCCTTGACCCTGTAGAATCGTCTTGGCTCACCCTGTATATTTGAAAACAATTTCCGGTCATAGACTTTTTGGGCTAGTTTACTTAAGTTTTTAAATCAAATTTCTAGCTATCATAGAACTCTAGATATCGAAGTCGGATGCACTATTGCCCAACCCCGTATATATGTAAAAATTTAAAAGAAATATCCAACTAATGGTGTATGCACGTAATGTAATTTAACAATTTAAAATTTCTCTTTAAAAAAATTTTTAACTGTTCTCTGATGATAGTTTAATAAACCATAACATTAGAAAAAAAATTACGTGTACATCTAACCGAAAATCCTAAAAAACACTATCAAATATCATTTAATACTTTTTCTTGCACGAACCTACCTGAATAGTGACATTTTGATATGTTCAAGTCCATTTTTGTTCTGCAAACATGATTCTTTTAAATCGCAACTTTAAGGGAACATTACATGATTTTCAGGTCTCGAAACTTTAAAACAAAATTTGTGGTAAAACCTTAATAGTTAAACAACTGTGATTAAATTACTAAAAGCTACTACACTTGTAAATTAAATAAGTACCTCCTTCAAACTCACACACCTTGTTGTAAACACTCAAGTTTGGTTTACCGCTATAACGCTTCGGTGTCAATACATTTATCAGTCAATCAGTATAGTAACAAATTATATACAGGGTAGGTATATCGATTTTTGCTTGACGGTTTGCGTTTGTTTATTATAAAATTATTTATCACACTTAATACAACAATAAAATGTAGCTACTGTCTATGTGTTTGAAAATATACTATACAGTTGGGAAAAAATAATGGAATAAGTTACCGCTGTTGCCAAATGATATGGTTGTATCTGCCATTTTATATAAATCTATAAGAAACTTAAGAAAACGTCATAAATTCTTCAAAGAATCTAGAAAACTTGTGTAAACTTATATTAGAAACAGAACAATAATAAATCAATAAACTTTCTCGACTTAACTATAAAAGGACATAAAACATCATTTTCCTATAATATTTACCGCAAACCAACCTTTACAGACGTCACTATCATCCCCTTTAATTCCTACAACCCTCTCTCTCACAAATTAGCCGCATATCAATCTAGGACACCGAACCTTCAGCTTACCTTTATCCAAGACAGATTTAAAAGAAGAACTAGACACAATAAGTCTTATAGCACATAATAACGGGTACCCGCGAAATATAATCAACAATCTAATCTACAAAAAACAAAATAAGTCTCTCTTAAAAAGAACTTTACCCCACTATTAACGAGAAAAAAGTTCAAACATACATCTCATTACCATATTCAGGTTGGTCAACTCTCTTATTCAATTAGCAACACTTTTTCCAAATTTAATATTAAAACATCATTTAGTTCTAACAAAAATATAGGCAGATATCTTCTCAATGCAAATCAAAAAACATATCTTAAAAAAATGTGGTGTATATCGGTTAGATGGCCCAGAATGTAACGCTTCATATATGTAGGTCAAACAGGTAGATAGTTCGGGATAAGACATAGAAAACATATTCACACACAAAAAACAACATTCCAACTTTCATAAACACCTAACAGATTCTGGTCATACAATAACTGACGACCATCAACATAAAATATTACATATTTGTGGGAAAAGTAAAAAACTTAATCTATTAGAATCGCTAGAAATAAATAAATTCAATAGGAATTAAAATTACAACATATTAAACAACCAAATAGATTTAAATAAATCTCAGTTATTAAACTTGTTCAGATGACCTAATGCTGTTAATAAAAATCACATCATAATATAATTTACTGTCTTGAGAAACCCCCATATTTAAAGACATGATGATTTTTACAATGACTTACAAACTTCTAATTTAGATAGCTCTAATTTAGATAGTATCTTTTATATTGCTAATATAGATGAGAAATTAGCAATACTTAATAATACAATTTTAAATTTATTTGCCAAACATGCACCTTTTGTAACTTCTCGGATATCTAAAAAACCATCTCCCTGGATGACAGATGTTATAAAATACGTGATAACCATTAAAAAACGGGCATCACAAAAACAAAAAATATTAATGATTGGCTATATTATAAAATATTAGAAATCTAACTCATAATGCTATAAGAAATGAAAAAAAGGCGTATTTGCAACAAAAAGTAAATGCTAATAATTACAAAACTCTTTGGAAAGACTTAAAATACCTAAACGTGTATGATAAACAGGAAAACTCCAATATACCGGATGTCAATTAATTATTACTTTATTAACTCACTTAACTTTAACGAGCCAGATGAAAACACTTTGAATTTTTACAGTAACAATTTAAAAACCAACATCTAATTATGAGGTTCTCAATTATTTAACAAAAATTAATACTACAGCCTCAGGCTCCGATTGTTTAAATGTAACCATGATTACGTATTGTTGTCCTTATATTATACAGTATATTATGCATATAATTAGTTGCTGCTTAGAACAAAAATATTTTCCGGAGTGTTGGAAAGTTGCTCATATAATACCTTTGCCTAAAATAAAAAATCCTAAGAATTTAAAGACTTACGACCGATTAGCATCTTGCCAGTTATTTCCAAATTGATGGAAAATATTTTAAATTCACAAATAAGAGATCAATTAAATATATTGAAAATTTTGCCAGATACCCAGTCTGGGTTTCGACCGAATTATAGTGGCACAACTGCTCTGCTAAAGGTAACCGATGATATTCTATCAACTACTGATAATAAAAAAATTACCGCCTTAATTTTACTTGACTACTCAAAGGCTTTTGATAAAATTAATCATCGGTTACTTCTAGCAATTTTACACTATTTTGGTTTCTCTGAAGATGTCGTTATAATAATAAAAGCTTATTTAACAGGCCGCCAACAACGCGTCCTCCTTAACGGCAGTCTGTCAGAAGCGTCGCAGGTTACTAGTGGGGTTCCACAGGGGTTTATCTTGAGACCATTGCTATTTACAAAATATACTGCCAACTTGTACACATATATCGATCACTGTGTTTCCCACTATTATGCTGATGACATTCAAATTTATTTTACTTTTGACTGCAACGATATTAATGAGGCTTGTTTAAAAATCAATAATGACTTAGCATCATTACTAGATGCCTCTGAGAACCACTGCTTAACGATTAATTCAAATAAATCTACTGCAATGTTATTTGGGGCAAAATTTCAACGTCAGGGATGTTTACCAGATTTAAATATATGCATTAATAATCAACAATTAAGTGTTTCGGATACCGCAAAAAATTTAGGTCTGCACATTGATCATAATCTAAGATTCTCCGTCCATATAAGTAAATGTATAAGAGAGGCTTGTGGTAATTTAAAACTAATATATGGGAGTGGTTATATTCCGGATCAAAAAATGAAAATTCTATTATGTAATTCACTAGTCCTAAGTCATTTTAACTTTGCCGATGTTGTTTATCATAACTGTCTCACTAAATTGGATGAAATAAGAATTCAACAGGTGCAAAACGCTTGTATTAGGTTTATTTTTGGTATAAAAAATATGAACATGTGTCTATCAACTTAAACATTTAAAATGGCTTACTATGAAGGAGAGAAGAATTCTTCTAAAACACCCATTTACTTAGTGGTGAGAGGTATGAAATTTCTCGTATGGTCCAAATGCTACTATCCGACCGACATCATAGATGTATCTGTGGCGGATAACGACTTGCGAAGCAAGTACCGAGAGCGGCGACCTCTAGCCCAGGTGGACTGAACTACTGTTATTAAATATGATTTGAATGAAACAACTACTCAGCGGGCAAATACCCCGACCTGCATTAGATTACACCTTCAATTCATGATAGATCGATAGCCAATATCATTTGTCAATTCCTAATCAGACATAGACCAGTTTCGAACTTATTTGTTCTCCTCAGTATGCCATAGGTTATGGAACAGACAAATGATAGTGGCCAACCTGCTAGTCATACACTAACTAAGTTGAATTGAGTAGTGGTGAGAGGTATGAAATTTCTCGTATGGTCCAAATGCTACTATCCGACCGACATCATAGATGTCTCTGTGGCGGATAGCGACTTGCGAAGCAAGTACCGAGAGAGGCGACTTCTAGCCCAGGTGGACTAAACTACTGTTATTAAATATGATTTGAACGAAACAACTACTCAGCGGGCAAATACCCCGACCTGCATTGAATTACACCTTCAAGTCATGTTAGATCGATAGCCAATATGATTTGTCAATTCCTAACCAGACATAGACCGGTTTCGAATTTATTTGTTCTCCTCAGTATGCCATAGGTTATGGAACAGACAATTGATAGTGGCCAACCTGCTAGTCATATACTAACTAAGGTGAATTGAGTAGTGGTGAGAGGTATGAAATTTCTCGTATGGTCCAAATGTTACTATCCAACCGACATCATAGATGTCTCTGTGGCGGATAGCGACTTGCGAAGCAAGTACCGAGAGCGGCGACTTCTAGCCCAGGTGGACTAAACTACTGTTATTAAATATGATTTGAACGAAACAACTACTCAGCGGGCAAATACCCCGACCTGCATTAGATTAAACCTTCAAATCATGATAGATCGATAGCCAATATAATTTGTCAATTCCTAACCAGACATAGACCGGTTTCGAACTTATTTGTTCTCTTCAGTATGCCATAGGTTATGGAACAGAAAAATGATAGTGGCCAACCCGTTAGTCATATACTAACTAAGGTAAATTGAGTCTATGTCTGGTTAGGAATTGACAAATTATATTGGCTACCGATCTCTCATGATTTGAAGGTGTAATCCAATGCAGGTCGGGGTCTTTGCCCGCTGAGTAGTTGTTTCGTTCAAATCATATTTAATAACCCATTTACTTATTTAATAAGATCCTGTTTACAAATGATTTGCATTGTGTTAACACTAGACACTCTAATAAAATAATTCCACCTAGACACTTCACTACCCTTTTTAAGCAATCTATTAGCTATAATATTTTTAAATTATACAACTCGATTCCTGATGAATTTAAGACATAACCAAATTATTTATTTAAGAAAAAACTAAAATTCTCAATATTAGAAAAAACTTGTACTCTAACCTGAAATATTTGTAATATTATTTTTTATGTATTTTTTTTCTTTTATTGCACTAATATTTATCAAACTTTTATTATTCTTTTTTTTTTTTCAGTTATGTGGCATGGAATTGTAATTTACATAGGTATATAAAAATATATTCATTTTTTTTTTGTTTTTGATGTTCCTTGGCTCAACGTTTCACGCTCTTTTATTTTCACTTTATTTATTAGATTTTGGGTATTTGTTAATTTGTTAATTATATAATATGTATCGTACAGTTTTGTTTTATATTCTTTGGGTTAAGTGGAAGAGCGGCATATCACTAGCCGAACTTCGCCCTTTCATACATTTGTCTCAACTTTGTGTTATACTGTATTTTATTTTATATTTGTGTATGAATAAAGATATTTATTATTATTATTATTATTATTATTATAACATCTGTACAAATTTGAATTATATGAACAACCATAAAGTGACCCATGCTTCTATTCAGTTCAGTTTATATTTAAATGAAAATAAAATCTGTGTATAATTTAGTCTCCTTGAAAATGTCCTAATAGGATGAAATTAGTTGTAAAAATAATAAATAAAGGAAAAATTAGACAAGTAATAAAAAGTGTTTATAATTTTTTAAATCAAAATGGATTTTCACAAAGTACTTAACTTCATCTTCAATCACTTCACTTCAATCAATTGTGTAAACTTATTAAAATGTATATTTTTATTTACCTACATCATTTAATACGCTCAAAAATTTTTCCGAAAAAAACTAAAATGACAGTCTCCTGTAACCTTCAACATTTACAAAAAGACATATAAAAACATAAAATTTAGGGAAAGAACGTTGAGATTATTTCATCGTCCAAGAGACGATTAAAGAATTGTCGTAAAAATTATCAAAAAACAACATGGGAACATGTTTTTGATACAATATAAGAACTTTTTTACATTACCGCCACCCTCACTCTTCAAAATGTATCTAAAAATCTTTGACAGCTATGAAGAAGGAATATGAAATAGGAAAACGAGTAAAACACTACTATGTTTTTTACCACTATATTTGCACAGAATTGTGACTGCAGTTTCGACAGTTACGTCATTATCAAACAATAATTCAGATACGAATCAATTTTTTGAATATGAAATATATGTTTAATAAAATATGATTATATATTTTGAAATAAGACTATGGTATGTATTTTAAAATAAGGTTATTGTACTAAAAAAACTATAAATTATTGTCGTTTACAGTTATACATTAAGTAAAATACCCGTGTGGACAGTAATGTAATAGCTGTATGCCGAGTTTTTCACTGCGAGGTATAAAATAAACCAGAAAAAAAAAACACTTGTGCATCCAAAATTACACATAATACCTGTATATGAAAATGGCTTAGAATAACCAATATTATAAAGTGGAATGAAAAATAATATTAACTAAAAATTTTTTTGCTAATTATTATTTACTAACTTTTACAAATCTTATCACAGATAAGTATAACATATATCTTTTTAAACAATTATTTTTCCCGGCTATTTGCCAAAACGCTGAAACTTGGATTACAAAAAAAATAATATGCACATTATGTTCAGTACAACTGACTCAATAATGTTATTTTTAATTTCAACTATTCTGTCTAGTAAAACCAAAAATAAATAAAACACAAGGTACTCACCTGTTGACACTCACTTCAAAAAAAAACTTTAAAATATCTACCGACACTTAAAGTTTTTTAAAGTGAGTGTCAACTGGTGAGTACCTTGTGTTTTATTTATTTTTGGTTTTACTAGACAGAATAGTTGAAATTAAAAATAACATTATTGAGTCAGTTGTACTGAACATAATGTGCATATTATCTTTTTTGTAATCCAAGTTTCAGCGTTTTGGCAAATAGCCGGGAAAAATAATTGTTTAAAAAGATGTATGTTATACTTATCTATGATAAGATTTGTAAAAGTTATTAAATAATAATTAGCAAAAAATTTTCAGTTAATATTATTTTTCATTCCACTCTATATTTTAACTTTTACCAAGAAGAGGAACTTAATTTGTTTTTAAATTATTTTATTCGACCCTAAGGGGTATTTCCACTATATAATTTCAATTATTCTGTTCTCTGAAGCCATTAATGTTTATTACATTAAGGTTCACAAGTTTTCTTACTTTGGATTCCTTAAATGTGCTGGCTACCCTGATGAAGCAATGCAAGCAGAAACACGTGTCTGTAGATATTTTAAAGTTTTTTTTTTAAAGTGAGTGTCAACTGGTGAGCACCTTGTGTTTTATTTATTTTTGGTTTTACTAGACAGAATAGTTGAAATTAAAAATAATATTATTGAGTCAGTTGTACTGAACGTAATGTGCATATTATCTTTTTTGTAATCCAAGTTTCAGCATTTTGGCAAATAGCCGGGAAAATAATTGTTTAAAAAGATATATGTTATACTTATCTATGATAAGATTTGTAAAAGTTAGTAAATAATAATTAGCAAAAAATTTTCAGTTAATATTATTTTTTCATTCCACTCTATATTTTAATTTTTACCAAGAAGAGGAACTTAATTTGTTTTTAAATTACAATATTATAAGTTACAAAATACCCAACTATTGAATTAACTCAATTTTACCCTGTTTCAAGTCAAGTATACAGAAAAATATGGAAACTTCGTTTCATATTTAAAGAATTAGTATACAGGGTGGTCACTTTCTTTGGAATCTCTTAAACTCGAGGAGATTCAGAGTTGTTCAAATTACAAAAAGATTTTCACGTTTTTATATTCTTTAAGGATCTGAAAAGAAATCCGGGATAATTCACTTAGTTCCTGAAATATTTTGAATAAACTGAAATCATGCGTGTTCTTATTTTTTCCATATCTTTATGTTACTAAGATTTGGTAGGTTTACATAAGTAGATATAAGCTATCCACTGAACGCTTCAATCATTTTCTAGACCTTCTAGACCTAGTCAGATGATACATGTGTATTACATCGTTGAAATCGGTCTTCCTCTATCAAATTCATTGGTATAAAAATCTAATATGACGCCTGTAAGAAAATCAAAAGTTGGCTATAAAAAACATGAAGGTATTGTAAAGTGTTTGAAATGTTCACTGGATAGCCCATATCGAATTATGTAAACCTGCCAAAACTCATTACATTCACTTTAGTAATAAAAAAGATATGGAAAAAATAAGAAAAAGCAAGATTATCAAAATATTTCAGGAACAATGCTAGTTAGTTTCTTTTCAGATCCTTAAAGTGCATATAAATGTGCAACTTTTTTGTAATTTGCCAATTCTGAATCTCCTCGGCTTTAGGAGGTTGCATATATAATAATAATAATTTATTTGTCCACTGGATCATTTACATGATATAGGATATGTCAAAAATATATCTGAAAAGTCAGACAATATAACAATAATTTTAATTAAATTAAATTAATAAAATGTAAAATATGCATACAACACATTAAATAAATAAATATATATATATATACATACATATACACATACATATATATACATACATATATACATACATATATATACATACATATATATATACATACATATATATATATACACATATATACATACATACATACATATACAGACATATACACATATACACACACATATATACATTAAACATGATATAAAACAGAATATGAAACAGAGACCACAAATTAAATCATAACTTAATAATTCTAAAATTTATAGCAAATCATTTAGGTACTCGTCAACAGAATAATATGATTTACTTTTAAGTAAATTCTTAGTTTTTATTTTAAAATTTCTTTCGTCTAATATTTTGTACGATATGGGCAGTTTATTATACACTTTAATTGCTAAATATTTCGGGCTACGTTCATATAATGTAAGTCTATATCTCTACAACTAGTTCGCCTTGTTACTCCTGCTATTATGCGCACAGCCCATTTCTGTAATTTAAAAAGTATTATATTGTAAAAGTCACCAAGCTGTTTATTATACGGCTCGTATTAATAAATTAAATATACAAAACAAAAAGATAGTTCACGTAGTAATAAATATCAATAATTAAGTTTACAAAATATTTTGTTGAAAATCTATATTATTTATTTTACAGTTGGTATCATAAAAATCACATTTAATTTAAATAAAAACTACTCTTTTTTGCTTTTTCCAAAACTTCTATAACAATGAGCAAGGACATTTTGCTTATTCAATAGAGCTCACCCACTATACTTTTAACAATACCCCATATAAGTCTATTTGTCGAGCTATCGATTGAAAGGCTGAAGAGTTGTTATGGGAGCTTGAACGATTGACTTGAACATCATCCAACAAAACTTGTCAGAAGTTTGATCTAATATGTTTGTGTAGCCTGCGTAAATATCGAATATATTCTGTGTAGTGTTGATTTGACGTCTTTGACACAGGTCTCAGATTTTAATTTTTTAATAAAATAAATGTGCAACGTAAGTATGACACCATGCAATAATCGATCAATGTTATTTACATTATATATACTTATCTACTTAGAGAGAAAACTTCCAATTACAGAGCAGGAACTACAATACAGTTTATAACAAATTTAATTAACAATGGCATACCTATATTTGACAATCAGGAGCATTATATAAACGGAACAAAAAAAAGGAAAAAAAATATACAGGATGTCTCACCAGGAACTGCATCGATCGGTATAGGGAGAAGTACGCACCAGAAAATTTTGAAAATTTAGGGAATTACTAATGGCAGTGGTCAACCCAACTAAAATAATTACAAGCATCTGGCACTTCTGGTTATACTGGAAGTCGATACAAACTTGCTTATTTTAAATGGAATACCGTATATATTTTAGCCTAAACCCAGCCGTTTCAGAGATATTTGACATTTTAAAGAAATTTTGACAGGTGTAATGGTTTACAATAACCTTTATAACTTTCTTCGTGCAAAAGATACTCATTTGCTTTTTTGGCATGCCGAAAGACCAAAAGGTGAGCTACGCCATACAGTTTAAAGAAATTCAATAAAAGTATACCAAGTGATGTTACATTTTATAAACTTCAAACCGCGAAAACTTGCTTAAGTCAAAAGGAACACCCTGTATTTTTTCCACAAGTTGTTTATAATTAAATTCCTTTTTTTCTGATACAAGCATTGTGGGATTTTAAGTTACACCTTTTTGAAATATTTGCGATTTTTTTAGAAATTCAAGAATTTTTAGTAAAAATTTTATCAACTTAGCCATGATTAGAAACAATCAGTAATGTGTCAGCCATTCTCTTATGTCAAAAAATGCCACCGTGTTTAAATTACACCCACGAAGATTTTTTGAATTTGTTTATTATTTATGGAGAATGTGATAACGTAATTTGAAGAACTTATAGTACTTTTGCTACTCGATATCCTCAAAAACGGAAACCGTCACCAAACACTGCAAAACGCAAACTGGATAATTTTAAAAACTATCTTGCCAAGGCAAGAATTCAAAAGCGGAAGCCTATTATTGATGCCGAAAACGTAGAAATAGCAATTCTGGGATATTTTCATGCATTTCCAATGATGTCATTAAGACAACCTGCTCTGGAATCGGGACTATGCAAGGATTCCGTTCACAGAATCTTAATTAAACATAAAGTTCACCCGTTTTCGTTCCAATTGGTTCAACGATTAAAATAAACAGATTTCCTAAGAGAAAATTTTTGGGAATTAATTCTAATAAGGTCTGTAGGCGACGATTCTTATTTGGGAAATATTATATGGTCAGAAGTTAAATTTACCAAAAATGGACTTTTTAATTGGCACCCTTCGCATTATTGGAGTGACTCGAATCCTTATGTGTTCAGGGAGCGAAATTTTCAAGAAAGTTGGCAGTTTAATGTTTACTGTGCCATAAGGGACAAAGGAACGATAGAGTGGTAGCATTAGAATTTTATCAGGAAAATTTAAACAGTAAGTTACAAAGATTTCTTCTACTGCTATAATGTACAGTTAATTTTTTTTGTTTTTGATTTTTTTTTAGGTGAAAGATATCTAAATGTTTTGCAAAATATGAATAATAACTATTTAGTAAATTTACCTCTCGCCGAACATAGAAACATTTTTTATTAGAACGACGGTGGTTCCCCACATAACGCGTATTTGATAAATAGTTTTTTTACAAGAAACTTTTTTCGTTCAATGGATCGCCAATAATGGACCTTTGCTATGGCCTCCTCGTTCGGCTGATTTATCAATTTCAGATTATTTTATTTGGGTAACTATTAAAAATAAAGTTTTTTAGAGCCCATTAACAACTATTGAAGATTGTATGCAGAGAGTAAGAAATGCATTTCAAAACTTATCACAGGAACCAATTAGAAGAGCTACCCATGAAGAACTAGGTGCGAAAAATGTGTGGAGGTTCGAGGGCGGAATTTTGAACAATTATTAAATTAAAATGGAATCATGTTTTTAGTTAATTTTATCTTAGCTATTTTAGTATATGCAGTGTCTTCAATCCAATTAATAGGTATCTTACAGTGTTTAGTGTTATTTTCCATTTTTGTGGATATCTAGTAACAAATGTACTACAAGTTCTTGATATTACTTTCACATTCTCCATAAATAATAAACATATTCAAAAAGTCTTCGTGGGTGTAATTTAAATGCGGTGGCATTTTTTGATATAAGAGAATGACTGACATTGCTGATTGTTTCTAATCGTGGCTAATTTGATAAAATGTTTACTAAATATTCTTGAATTTCTAAGAGAATCGCAAATATTTCAAAAAGTTGTAACTTAAATCCCCACAATGCTTATATCAGAAAAAAAGGATTTTAATTATACATAATTTGGTGTGAAAAAAATACAGGATGTTCTATTTGACTTAAGCAAGTTTTCGCGGTTTGAAGTTTACAAAATGTAACATCAAAAATGAAACACTTGGTATACTGATTGAATTTCTTTAAATTGCTTACCTTATGGTCCTTCTGCATGCCAAAAAGCAAATGAGTATCATTTACACGAAGAAAGTTATAAAGGTTATTGTAAACCATTACACCTGTCAAAATTTTTTTAAATGTCAAATATCTCTGAAACGGCTGGGTTTAGGCATAGAATATCTTCCATATTTTTCACTCAGAATTTTATGCTCTTTTCGAAAACTCCTAAAATATATAGAGTGTTCCATTTATAATAAGCAAGTTGGTATCGACTTCCGGTATAACCGGAACTGCCAGATGCTTGTAATTATTTTAGTTAGATTAGCCACACTGCCGTTAGTAGCGCCCTAAACTTTAAAAATTTTCTGGTATGTACTTTTTCCTATATCGATCGATGCAGTTCCTGGTGAGACACCCTTTATAGTCACCAGAAAATACATTCGAAATATAAAGTAAAATTAGGATACAACAAAAATGTGAAGAACTAAAATTAAACATTTAAGCTAAACTCAATATAAACTAAACTCGATTAATCTAGCACTGTAATATTATTACTTTCTCACCCCTCAAACCAACAAGTTCATGCAGGGTCATGCGCGTCTTTTAACTATACATCTTGTTTTATTTCAAAAATAAAGATGCTTTTTTAAAAAAGGTGTTTTAATATTTTCTTGTCCGCCTTTAAAGCGGACATCTACCTGTCATATCTAAAAGTTCAGCAATTGTGTAATGCATACTAAGTTGCTACAAGTTGCTCGCTCCGATATAAATTCCTGTTGATCAATGGATATGTATAGTTTCACATGATTATACAAGATAGTTACACATAGATTACATTTGGGAGCTGTTTATTATTTTTTTTCGAAATTAAAAAATTTGTACTGAATAAAATTTACAGGAAACAACTACTCAGCGGACAAAGGCCCCGACCTGTGTTAAATTAAACCTGCAAATTTCGTTTGGTAGCTAAGATCATTTGTCAATTCCTCACAGACCGGTTTCGAACTTGTTATGTTCTCGTTAGTATGCTATAAGTAGTGCTGTCAAAAATGTTCCGTGGGACAGTGGCGTACGCGAAATTAACTAATACGAGAAACAATAAACTGTTACAATTTATAACAATGTATGTAAAACTTACCCTCTTAACTAGCTTGATGAACTAGCTTGCTTATCACAAACTGGAGAAGATGTGTAACCATTTTGCAGCATCAGGTTTGTTTCTATGGTTGTCTCCATGAGTGATGTTCGCTTTAGTGAAAATATATTCTTATATTTTGAAATCGACCGTTCGACATCTACTGATGTAATACACGCATACGTAAAATAGTCTTTGACTGCACTTAACGGATCTGGGGCTGCACCATCACATATTTGTCTTAATTTGGTAAAATCGGTGTCTTTATTTAACACACAAATCTAATAATAGACTGGACTGGAGAGAGTTTCGCGGTCAAGGTGAACGCCGGCGACAGTAGGTACATGTGTACTCTACGACCATGATACACATAAACGATTTGCATCTTTAGCTATAAGTAATGGAAAAGACAAATAATAATATCAAACCAGGCTAGATTAAAGCAGACTAAGAAAAACAGACATAGTGGGTGATAACTGTATCCCTCTGGTGGTCAGTGCTATTACCCGTCAGACTTCACTGATGTCTTAGTGACTGATAGCGACCTGCAAAGCAGGTACCAAAAGCTGTGACGGGTTGTAGCACTGACCACCAAAGGGATACACTTATCACTCACAATGAAAGCATTTGTAAACAAAATAATATTTTTCCCCAATTTAGTCATATTTCTGTACAGGGTGATTTTGTAAGAATTCCCACCCCTAATTTTATTTTTATAGTTACGAAAAAAATGCAAAAGCAAAAGTTATAGGACTCTTTATGTAGATTTTGAAAATTATATCAGAAAAACAATGAAAGCTAGTTATTTTTATTTTTTTTAATTTAACATCCTATATAGAACACAACGCGTGATCACGATACAATGATATAGGGGTTGATGGGTCTATTTCTAAGAGAGATATGAGGGACAGTTTCTGTGAGTCCCACCCCCATTATCTTTGTTGTTTTTAACTATTCAATAATAATAAAAAAGTTTGGGCCTTCATAACACTTTGTAAAGTAAAATGTTTAATGAATTTTAGGTATATGTGTCTTCATAACTGTTTCTATACTAAGCCTGCGAATTAAAAGAATATTTTATAATACTGAATGCCGGCCTTTTAGGAAATATCAACACTGTATTATTATCTGAAAAGTTTGTTTGCCTCAAATGCATGGTTTAGGCATTAGCTTATTCATTCGCATACCTGAAAAGGGGATAAATCTAAAAGTATGATCGGCCTGATAATATACGATAAAAGGTTCAAAAGTTAATAGAAATGAGAGGAATTCACTGCGCAACATATCACTTTCTGATGGTTTCTAAAGTTGACCTGGGTAGAAAATGGATTATAAATTATAACAAAAATGGAGGAAGTGAAACAAAATAGAGTACTACCTATGTGACAGAAAATTAGAAGAATTGTAAATTATAAATGGTAGAGAAAATATATAAATTTTTTCTTTCTCATTTTTGAATAGTTCTTCGTTATCTAAAAAATATAGTTAGTTACCCAGTATGTTACTGGAAAAATAAACATCTGCGCTTGTGACTTTACGTCAAAACATTACTCAGAGGGTGTTTTTTTGACCACTAATATGAGACAGAAAAATAATCATATTAATTCCCTACGTTTCGGAAAACGAATCTGTTTCCTTTTTTTAAAGTTATTTATCTATTTTTAGAATATGTCAGGCATGAAACTTGACACTATATTATTTGTTTATGTAATATCCATACATACTTACATAGAACTGTTGATATTTAAATATTATCAATACTAGCGTAACCCCGTCGAAATTCGACGGCGGGTGTATTGGAAAATGCAAGTGAGTGACGAAAGTTTCATGTTACAGCACCTCCTTAAATTTCTTCGTGTAGTAGATCATAATATTTCGTCATTATACCCTCAGAATGGAGGATGTGCTTCTTATGGACAGTTATATATTTTAGACTTTTCTAGGTGAACATGAGGTAAACCTCTCTTTTGGAACTCAACAGTGTACAAATATGTTAGTACGTCGCCAAATATTTGTTTTTGGTTAATTAAACGCAAGAGTTCCTTTACTTTTGCATGAAACACGCGAACAGTAACGTCTGGCCTATTATTAGCAGTTTCATAAGAATGTATGCTATTTGTAATTTCAGGCCATAAAGGATTACATGTAAACGTCAAAAAAATGTCTGGCTTACCAAATTTTCTTACAATGGCCATTGCGTCCTGATAATTTTGCATCATGTTTCGAGGACTGCCAGTAAACGATGAAGGTAAAATAACAACAGGTCCAGCCTTTAAGTTTCCGTTGTCGACCCTTACATGTAAAGCGTCTGCAAGACCAACGTATGTATCTACTCGCAATTTCACCTATTGGTTACGGATGAATTTCAATCTGTCGCCTTCGATGCGACAGTAATAATCAACAATCAACTGCTGCGTTAACTTCCCAGCATTAATTATTGGATTGAAGTCTCCTACAGGAGTTAAACCTCGAACCATAAGTCTGTAAGATATATATTCTCGCATAGAAATATTTTGGCGAATTTTAGTTTTGCGCTCTCCTCTAGTTGGCATTGAAATATGCCATCCTGGTTCCCCGCACGGCCAGATTAATACATATGACATCGGATCGCAATGCATACTGTCAAATTCAATATTTTTTATTCCACCGTCATGTGCGTAAACAGCGATATGTATATGAGAAGGTGGAGCACCGTCGGCTGATTCAAAAACAGCTGCAACTTCAGAACATGTAGGATCATTATACCGTCGAGGATCTGATTTGGGTTCGTGATAAAAATGCATTACCAAATTAATAGGTACACGATTTTCTTTTAAAGCTAACTCCTTTTCTTCACATATCTTCTGATGTATTGTCTTATATGACATCACATAAGCATTACATTGATTTACGACACGATTTAGTATTTCTAGAATGTCTTTTCTCAAGAAACTGTTCGCAGCATGTTCAAGTCTAATTTGATTGGCTTCGGAAAAGTTTAAAATGTATAACTGTCCATAAGAAGCACATCCTCCATTTTGAGGGTATAATGACGACATTTTATGATGTACTACACCAAGAATTTTGAAACAATACGGACCATATCCGGAAGGTAATTTTATATTTGCCCCGAATGACACGAACGACAAAGCATTATTATATTGTCGAATATTATCTCGAAAATTTTTCGATATCTCGTCATTCCCTGTAAATAATTCTTTCATTTTATCAGGAATCCGAAATTCCGGTAATTTGAACTTTTTTTTACAGCAACAAAGACCAAAGTAGCCAGCCGAATTTTTTTCACATGAAAAGTACCGGGCAGAGCAATAACTACATATGTTGTTTAAGTTACCTAAGTTGAATGGAGTTACATTTGAGATAGTATCAGAAACGGCACATCTATATTGAATTGTAAAGCAGGTTTTTTTTTCGTATTTTAGACGTTTTTGTGTGCGTTCGCGTCTCCTTTCCTTGCCGCCAGTCAACGTCTTTCTTAATTTACGTTTTTTAGAAATATTATGTTGCACAACATTGCAGAGTGCGTTTTCCACATCGGCATCATTAGTGACAGGACGAAATTCTAAAATACTATAATGTCCTGCATCAACATTACCAGAAAAAAGTAAATTAGAAATAATATTTCCAATACCATAATCAAGAGTTTTGTTATTATTATTATCTCTATACACTCTAAACAAATGATCAGGAAACAGCTGACTAATACAGTGCAATTCGACATGGCCGGCGAATTCGCCATCTAAAGACCATAAATATTCGTATTCAGCGGAATTTGTAATCGGTAACCGATACGATGGATCTCCAACAATAAAACCTGCATAATATTCCCATTCATTTTTAATTTTTTCGACGACTTGCACGCGTATCTCGCGATATTAAATAAACAATGCGAAATAGAACGAAATAAACAATTTCCGTCACCTACAATAGGAACAACATGTCGGTTTATAGGTTTATCCCGAAAAACAAATAAAAATAGTAAACTAAACTAAAAATACTTAGCTTAAATTCCTATTTGCAAAGCAAGTAAAAACTCGAAGTCACATATAAACAATTCTGTTTGAAGCAAAGTAACTGAAAACTCGAATGTAAACAATAACCGAACAGCACACTGGCACAGTGGTTGTCTCTGGCCAAAGCGGCTAAGATGGATTAGTTCCATTTCTTAAGAGGTCGGTGGTAGAGGTCGCTTCAAGTAACGCCGCGCTTAGCATACGCTAACATGCATTAGTTTTTGTTTATTTTGTTTTACATATGAAAATGGTGATTAAAAAATATAAAAATGTCTCACGATCCATCTGAGGGTAGAGACCTTTCATTGATAAAAAAAATTATTAAAATTGGTGAAGCGGTAGCCGCTTGAGGAACCGGAGAAGAAAACCTTTTGAGCTTTTATATATGTATAGAAGATAGATTAATTTTGTTCAATTCTTCTTTTAACATCGGTAACCAAAAAATAAGAACTGAACAAAATTAACATTGTATAATTTTCAAGTATCCACAGTTCTATGTAAGTATCTATGGATATTACATAAACAAATAATATATGTGTCAAGTTTCACGATTGCCATTATTTTAAAAATTGACAAATAAGTTTAAAAAAAGAAACAGATTCGTTTTCCGAAACGTTAGGAAATTAATTTATTATTTTTGTGTCTCATACCAGCTCTAAAAATACACCTTCTGACTAATCTTTTAACGTAAAGTCATAAGCGCAGAGGTTTATTTTTCCAGTAACATACTGGTTAACCAACTATATTTTTTAGATAACGAAGAATTATTCATGTGGTAGTAAGTCCCAGAAAAGAGAAAGGAAAATTTAAAGAACTCCACAAATAACGTCCAGACAATATAAAATATATGAATATGAAAACACAAAGTTTTGCACATTGTCTGCAAATGATGATATAACTATACTAAAATATCTATTTATGTAAAGATAAATGAAATCAATATATACGAAACTAGAAAATTTGATTATATTTTGATTGACCTAAGGAGCCAGCAGTCACGTGACCAATTTACGTATGACACCATTTTTTGTGATACATTCACAAAATCAATAATCAAAATACTCTTAGCGGTATAATTAAGAATGTCTTGTAGCTCAACACTTTCTTTGATGTCAACGGGAGTTATGGAATCGATGTAGCAGTCTTCTTTTGCTTCTGATGTTGTTTAAGCACTTAAAACATAATATATTTTTTGTCTTCATTCATATTTATCTTTTCTATGATATTTCTATAATTATTATAAACCAGGTCAAATTTAATTCATATGTGTAGTAATCGAAACAAAACAAGCAAAGAATGCAACTATTGCAAACGCTGCATTTTTTTTCTAGCAGTTTTACTAGGACAAGTTCATTAGGTGTAATATGTATTTTTATTTTTTAATCTTCATTATGGTAGTATAAATAGAATTTTAATTTTTTTATTAAATCTGTGGTCTCTCATCAAATACTCCTTTCCAAGCCTACTTCAGGACGTGAGGCTGCGTTCAGGGAGTATTAACCACCACACAACATACAGTCAGAAATCCAAACTGCTGTATAAACCACCCTAATTCTACGTCTCCACCAGTTCTCTCTTCGAGCCCTAAGAACCCACTGGTCAACACTTACATTGGTCCTTCGAGCCGGGAGACGTCCTACTCAACGCCACAGGAATCATTCAAATATCACAAGACTACATCAATAAAACCAAAATGAACATCTTGGCTCTTTTAACTGTTGGTAATTTTCTTTGGGCAAACTCATATCGCTGTATATAAAATTTATCACACGTCAAACAAGAGTTTCTTTAACATCTTGGTCACTGTCAAGCAGTCAATAGTCAAAATTTTGACCAACTCTTAATAGTTTTATCGTTATGTGAACTTTGTTTTAATTTCAATTAAACAAAAAAAATGTCATTTGAATCGATTTACTCTCATGAACTGACAGCTGTTTTATGTGGCCGTAAAGAGGACTGTGAGTTGTATAAAACTCAGCCGCACTAAGTTGTAACATTATTATAGTGTTCGTTAAGTACGGAATAAATTCATTATTTCTTAATATTTAGAAAACATCCTCGGACACGTCGATTTTTAATTTCAATTTTGCACCTTACCCTTTATTTTTTTGATTATGACGCCAACACTGTTTCCGTTATGACATCATCGATATTTTTTTAAATGAAACACCCTATATATTTCTCCATTATTGGATTCTGCTTCAACAGCTGATTCCAAATATGTATCACACTTAGGGTCTAAAATTGATAACTTGGAAGATACAACCATTTAAAAAAAAACAAGTAAAAAAGTAATATAAAAGTTTTTTATTAATTTTTAAAGTAGGCTAGTTTTTGTTTGTTTTATCATTATCGTCTTTAACAGTGAATCACTTGATAATACTTTACCCCAGTAGTGGTTTCTCAATAATTGTTGACGATTTATTTTAATTTTACGAAGGCGTAGAAGGGCCACCTAATTATTTTTTTGAAATTCCGACTTTAATCTCGGAATTCCGACTTATCTCGGAATTCCGAGATCTCGGAATTCCGACTTGAATCTCGGAATTCCGACTTTAATCTCGGAATTTCGACTTTAATCTCGGAATTCCGACTTTAATCTCGGAATTCCGACTTTAATCTTGGAATTCCGACTTTAATCTCAGAATTTCGACTTTAATCTCCGAATTCCGACTTTAAACTCGGAATTCCGACTTTAATCTCGGAATTCCGACTTTAATCTCGGAATTCCGAATTTAAAGTCGAAATTCCGAATTTAAAGTCGGAATTCCGAGATTAAAGTCGGAATAAAGGTGTATCTCACATACACGACTGTGTGACGACCGTGCTGTGTCGTGAACAGGCCGGCGTACATAGGCGGAATTATAAAACTAAATAGGCCAAAACTTAACTAATTTTGTAAAACAGTTACAAGTATTTTAGGAAATAAATAACTCTTCATGAAATTCCTGGGTATTTCGGTCAGTGGTTAAAATGAAAAGATTTTTTTTTAAATAATTTGTTATACAGGGAGTTTTTGAAAAGTATGTCAATCAGTTAACCATAGATTGGGGGTATCAAAAGAAGTTTTAACCAAATTTACCTCTAGTCGAAAATGCCCCCATGGAGATAAGCAACACTCATTAACCTCCCCTTTTTTTTTAGTGGTACGCCCATGATTTTTTTGATACATGTATATTATAAGAAATTTAATTATACAACTTTTTTGTATATAACGTTTTTTTGATTTGAGTAACCATCCTTAAAATAAACTTGAAAAAGCTGAAACCATGTCATGCTAAATAATGAAATGGAAGCCATTTCGAGCATCTATGTAAATAATATTTAAAAATAAATAAACAGCTCCTTTTGATAAATGAAAGATCAAAAAAAAACTTAAAAATAAAATGAATTAAAATAAGACATTTTATTAAAACTTTATTTCAAAAGGTGCTCGAAAGGGCTCTCATTTCTTTATTTAACATTACTTGGTGTCAGCATTTTCAGCTTTATCTTAGAAATGGTTACTCAATCAACAAAATCCAAGGCATAAGAAAGCTATACAGGGTGATTGGTTATAAATGCCACCCCTCCTTAACTCCATTATTTTTGAATTCAGAAAAAAGTTTCAAATAAAAGTTATACAAGATTATTTGGGGTTTTCAATCGTGCAACACAAATTTATAAAGGGTGTTTTTTTATCAGAACATCCTGTATATTGTTAGATTTTCAAAATCTACTACTTCTTGCGCTTTCGGCGATATATGTATATGTTGTATATCGAATCCAACCATTTCCAAATCATATTGCTATAAACGAGCTAACTTTGCATACCATAAGCAAAGTTAAAATGCCATAGAAAAATATCAGAAGGCCAAATTTACTTACAAACCCGTTCAGTGGTTTTTTGGTTTTTGAGTTAGGTGTCACTTTTGCAGTCCTGCCTTAAGAGGAACCAGCAAAAATTACATATTTAAGCGTAATTGAATTTAATATATTAGCATATAAAAATGTTAACCATTACAATTTAAAAACTATTTAACTTCATAAATCTTGAACAATTTGACAAGAAAAATACATTTAAAAATTATTCTTAACTACTTATATCTCATGTCGACGATTCAAATGTTCTATGTGACCATCATATTCTTGGACACAATTAATAATGGGTTTTGTTAAGTTATTGTTTATATAAATTTTATTCTTCAAAAAAATCCCATAGCAACGTATCTAGCAACTAATAATGTGCAGTATATTCTTCTACAATTGAAGGGAAAACTGAACTGAACTGTTATATTGAAAAAAGTCGGAATTCTGACTTTAATCTCGGAATTTCGAGATTAATGTCGGAATTCCGAGATTAAAGTCGGAATTCCGAGATTAAAGTCGGAATTCCGAGGTTAAAGTAGGAATTCCGAGATTAAAGTCAGAATTCTGAGATTAAAGTCGGAATTCCGAGATTAAAGTCGGAATTCCGAGATTAAAGTCGGAATTCCGAGATTAAAGTCGGAATTTCAAAAAAAATAATAAGGTGGCCCTTCTACGCCTTCGTATAATTTTATCTACCATTAGATTATTTTCTGTGGGGTCATCTATAAAACCTAGATTATAAAACCAAATCGGAAAACATTTTTGAATTAAAAGAGAGAATTAGAACAGAAATTAACAACATTTCTCAGGAAACTGTAAACAAGATTCAGAAAAACTGTATTCATCGTTTAGGGTACTGTCAGCGAAAACAAGGAGTACAGTTCAAACATTTACTATAAATTGTTTTTATTATTAACTAATCGTTAGTTTTAGTGACTATTATTTGTTCAAACAAAACATGAAAACTTAGTAAATTCTTACATTCAAAATGGCCGAATCTTTCAACTTATCAATTTTAGACCCTAAGTATGTACATATTTGGAATCAGCTGTTGAAGCAGAACCCAATAATGGAGAAATATACAGGGTGTTCCATTTAAAAAATATCGATGACGTCATAACGGAAACAGTAATGACGTTATAACAAAAAAAAAAAAAAGGATAATTGAAATTATAAATCGACGTGTCCGAGGATTTTTTCTAAATATTTTTGATATAAGAAATAATGAATTTATTCCATACTTTATGGGCACACTATACCGGGTGGCCCAGGGACTAGGGAATCCCCCAAATTTTTCTACAATTTTTGAGATAGAAATTTGAAATTTGTAGGGATGAATCAAGACAAAAATTGTAATTTTTTGATCCACCCGCGCCAAAAAAAGTCACTTCCTTTTTAAACCGGAAGTGACTCCAACTTTCTTTTTTTAAATAACACCCTGTATATTTAGGAGATTTTTCTGATGAATATTTATTTTCCCTTTATAAAGCTTTTTTTCAGATTTAAAATCGGTTCATAAATAACCCAGACAATTACATTTGTTTGTTTCTTTTAAGAAGGTCATGAATCTAATAAACGAAATACATTATAAATAAAATAATTGTCAACACTCGTTGTAAGGGTGTCTACCATCATTACTATTATGTAATTGTAATTATTTCTCATATCGTTTATTTCTTTATTTTACGTTTGTTTATTTTTTCTTCGATATGTTTATTTTTTACATTTCGTACTACCATAACTTGCTTATTTTGAATAGCATCCTGTGTGTTTTATGTGGTGTTTTTCTTCTCATCAAATTATTCTCTCCGATGATGTATGTATTTGTTATAATAATAACGTTATCAATGCACAAAATGTCGAACATAAAATATTCCTGATACTGTTTTCACTCTTTTGCATGAGTAGGCTGTGTACCCGTATACCTAGGTACGTGAAAATGTAATTTTTAAGTGATCCAATTGCTTACATTTATCAAATTATACCTACTGTAGTATAATAATAATAGTAATAACAAAAAAGCATAAATTTATTTAATAATTAAACATGTATATCTACCCTACCCGACAAAATGAACTATTCATTGCAAATAAAAAAACTAGGAAGTAAGTTTTGGAAGACCGGAGTTATAAACTAGAAAATAATGAAGAAATAGTGAGTACTATACATTGAACTAAAGTACAGAAACTTATAAAAACTGAACTAAATTAAATGTTAAATAACATTTTCTGTAAATTTCACTTAATTATTTGCAAAATACGTTTTACTTTAGAGAATTTACCTATTGTTCGAGAAAGAATGTTATTTTTCCAACAGAATGGAGCTCCGCCCCATAATACACTTGAGGTTAGAAGATATTTAAATAATCGTTTTGGAGATCACTGGATAGGTACTCATGATCCAACTAGATGATGCGAGATCACCGGACTTGAGTCCATTAGACTATTATTTGTGGGTATATTTAAAAAATAATGTATATTCTCAGCAGCCGACTACTAGAGAAGATCTCGAGGATAGAGTGAGATTAATAACATAAATCCCCAAAACTTACGAAATGTAATGAGAGAACGTTCAGAAAGAATTCGTGCTTGTATTCAAGCAAACCGAGGCCATTTTGAACAAAATTTATAAGGTTTTAGTTGTTTAACATTTAATTTAGTTCAGTTTTTATAAGTTTCTGTACTTTAGTTCAATGTATAGTACTCACTATTTCTTCATTATTTTCTAGTTTATAACTCTGGTCTTCCAAAACTTACTTCCTAGTTTCTTTATTTGCAATGAATAGTTCATTTTGTCAGGTAGGGTAGATGTACATGTTTAATTATTAAATAAATTTATGCTTTTTGTTATTACTATTATTATTATACTACAATAGGTATAATTTGATAAGTGTAAACAATTGGATCACTTAAAAAATTACATTTTCACGGGTATACGAGTACACAGTCTACTCATGGAAAAGAGTGAAAACAGTATCAGGAATATTCTATGTTCGACATTTGCATTAATAACGTTATTATTATAACAAATACATACATCATCGGAGAGAATAATTTTATGAGAAGAAAAACACCACATAAAACACACAGGATGCTAATCAAAATAAGCAAGTTATGGTAGTACGAAATGTAAAAAATAAACATCGAAAAAAAAAAAACAAACGTAAATAAAGAAATAAACGATATGAGAAATAATTACAATTACATAATAATAATGATGGTAGACATCCTTACAACGAGTGTTGACAATTATTTTATTTATAATGTATTTCGTTTATTAGATTCATGGCCTTCTTAAAAGAAACAAACAAATGTAATTGTCTGGGTTATTTATGAACCGATTTTAAATCTTAAAAAAAGCTTTATAAAGGGAAATTAAATATTCATCAGAAAAAATCACCTAAATATACAGGGTGCTATTTAAAATAAGAAAGTTGCAGTCACTTCCGGTTAAACCGGAAGTGACTTTTTTGGCGCGGGTGGAACAAAAAATTACAATTTTTGTCTTGATTCATCCCTACAAATTTCAAATTTCTATCTCAAAAATTGTAGAAAAGTTTGAGGGGTTCCCTAGTCCCTGGGCCACCCGGTATAGCAGATCATTAAACAATTAAGAATCGATTTATTTTTGTGCTTTGTGTTATGCTAGGAGCGCAATACTAGGGGCGGCAAGATAGACTGGGCCTGTTACCGGGGTCGATCCTACATCTATGGCCGCCCACGGGCGGATGTTTAGTTTGCCGCCCCCATTTAAAAAAATGCATTTTTCAAAAAAAATTTAAAAAAAGTAGGTAGACGAGACAGGAAAATATATCAACTTATATAAGTAATTCTTTATTAACAAAGTTCATGTAAGGTAAAAACACATGCAACAGAAATAGGTAAGGTTCTGTTCAAACTAACTTGCCACATAGAAAATATCGGCAACTGATCCCTTTACCACCGTCAAAGGTGTCGACGTTTTTATCTTGGAAATAAGTGCTTGAAATAAACTTTCCAAAAGCTACATAATATCTAGCAAAAAAAAAAAATATTGTTTCAAATGTTTCGCACTGAAAATAAAAATTAATTATTTGGGGATCAGAACTTCCTCACCGTAGTAAAACTCGACGTGTGGTGGACTTTATAATAAAAAGTAATTTCTGACGTTTCAAAGTCACATTTTTTGACGTTTCAAAAAAAGTCAAATTTTGACGTTTCAAAAAACTCGATGTGTGGTGAGTTTGCAATAAAAGTAATTTTTGACGTTTCAAAAAAAGACACATTGGTGGAATCACTATTTTTTTTGACATTTCAAATTGACGTTTCAAAAAAGTCTCGTAATATTTTTTTTTGACATTTCAAATTTTAAGAACTGATTTTGCTTACGAACTCAATTTCTTCCTTGACCTCTAGAATATGTGTATTTAAAAGGTTTATCTCAAAAACTGTAGCTGCTATCGCGAACCACACAGACACACACACAGACAGAAAACTTTTTCTGTCTGAAATTTTGTGTATCGCCATAATTCGTCGAGATTCGTCCAGAAATGCAATAAAAATTATCAGAATTTTTTTCACGAATACATAAAAAACCTTCCTCACTTTGAGGGGGTGAGGAAGTAATTAACAGAAAAATTCTATGTTTATAATAAAACTCGCCGTTTTTCGTGTGCAAATTCATCTATTATTGCTGAAAGATCTAACTTTTCGCTAATTTCACTTTCGATTCAAGTGATAGCCAAATTAGTACACCTTCCTGGGAAATAGTTGGTCTTATGACATTAAATATTTTTTTATTAATTTTAATTTTGAAAAACTCCGTTCGCTTGATGCTTGAAATTGTTAAAAATATTCTAAGGGCAACTGAGAAGTTAGGAAAGCAAGGTGTTAAGTCTTGATTTAATAAATGGTTTAATATATCTATTGGTTTTAATTGGGAATATATAGGGAAAAGCTCTCGAAAAGTAATTCATTGAATAATTCTCTTGAATCTGAATTTTTTTTAATGTTATTATCTTCAGTTACCTGAAGATTACTATCTAAAGCCACGCAGCTTTTTTTTTTAATATTCTGGATATGTAGAATGGAACGTTATACCAGAAAACTGAATAATCAATAACATTTTTCTAATTTTGTTTTGTTTATTGAATTATTCGCGATATCCAAAATTTACTTTAGGATCTACAACATTTTCGTCGAGTGACTCGTAAAACATATCGATTATTTGCTTACGGTTACTCAGGGAATTGAGGGTCAACCATAATTTCCTGTGCTAAAGGAGACGATTCAGTAAGAAATGTATCAAAACCAGCACTGTGCTTCTTAACAATAAGTAATTATATCAAATATCTTTTGTTATTTTTGACGAAAGTTTTAAAATATGATAAATTTACTTTCGTTTTCAGATACAGTCGTTTGTATAAGTCAGTTCGTTGCGGTGTTTTGCAGTAGAGGCATCTTTTGGAGCGCGATAAAATATTTCTAGGTAAATTCGGAAAAAAATGAATCTTACAGTTCTATAATAAACACGAAGAAATAATTAGCAGTGTTCGCAGTCAAAAATAAGATCGATTATGCTTTCTACGGCATTCTATGCCGACTTTTATCTACATAAAACAATTTTAGCCTTTAAATTCTTGATAGCATCCTCCGGATTGAGGTTGATAATGTTCAGATTGTTATCACCTCATATCGAGAGATGACTCTTAAAATTTGTCGCACAATTTGACCAGTGAAAACAAAGGAATAACGTCACAGTTTCCTATATTGTCATAATATATAATATTTACTTACGGTCAAATCGAGAGCTACAAAGTTGCCACTGTTACGGAAATTTTGTTAGTTTTCAGTTTTTTGACTGCATTAACGGCTCTCGTGATTTTTTTATAAACAATTTTAGTTACTGGGATTTTTTTGGCCTTTGATTTATGTGACTGCCTATTTAAATGGCCGTCCATGTGCCATGTACTATCTAGCCACCTCCTAGGATCGGCCCTACCTGTTTCCCCTAAGTCAGAAGAGGATTATTTAAAAGTACTGCATTGAGTGCTTGCAAAATTTGACAAAGAAGGACAGCTTCCATCAACAATGACTACATTAATTAATCCCTCCCATCAAAAAAGCGTGTTACCGTTGTTTACTGCTATATAGTCGACCACACTGACTATGCCACCTATAATTGTTCTCGTAGATAGGAAAATAAGATGAACTAATTCCCGAGTACTTCAAATTTGCACCAGCTTCTGAAGCCATTCTTGCTCTCACAAAATGTGTTTGCTGCAAGGCAAAAGCGTGTGGTTGCAAAAAGTTAGGAATATCTCCTGCACTGATGTCAGACTTTTTATTTTGGGAGTTGATGATTCTGATGATTAATTGCAAAGAAAAAATAAACCACGAGAAAAAACACATAAACGCCGTTTTTGTGCAAACATGTTATCAGGATTTGAAAATACGACTTTTTTTGTATTTTCTATATGTGCTTTTTATACTGGTTTGTGTACTTTCATGAAGAACATGGGCATTCAAAGATTTCTTAGCAATAGTGTCCATGAGAAGCTGAACATAACCAACCGGTATATATTTGTACGAAAAAAAATGTAATTAGATGTGTATACTATCTAAATTAAGATTAAAGCACATTTGCAGTTTATGGTGTTTTTTTGTTTAATTTAGGAGCTAGAGGGGGCGCAAGCCACTCCCGTCCCCTGTCTATATTGCAGTCCTAGCGACTCAAGCAAAACACGTCGTGAAAATTGGATGAACATTAATTATAGAAAATAAGTCATTTCTTCCTTGGATGTTTAGTGACTTGCTATACAGGGAGGCGCAATAGTGCGTCTGACTTGGATATGTCGAATTCTATGATAGCTAGAAATTTGAGTTGAAAAGATAAATAAACTAGACAAAAAAGTCTATAACCGGAAATTATTTTTGAATATACAGGGTGAGCCAAGACGATTCTACAGGGTCAACTAATATTTTTTTTAAATGGAATACCATGCATATCAGAACATTTTTTGAAACCTCTTTGTGGCTTCCTTCCACTCCTGTATTATTACTGACTGACTGATAATCACTTGGATGTAATGATTTTTTTTGTTGAAATTAAGCCATTTACAGGTGTATATTAAAAAATCACTACAGTCATAATTGTCGATTTTAAGAAAAAATATATTAGCACCAGTTAAGAGACATCTGTGTGATGACACTCAGCCATTTTCACTTTCAAATAGCCGTGATAATGTGCGTACAAAAAATATTCGTTTTTCAATCCTACATCACATCATCCAAAAATATATAGGGTGTTTCATTTGAAAAAAATTGAGAAAATTCAGTTCAAAAATTGTAAATTCAAAAATCTTTTTTTGGCCACCCTGTATACTTTTAGGAAGTGAAAATGACTGAGTGTCATCACATAGATATCTCATAACTGGTACTAACATATTTTTTCTTAAAATCGACAATTATGACTGTAGTGATATTTTTAATATACACGTGTAAATGGTATAATTTCAACAAAAAAAAAATCATTACATCCAAGTGGTTAGGAGAAAGTGAATAATAATACAGGAGTGAAAGGAGACCACAAAGAGGTTTCATAAAATGTTCTGATATATATGGCATTTCATTTAAAAAAATGTTACTTGACCCTGTATAATCGTCTTGGCTCACCCTGTATATTCGAAAACAATGTCCGGTTATAGACTTTTTTGTCTGGTTTACTTATGTTTTTAAATCAAGTTTCTAGCTATCATAGAACTCGAGATATCGAGGTCGGACGCACTATTGCCCCACCCTGTATATTAAAACTTGTGGGAATAGTCAGGTCAACTAAAATAGAAAAACTATTTTTTTTTAATTTAGTCGCCGTTTCCCTGTATCTATTAGCAACCTCAGAACTAATTTGAGTTTTTCTTGTTCATAATCAGTGATTAATTAAATAACAAACAAAAACACAGGTTGAAATAAATACAACATAAAACACATAAATGACCTTTAACGATTCAAAGATACACAGCAAATTTGATGTGTATAGTTGAAACATTATATGACAAAATAGTGAGGGTGAATTACCAAATGTGTCAGCAAAACATTTGAAGCTGCAAATCTTATTAATATTTTTGGATTAAAATGTTTAATACTTTTAATTATAAATTATGTTTCATTTGGATACACTATCATTACGATTTGGGCCCCCCATGAATACTGTGTCCCCTCTATCCCGAAAGGCTCGGCACGCCACTGCCTGCAGGCCGATATTTCCTAATTATCAGATGGACTTTTTTATTTATATTTTTAAAGTAAATTTCAGTAAGAAAAAAACCACATATATTTTCCAATATTCCTTGTTTTTGATTAATTACAATTATTTGTTAAAATTTTATATAACAATTTATCAAAAAGGCATATAGGGTGCATTATAAATTATTGCATTTAATTCATTGTTTTATTCTATTATTTATGCAACATAAATAAAAATGGTTTATTTAAGAATGTTAAGTAGATACCAACAATTTGTAAATAAATTATTAGGAGAATAATGAAAAAAATAATATGAAAATTTCTGACGTAAAAAATCTCACCAATTTTTTGTAGATCGCTTTCACAGAATTGCACTTTATTCGATTTGGAGATTTAAACCAGTTACCCGGAGACCGGAATTTCTCTGGTTATCAAAACGTAACTAGCAACTTGGAACTGTGTAAATTTCCAGCGGAGTAGGCTGCGGAAAATCGCGCATGCGATTTTCAACGTTCTCGTTACTGTTACGGACCCAAACCGATTCATTCAGGAAGACAATGGTAAATTCAATTTTCCTCTGGGGAGGAGGAAAACGTTTCTCATAGGTGTAAACACATTTTACGAGATTATGATTAGCGGTAAATTTTATTATTTTGGAATAATCAGAAGCAGTTAATCGAGATTTAAAGTATTTCCTGTAGAAGTAACACAGAAAAATTAGAAATAGGTAAGTACAGGGTAATCATTTTAGTGCCTCACTTGATTTCATATTTTTTTCACACAGGAAAAAAAAATTCTAGAACTACGCTTATGCATTTTTTTTCTCAGTAATACGATCTCGAAAAGAACTTCAAATTAAAAAAGTTGTGGCTGAAAAACTGAAATATACAAAAATTAAAGACCTGAATATTAATTCGGAAATGGACAAGTAACATTCCCTGATTTTAAATGCGTATTACATGCAAATATATAATAAAATATAATTTTCCACTTACGGTTTAACCGAAAGTTGATTCAACCTTTTATTTAAAGAAAATTTCTTTCTGAATGCAGCGATATGCCAAGTGTAAATAAATGAAACTTGGCTCACCCCCACTATGTTTGCTGTTTATAGAAATAAAATGATGAAATTTTAATATGTTGTTATATGTTATACACATAAAATTGCATTAGAAGATAGTATTTTCAACTTTTATGCACTTCCGGTCTCGCCGGAAATTACCCCAACTTTCTTATTTTAAATTGAACACATTGTAAAGTTATCATAGTGTAACAAAATAACTCCAATATTTTATTAAATATGAAAGATACCAGTGGCGGTTCGTGGGTCAAGAGATAGGGAGGGCAATTAGAAAAGTTTACTGTATTATCTACCTTTTAAAGTGATTTAAATTCCAAGTCGACCCTCCGGTCTTTTTGAGATGCAAAGTGGTCAATTACTTTTTCAGTAAAGTCTTTTATCTTCTTTATTAATGCCGCCCTTTCTATGGTAAGCATAGCTAAAGAACATAACCTTTCCTGACCCATGGTATTTCTTAAAAATGTCTTTATTCTTTTTTAAGGTGGAGAAACAACGTTCACTTTCGACGGTAGTCATAGGGATAGTACACAAGATTTTTAACAGTTTGTCACTTTCAGAAAAAGTATTGCACAAATTATTGTTAATAAAAAAGCTGTAACAAAGCAACGGCACCTTCACTATTGGAAAAATCTTCTCGGCTATATAATACTTCTAATTCAGTTTTAAGTTTCAAATGATTTATGACTGGATACTCCGTTTTAACTAATTTAAACATATCTTGAGGAAAGCTTTTTTTATAATCTTTAAATCGATCTGCGTGAAATAACTGAGACACTGCTAAATGATTACTGAAGCCAAACCTGTTTTTGATCTCAGATGTAATTATATCACAAACTTCTAATGAAATTCTCCTTTTTGATTCTTCCGTTTTACATCTCTGGGCAGACTGCATGGATGTCTCCTCCAAATAGTTATTCAAAATTTTATTTCTGATGTCTCCAATTTTACTATTAAAAACGCCAATACACTTATTTACCGTTATGACATCGATATTACACTTTTGTAATTGATTGAACAATATATCACAATGAGGCATAACTAAATGAAAAAAAATTTAACCAGTAAAGAAAATGTTCATTTTGTAAGTAGTTTTTTAAACCAATAGCTTGGTTTAGAGTGTTGCCTTCCTGATTCATTATCAATGATTTTTTCTAAACAATCTAATAATTCTGTTCGATAGGTATAAACAGTCTCTATGCACTTTGTATTCAAATTCCATCGTGTTGGAGCCGCTTTAGATAATCTCACCTTAACAACATTATCTAACACGGCTGTTTTTTTTGGCGATTTTCCAAAGAATCAAGAAAAGCTATATAAATTAGCAAAAAAAAATTTTATGCTTTTATCCTGACTTGATGCTTTTTGTAAAATTAAATTTAGTTGATGAGCGTAACAATGAATAAAATATATTTTGTACAACACTCATATTTAATAGTAAACATCAAAAACACTGTTTTACTTAATTTCACGACAAATAGAGATTTACTAATAAAATGTTCACAAATAAAAACATTAAAAACATCGCGACAGAATTTACCGACCAACGCGTACCTAGTCAGCATTAAGACTGCTCAACTGAACTTCGTGCGTTACCGTTTTCGTAAATGTGTCAGGGACATTGTCCCCGCCAGTGTTTTGTCTTTTTTGCTTTCTGACGATTCGCGCATAAGTCTATTTCACTTTAATTCGTTGTAAATTCGGTCCGTAGCTAGCTTTAAGGACAAGTTGTGGATTGACCCAAGATTTTTAAATTCTGTAAATGAATAATGTAATGAATATGAATGTAGATATTCGGTGCTCGGAGGGGATACGAAATCCTGCGATCTAGATATTTGAATAGTATTGTGCATAGAATGAACTAGAAACTCTAATATATTTTTTTAAGAATATTAAAAATATGTATATTATATATATTTTTGAACTTCAGAAAATGAATAACTCTATTTTTTATTTGTATGTGAGAGGTCATTGACCAAATGACCCTATAGAAGAACCGCCAATGAAAGATACTGAAAATACATATTGCTAAATTCAGAAAGAAATTTTCTTTAAACAAAGCTTAATATACAGGGTGTATAAATTAAACTAAAAAAGTGAAAGTAACTTCCGGTCAAACCGAAAAATATATAATTATGTGATACTCATGCATTTACAATCAGTGAAATGTCACTTGTCCGTTTCCTCATTAATATACAGGGTACGTAAATGTTTGTATTTATTAGATTTTCGTTCATAGCTTTATTATTTGATTTTCAATTATTTTTCTCTTCGAATTCGGACTCCTCAGAAAAAATACACTAGTACTGATTTTTTCCTAGGTAAAAAAATCAAGTCATGAAATTGAGTGAGGCACATAAATTGACCACTCTGTACAGGGGTATCACACGAGAATTGACCCCCCCTTGTAACTGTTTTATTTTTTGAGTTAAAGAAAAAATGTTTCAACAAAAGCTTTAGGGAATTTTATGATTTTTTTATGGCTTGAATATACAGAATGTCTCATAAAAACAGGATATAGCACTTATTGCATTTTTGGGGAGGAGACCCCCCTATATATTGGGTTTTTAAATTTACGCATTTATTCGATTCCAATGATGTATATATGTTATATATTTGTATCATTCGTTACAAGGTGTTAAATCATTGAATTTTATGACTATAATACACAGTCAAGGTTGCCATGGAAAAATAAAAAAATGTTATAATGCAACATTTTATTAAATGCCATTCAATTTTTCTTCGTTGAGCTAGAGACAACTCATCTAAAAGCTTCTCAATTTGGTTGCTGAGAAAATTAGAGTATAAAAACTGGAACCTACAACTTTGTTGCGTAAAATACCACATCAAACACAGATAGAATTCTTCCTTGGAATTGTATTTCCTTTATTTGGTGTGGATTTTCCAAAGATCAATATGTCCGTTTTATCTGTTAAACATCCTGCCGTGGTAAAGGTGGAATAATCTATCCATAATATTAAAAACGTTTTGGTCTCTTTCTAACCCATTTGTTATATACCTATGTGGTATAGTCCAATCTATTTTCAATGTAAGTTTCTCTAAGTGCTTGCATAGAGCAAATATTATAAGGAAAAAAATTGTTTCTTCTTAAAACACGTTAACTTAGCCTATATGAAAATTCTAATACTATCACTGCTTCTGGAAAAAATACATTTTTTTGGGTTTTCTTGAAAAAAATAATAGGTACTATATCAACTCTCTCCCGCATATTTAAAATCTAATTATTTTTCTTTTTATCGCATTAAATGTAGGTTTTGCTTAAAATCGAGACTAATAGTGTATAGACACAGATATTTAGTCTGTGGTATAGATATCTTTGCTTACAGTTAGAGAATTCGATAATTTAATACCCTGTATCTTCCAAATGAATGATGCAAACATGCAACATATATATATCATTGGAATAGAATAAATGCGTAAATATATTAAAAAAAATGCAAGTTTGCTATATCCGCTTTTATGGAATACCCTGTATATTCAAAGAATGCAGAAAAGCATAAAATCCCCTATAACTTTTATTTAAAAGATTTTTCTCTAACTTGAAACATAAAAAAGTTACAAGGGAGTCAATTCTCGTGTGATACCCCTGTACATAAAAAAACACAGTATTCAATGAAAAATTAAAAACGTAGAATATGCATAAAGTATACAATAACTATTCACTATCTACAAAACGAGCAGTTTTGTTTCTACAAAAAGCAGTTTTGTTTTCTAACAATTTGGTGTTTCCCCCAGAAGTGTTCTTGCAGAACATGTTTGTCTCATACAGAAACATGAATATGCATATGTTACTCTTTTTGCTTGAATAAACCTTACTGTTGCAAAGGCTGCAGTCTAAAAGAAAATGATTCATGTTTCTCACAAAAATCAGATTTGGGAACCAATGAATTAGGTAGGTTTATATGAACTTTTTGATTTGTTGGTTAATAATTGCCTTTGGAACGTTAGATTTCTAAAATTTCAAAGTTTGATCCATTCATTCATATGAAGAAATATTTTGGCATACCCTGTATATTTTTAGTCATATAAAATTTTAAATTTCGGATTAGAAATCTCGGAAAAAATAACCGACAAATTTTGAAACCTTTAATTATCCCAATTCAAAAAAAAAAAAAACAGTGGAAAATTGAGTGGACCACCATGCACCGGGTGATCATTAGTGGCTCGCCCAATTTTCCGACAATTTTTTTAAAGCGCGAAAAAACATAGATCACAGTTTTTTCCTACAGATAATCTGAATATAGAATTAGAAAAACAATTGACCTAAATTTAAAAAAATCGCTTTTCTTTTTTAATTGCTGAAAAATATAGAGCAAGGTGATTAATTATGAATAAGCCCTCCTTCTAACTAACTTGGAACTGAATATCAGTGAATCGATCCCATCGAGAGGAAAATTTAAAAAAATTTTTGAAATTTGCTTCCGATTAATGCAAGGCATGTAACTGTCAAACCCTGGATGCTGTTCGGACTCCACAATAAACTGTAGGCTATTGTCTCTCTTTCCTAATACAAAATCATAGATTCTCAATGAGTTATTTCGGTGAGGTAAAAGGTGGTTAAGAAAATATTTTTTTATAAATTTTTGGCTTTTGATTTAGATGGAAATATCACATTTGCTTATATTTTCAGAAATTAAATAAATAATTTTCAAATTCAGTCAGAGTATCTCTTCCAAATTCATCAATATACAGTGTGTCCCCGGATGAACCTAACGGTGGGTCCTGTCGACTTTACACGCCCCATAGATTCTTTATTATTAATGATATCAAAAAACTTCAAATAGCAAAGTTGTAAAGTAATTTTTGCAGAATTTAACAGCATTAAGAAATTTTTTTTTATGAGGCACTTAAAAATTAAAAAAAAAAAGAATGTATTTTCATATATTTATGTATATTTTTTCATAATTGTATTTTTTTATTTCAAAAACATACCATTTTAATAAATTTTATTACTGAATAAGTTTCTTATATTTAGAACAATTTTCTAAATTTTTAACTTAATAGGTACAGAGGTCGTGGAATAAAACTGGCAATTTTGACATTTCTAATAATTATAACTTGTCTCAACTGTGTAGTTTAGCTTTACTATTTATTAAAAATGTCAAAATTGCCACTGTTTTATTCCATGGCCTCTGTGACTCATAAATGAAGTTACAATATAATAAATTTATTAATTTAAAAATTATTCTAAATGTAAGAAACTGTTTCATTTATTAATAAAATTTTGAAACAAGAAAAAATAAGGGATACAATTATGAAAAAATATAGTTTTATTTGAAAAATAAGAAAATTTATATATTTTTTTCTATACCGTTAAAATCTTCAAAAAAATGCTTTACAATTTTGGTATTTAAAGTCTTTTTTGTAATATTAATAATAAATAATCTATGTGGGTATACCTACAAGGCCCAGCTATGTAATTTTTTTTATTAAAAAAAAAAACATTCTTTAAGAAGTTTAGCCTTATTCTAAGTCAGTAGCTGTAATCCGAATTTCGATATACCATACAGGGTGGTCAAAAATAAATAAGAAAAACTGAAATTATATCAATAGTGTATACCAGTGGCGGTCGGTCCATGGAAGCAAGGGGAAGCAGTGCTTCCCCTGGGATTATTAAAAAAAAAATTAAAATTTACTTTTACCCAATTTCAATAGACACGGCCCTGCTTTTCAACAGCTGAGATAATGTTGCATGATAAAACCGTAACGATGACGCACTCGATTAAACGAGCCAACACGAACTCGCGCGACTTCGATATATGTAAGCAACTTCTTGAAATGCATCCCATCCCCACTTCATAATCTTGATATCTGGGCCGTATAGCATCGTAATGCGTTTTGTTTTATAGATTTTAATCTCGATTTTAACATCGATTTTAATATTATACTTAATATTAATCTTCCTAGTATTACTCTCAGCTTTTGTGCTATATTTGTAAAAACTTTTTGGTGTTTCTAAACCTGTGGTGCGGCGACAAGTGATTTTTAAAACGTTGAACATTAGTGCGTGTGTAAGCAGTTTTAGAATTGCTTATTAAATTTGGAAGCTGATCCTAGCACTGTGGAAAATATTATATGAGTTTGTGTGGTTACAATTTGTTGAAAAGGGGATTTTCAACATATTCGTTTCAAGATAAACTGGATATTATTAGAAACGGGAGACCAACACGTGATTTAAAACTCTTAAAAACGAAAGTTAAATCATGCTATAGGTACTTTAATATTGAAGTGTACAGTGCTAATCAATGGTTAAGGGGTTGTGAAAATTTGTGTAAACTGTTTTGTTGGCCATGTGAACTTTTCACAAATGAAAAAGATGTTTGGAATAAAAAATGGCTTTTCAGATTTAAACAACATTCACAAAGTGACACAAACGCATGGTGAGTGTGAAACTCATTTGCGAGCGGTGCTAAAGGAAAAACATTTGGAAAATCACGAATTGAGCATTCATTAGAACAGCAGTTGAAAGAAAGTGACCGTAAGCATAATGAACTTATAAATAAGAAATCGAGAAGTGTTAAAAAAGACTTATTGACATTGTTTATTTTCTGGGCGAAAATGAACTTAGTTTTAGAGGTCATACTGAATCTCGGAGCGTTGCTAATAGGGGCAATTTTATCAATTTAGTTGATCTATTAGCAAAATACGATACAATTTTAAGTAACCATCTGGAACACTCTACAATATTTAGCGGTACATCAAATCATATTCAAAATGATTTGATTCAGTCGATAAGCAATATTGTTTTAGAAAAGATCAAGCAAGAAATAAAAAGCTCCTTTTGTTGCAATTATGTTAGATGAATCAACCGATATTACGAATATTAGTCAGTTGTCAATCGTAGTACGCTACATAAATCCAAATGGGAAAGTCCAAGAGCGCTTTTTAGGATTTTTAGACGTAACAACGCAAAGAACGGCCGCAGCTTTATATACTATAGTTTGTCAGATAGTCGATGATCTACAGTGTGGTGCTAAACTTATCGCCCAAAGTTATGATGGGGCCGCTGTAATGGCTGGTGAATTGGGGGGCCTGCAGGCCAAAGTAAAAGAGACTTTTCGGAATGCAATATTTGTACATTGTTTTGCGCATCGATTAAATTTAGTTCTTGCTCAATCTGCAGCGTGTCTTAAAGAGTATTTTTTCAAGTATTAGTGGAATGGCTGCCTTTTTTTCAAAATTATCAAAACAGACACAAGCTTTAGATTTGGAAGTAAGAAGAGACTACCCAGAGTTGCTCCAACACGATGGAATTACAATGGGAGGCTAGTGCAAACTGTACCTGAATATCAACAGCCTCTAATTGATTTATTTGAAAATATTTTACAAAGCAAAGATGATTGGGACACTGAGACTTAGATTTTAATTTTTTGTTAAATATTTTCTCCGAAATATTCCCATTTACTGACAATTTATTCAATATTTTGCAAACTAAATCAAATGACGTTGGATTTTGTGTAAAGAAAGTTGAAGAATTCAAAAATTTGATTTGTAACAAAAGAAATGAATTTGAAAAGTTCTGAGAGAAAACTAGTAATGACAATTTAGAACCGCAAAGAAAAGAATGTAAACTGAATTTATAGTGGATCATAGAACTTCATATCGAAGACATTTTATCGAAATTTTGGACAATATCACTGGCAACTAAATAATAGATTTAAAAATTTTAGTGATATACAATTTTTAGAATTGTGTAATTTTAATGAATTTAAAAATAAACAGTTTCCACAAAACGCACTTCAGTCATTGAGTGATAACTACGGAAATTTTTTTGATATAATTGGGCTACGATCGGAACTTTCAGTTATTTATGCTACAGAAGATATTAGTCAGAAACATAACGCTAACGAACTGATTATCTTTATAAATGAAAATAGTTTGGATCAGGCCTACTCTAAAGTGTTGAAATTGTGTGAATTAGTGTTGACGATACCTGCAACTAGTGCTTCGGTTGAATGCAGTTTTTCGACCTTAAAAAGAATAAAAACTTTTTCAAAAAATTCAACCAGTGAAGAGCGGCTTTCAAAATTGTCCCTGTTGACAATAGAAAGTGACTTTGTGAAGGAGATGTCCCAAAATTCAAACTTTTACGACGAAGTTATTTCCGACATCGCAAAAAGGGAGGCGGATTAAACTACATTATAAATAGGTAGGTATGTGCATGTTAACTACTTAACTAGCCGGCTCAATTTATAGTTGGCTAGAGAGTGCACGATGGCTAGTGTGACTGAACAAACTCTCTATTTCGCTGCGGGTTCAATCCCCGCCACCGGCGCTGGCATTGTCGGTGGGTATGGTTGTGTGTCTGCGTTTTTTTCGTGTAACCCTCGCCCGTGCAGCTTCAGCTTTGGCATCGGGAGGTGTCTAATTTTTGTGGTGTTTTTATGTTTTGTTTATTGAGTGGCGGTCCTACAAGTGTACTTTTTTCTAGATATCATAACTTTGCAGCTTTCGACATTTGCTTTAAAATGAGTATACGGAAGCCACGCCCCTTTTCTTAAAAAATTTTTTGCCTTGTCCTCGGTCGCACTCCCATCACCCTAACAAACGTTCCCCTGTCAAACTCACCGACGCCCCTGGTGTATACTTATTAAAAAAAAAAATTAAAAATGATAGGAGTTATTTCTGATGCCAGGAAAATGTAAAAATATTTTTTATATTCTATACAGTTTTTCACGAGATCTTCAAGGAGCCTTCTTTTGTTTTCAAGATATAAATCAAATATTGTCTATAGTTATTTATTTGTGGCATCCCATGTTTCTTCTCACCTTCTTTGGGTATTAAGCCACTGTCCTATATTTAAAAAATTTTGTTGTTAAATACATCTCAGACTGATCCCTTTAATGCAAAGGTTTATGTAACATTTTTTTTATTATAGGATAGTGGTTTAAACCCACAGAAGGTGAGAAGAAATATAATCCAAACTTACATTTTTTTTTTTGTATTCAACAGGCTCATTGATGTCCTCGTGAAAAACTGCATAGGACATACAAAAATGTGTTTTGAAAATCTTTCATCCTAAATGAGATACCAGTTGAAAATTTTACAAAATGAAAAAATATATATACATACTGTGTACTGAATCATTAGACATGGGTCCCTTCAATGGCAACATTACAATATAAACAGAGGCAGGTAAGATGTTTCTCGTCACCGTAAGTATTAGAATAGCAGAGAATTCATTTTCTATCTGGCTGTCCTGTGGTTAACGATGCACACTGCATGTGATACGATGCCCATTTTCAGTCTTTCTTTAATTTACCATGTCTAATGGTTCAGTACACATCTGTATAAATGCAAAAACAAAATAATTACAAATATAATTTGCCATTGAACTCCTCAAGAAAATGGACCACTGATGTAATGTTTTGTTGTAAGATCCCTTATATTCGAAAACTACATGAAATTTGGTCCAACCTGTATATATTAATATTTAACTTTAATTAACTCATTTATTATTAATCAAAACATAATCAAATAATAGAACTAATCAGCAAATGAAAAAAATCACTCTTAGTCATACCTTTATTTACACCTATGCTTACTTACATAAAGGTATCTATTTTATGAGACACTTAAAAAAATATATATTTTTTACATACTTTACCTTTTTTGCTAAATTTCAACTAAAAAAATTACTTCAATTTGTGTTATAAATGTATTATTGGCTCTTAATTCTTAATAACTATTTAATTACATAAAACTGAAAACTAAATTCTATCTAGTGCTTCCAACATTACTATACTGTTGCCTCGAATAACCTAAAACAACCTCAAATAAAACACATTTAATATTTCGAAAAATTTTTACGTACCACCATTCCTATATTGTTTTTAGAACCATCCCTGCATTCCTCAATAGATTCATCAACTACGAGATTCATAAAAGGGTCAAAACCTCTTAAAATTCCTGTGACTTGCCTGCCGCCATTCAGTTTTAAGCAAAGTTTTTTGTCCATAAATCTATAATACAAAGAAATTATTACCAGATCAATACCAAATTATACCAGAAACTTACTTTTTTAATTCAGGAGGATGTGCTTTCGACATTTTCAGAAATAATAAATATCAATGTCTCCTCACAACGTTTTTCGTACGTTCAATATACAAAACAAGAAAATTAGACATATAAAAATAAAAAGAACGACTTTATCGACAGTCAAACTTCAAAGTAGATCTTCGATCATAACAAGCCAGATACGACATGGACACAGACGCAACGGTTTATTATTGGCTGCGTACATTAAAATTAGCACTTTCAGATTTTTTCACCTGAACGTCTCGTTTTGAAGTGATCCATGAAATATGTTTACTGATCAGTGATCAGTCGCCATGTTTTGCATTATATTTTACTTTCGCTTCAAAATTGAAACAGGTTTCAAAAATGGCGGACCAAAGAATTTAAAATATGTTTAAAGCGGTTTATTAATTTAATGGTATAAATTATGATGTGGTGGATTTTATTGAGGTCCACAATGCTTTACAAACAGATATAATAAAAACGGACCTTGAAGTTTGTCAAAAGTACATTTTACTTTTGTTCTGTGATTAAAACCAGCTGTACCATGATGTAAAGATTATGTGGCCGTTCCAAAGAATAAAAACATTTTGTTGATTTATCATAGTTTGCTTCTCAAACTGTTTTTTTTTAACGCAACGCAGCCTTAATTCTCTTAAAGAGAGGAGAGAGATTAAATAATAAAGGACTCCATTGCTGATTGAACTATTTTAAAATATGGGTAGATGCTCGATTACAATCGAAATAATTCTAATTAGAAACTGCCATACTTATTTGTCCTGTATTTATGCTTGTTTTTGAGTTCTGTGTGCCAAAACGTCATTTTCTAAACAATAAGGTATAGTTGATTAATTGGTACTTGGTGCATTATTTGTGTAGAAAAAGTTCTGTGTAGGATGTGTAGAAAGTGATCAAAACAAATCAAGTATGGGTTTTTTAACGATACGGTGAAAACAGCACTGAATTCCATAAAGTGCGCATGTGCCGCTCACAGTGTCATGGCCGCCGTTTCCGCACTTTCCGTGAAAATAACCAAACTATAATAAAGGGCAAGGAAAATAAAGAAACTGTAATAAAGGGCAAAGAAAATCTTACTAACGAACTAAAAAATACTTATTTAAAAAAAAAAATAACAAGTTTGTGATTCGAACCCTGGACCTAGCGCGTGCTAGGCGAGTATCTTCTCTATCGTCTAATGAGTTCCTTGCTGACAAACGATTCCAAAAGGATTTAATACACTTTGACATGTCATGTAACTGCGCATGCCCTGCGGCTATTTTCGGGGGTGTTTTTAGGTTTTTTTTTTGGGGGGTTTTTGGGTTGGGGGGGGGGGGTTGGGAAAAAAAAAAAAAAAAGAGAAAGGGGGGGGAAAAAAAAAAAAAAAAAAAAAAAAAAAAAAAAAAAAAAAAAAAGGGTTGGGGGGGGAAAGGGGGGGGGGGGGGGGAAAAACAAAAAGAAAAAGAAAAAAAAAAGAAGGAAAAAAAAAAGGGGGGGGGGGGGGGGGGGGGGGGGGGGGGGGGGGGGGGGGGGGGGGGGGGGGGGGGGGGGGGGGGGGGGGTGGGGGTTTTTAGGGGGGGGGGGGGGGGGGGGGGGAGGGGGGGGGGGAAGAGGGGGGGGGGGGGGGGGGGGGGGGCGGGGGGGGGGGGGGGGGGGGGGTAGGGGGGGGGGGAAGAACAGGGAGAACATTTATTTAAAAAAATGGGGTTTTTTTTTTAAAAGAAAATGGTTTTTTAAAAAGAAAGAGGTGGGGAAGGGGGGGGGAAGGTAAAAGGGTAAAGGGGGGGGGGGGGGGTGGGAAAAGGGGGGGGGGGGGGGGGGGGGGGTAAGGAGGAAGGAGGTGTTTTTGTATATTTAATTTTTTTTTTTTTTTTTGTTGGGGGGTGGGGGGTTGGGGGGGGGGGGAAAGGGGGGGGGGGGGGGGGGGGGGGGGGTTGGGGATGGGGGAGGGGGGGAATAGGTTGAGAAAAAGGGGGAAAAAGGGGGGGGGGTCAGGATAAGGGGGGGGGTTTTTTTTTTTTTTTTGTTTTTTTTTTTTTTTTGGGTTTTATTTTTGGGGTTGGCTAATTTGGGGGGTTTTGGGGGGGGGGGGGGGTTGGGGGGGGTTTTGGGGGGGGGTTTCCTTTTCTCCTTCCCTCCTTTTTTGTTTTTCCTCCTTTTTTTGGTTCCCCTCCCTTTTTTGGGGCGGGGGGTTTTTTGGGGGGGGGTTTTTTGGGGGGGGGGGGGTTTGGGGGGGGGGGCGTGCTGTTGTGGGGGGGGGGGGGGGTTTTGGGGGGGGGGGGGGGGGGGGGGGGGGGGGGGGGGGGTGTAAAGTTTTGGGGGGTTATTTTTTTTGGGGGGTTTTTGGGTTGGTGGGGGGGGGGGGGTTTGGGGTTTGTGGGTGTTTTTTTTTTGGGGGGGTGGGGGTTTTGGGTTTTTTGTTGGTTTTGGGCTTATTTTTTTTTTTTTTTTTTTTTTTTTTGGGGGTTTGGGGGGTTTGGGGGGTTTGGGGGGGCGGTGGGGGGGGGGGGGGGGGGGGGGGGGGGGGTTTGTTTTTTTTTCTCTCTCCCCTCCCTTTTTCGGGCTCCCTTTTTTTTTTGGGTTTTTTTTTTGGTCCCTTTTGGGGGGGTTTTTTTTGGGGGGGGGTCTTAAAACGGAATCCATTGCTGTTTTTACCGTATTCTGTTTTTTAAGCTTTATCCAACACACATATGACATCTCTTTTGCCAATCTAACCGCGAGCTCGGAAGCGCAATGGGCCAGTATAACGTAGCTGGTTTACTGCCTATCGACTCCCGAGTTCAAATCCCGGTTTCGACTGTGACAAAGTCAAAAGGATTGGTTGTGTGTGCACACTTTTTCAGCTGTGTAACCCACATCTGTGCAGCTACGACTTTGGTTTGGGGGTTGTCCATTGACAAAAATAAAATTGTATGTATGCGGTTTGTTTAATTTATGTGAAATTTTTATCTAAAAGTACATATTGCTTTTTCATAAATAATACATATACCGCATAGACGTAGATAGAGCTATTTACTATTTTTCGAAATGACAAATTTTTAGGAACACGTACAAATCATTTCTTAAAATAATTTGACATGTTCCAATGCATACGATAGTTTTTTGCTGCACAGCACAAGAATTTGTACTCGTATTAAAGTCGTAGGATAATTTGTGTTATTCATTACCTATAGGACTTTTTTAAAATGGACACCAATACGTTAAACAATGTTCATTATAATCAAATTGTGAAATTTTTTTCTTGTATTGCTTCTTTGCACTTCATTTGTCTAAGTAATGTCGTCTGATTAACGATCGAACTTCATCTTTATTTATTTAACTATGATGACTGAGAGTTAATGAATAATGAGGGCTACCGCGCTTGATTTCACCACGAGATGCGCTAGTGAAGGGTATAAGGTCCATGTCACTGAACGTTAATGTTTACTATGGCTTTTAACGCTAGTTTTTAGTATTTTTTTATAAAAATTTGCTTAAAAACATTTAACACAATGATGGCAGAAGGGGAAAGTAGTGATTTACTTGCTCAGTAGGGAAGTTACTGTACCTATCAGAGATGTCTTATGTCATTAAAGTTAGATTATATCAAGCATGAGCATGAAGAAAACAACGAATGTGCATGATTATACTTACGATTTTCTGTAGTAGACTCCTTTGGTAACGCATAAACGTCAGGATTCAAATGTTCCTTACAAACACATGAATGTTTCGAAGGAGTAAAGTTATCCCTGTCAATCGCTACCAACCACTGTTTCAGGCGAGTTTTGTTTCTCGGAAGCATATGTCCGCCTTTTGTTTCCGAACAAAATGGATCTGCACAACACTGGGGCATAATTAATAAGTGTTTTATTTATTGGTGTACGAAATAATTATAATAAAACCCTATAAACTTGTTCCCTGTCACAATAAATTTTGACAGGACCTTACTCGCCAGTGGCGCCATCTAGTGAACCTAAAAACGATAGCTCTCATTGGTCGAAGAGTCAGCCACCAGAGGGTCTGTTCTCTATACTTTAATTTTACTGCTACCCACAAAATAGTATTTGTAGACCATATTCTAAAGGGCATTTACGTATATTGCTTTATTTGCAACCTTGTACTTAAGAGTTCTACCTGTAGAGTGCGATTCACACACTGCAACTGCACTAAAGTGCAGGTAAAGAGAACAAAGCTAGGGTTTTCTACTGACTGCACTTTTATGCACACAGTGTATCTCTATTTTATTCTAACATACGTTGATAGAGAGAGAAATAAATATAACGAGTGGTGTAAGAGTGTAGTCAATGGAAAACGCCATGAAAAATAAGCTGCCCACCTTTCTCACTTGTTATGCGACGTCATTAGATTCAGCCAATAATTATAAATCATATACCTATAAAGAAGTCTTTTATACGTATATGTTATAAAATGATTAATTTAAGAACTAAAGGTGAGTCTCCATGATGCGGATTAATAGATGTTATGTGACATTTTCCAACATAAAATAGTTACATCGAATGCGAAAGTGCAGCATGGGAAAACCATACATATTCAGTCATAAGTTAAGGTGTTCCTAAACTGAACACTTTGATATTCTGCCTTTAATCTCGAGTAAACGCTGATTATGTAGTTGAGTTCGGTATTATCGGTGTCCGTATTCATATACACTGGGTATTATGCTCGTGGATGAGAGAAGATTTTGGTCACGTGACTACAGATTACACGGACAATCGGCAAATAAACGAACGAAACAGTTGTTTTAATTTTTTCGTACAATAATCTAATTCTTACGTGATTTTTTTAAAACTGATTTTTATAAGATTAATACACGTAGCAACAATTAAATCTAAAATATGAACCTACTTTGCAAATAGTGTATGTGGAATTTTCCAGAATAAAATTAAATTAAAAGAATTTTACTAACTTTCATGCAATTTCACCATAATTGTCTGCAGTAACTATTAATTTAAAGATTTTTTTGTTGCTCACAATCAAATAGTTCTACAATTTGTTTCATTTTATACCACCTGCTTTCTATAAACAAAAAGTGCAAAACAAACATCTGATAACCTGACAAAATAAGTCGTCGATCCGAACACAACTTGTATAGTTGTTCTGTATTCTGTCAGCTCTGTTGTTCTGTTTCTGTTTTCTGTGCTGCAAAAAATATTGTAGTCTCCATTCTGCGCCGAGGCGTTGTGTAAATTTGTGGATTTTTTTGTATTTTGTTGATAAAAATATAACATTTTGTGTTTGTAAAGGTATATGAGTTTTCCAGGAAGTATTAGTGATTTATGCGTTTGAAATTTAAATTGACAAAGCACTTTATTATATAAAAAAACAACAGAAAAGAAGTGTGTATTGTAATATTAGTGATTTTATAGTTAAAAAATTGTTGAGGGTGATGTTAGTAGAACTACTAACGGATATTTTAGGCAAACATTTCCTAAACCCAGGAAATTAAGAGTCTTTTCTGTTTCAGATTAGAGGAATCAATGGCAGAGGCAGATTTAACACCACCTCCACCCCCAAGTTTAAAATCCTCTAGCTCAAATGAAGGCGATTGGACCTGTGAAGATTGTGGGAATGTAAATTTTGCCCGTAGAAATAACTGTAACAGGTGCAACAAAGGTAAAGCCCTTAGTATTGCTGCAGCAAAAAAACGAAAATTAGGTACAGAAATAGGCAAAGCTGCAGCAGAAAAAAGCAGAGGATTGTTTAGTGCAGATGATTGGCAGTGTAATAAATGTGGTAATGTTAATTGGGCCCGTAGGCAATCATGTAATGTTTGCAATGCTCCAAAATTCGGAGAAGTGGAGGAGAGAACTGGATTCGGTGGAGGATATAATGATCGAGGTGTAGTAGAATATAAAGAACGTGAAGAGTCTGATGATGAATATGATGAGTTTGGTAGAAGGAAAAAGAAACGTAGACATTCCAGAAGCGATTGTGAGCAAGAAGATGATGAAGAGGAAATAAAGGTACCAATTAAAAAGGTACAAGTTGAATCAGAGGAGGAGGAGGAGGAGGAAGATGACGAAGATGGAGATTTGTCAAGTATGATTTATCTGATTGGGGGGATGTTGGTGCGGGTAATAATAGGAATAATAAATCTAGGTCTCGATCTGGCTCGCCCGATGAAAAAAAATATTAGACATTTTCTTTAAATGTCTGTTCTACATAAGCTGAGTGTAATGTGGTATATGTTTTTAATTAATATTAATTTGTTAAATACAGGATCAGTTTATCAGGTCATATTAGGCATTTTTTAAGCTCGCAAATAAGCTGCACACTACAACTTTTTTTTTTTAAAACAAATTTCTCTAGTGTGTACTGAAATTGTATATGCACAAAAGATGTTTAAATTTGACACAAATGATGATTTCAAGTTTGCCTCGTAAATTAGTTCCATGTTATTTTGAGAAAAGGGGTTGATATTGGATCCTGTAGAGTAAAATTGATAGATTATTTTCATGTGAAATTTGAGTACTACTAGTGTTTGGTTTGTTTTGCTGTTCACTGCTATATTATGCGGTGACAATTAGAACTGATTGTTGTGCAAATGATCACTAATCATTGTCCCTGATGACTAGATTGATTTTCAAGTTCAGTTTTAATGATGTATGTGTTGATATAATACCATATGGTAGTCAGATTGGTTTTATTGAGCGAATTATACATGTTGCATGCATCCAGTGAAAATAATTTATTGAGTTGTCAAAATAATTTAAATGCAAAATCTATTTTAAATGTATTGTGAATTTTAAATCTCAGGTTTTATTGTGTCAGTTTTATTACACTCGGTAACAGTTTTATTTATTTTAATCAAATATTTGTTTTGCTTGTTAAATTTTTTAAATATAAAGCGATTTGATGTAAAAAATTGATTATTGAAGGAAAAAAAAGTAAAATAACATGTAATATATAGGTGTAAGTATATAAGTACCAACAATTTTATGACAAAAATTACAAAATTTCTAGATTTTTGTATATGGTGTACCTAAATATGATGCTAATTTCAAATATTAGTCTTGGTAGTAATTTGTAATGAGATACAATTATACAGAGAAAAAAACAAGAAATCTAGATATTGATTAAATGTCACAATTTATTTTTAAATTGTAAAAAAATTTGTATTATAGGCGATTATGTAATTAATGATATAAAACTATGGTCGGTGCTTAAATGAAGAAAAATTATGAAGCAAATTAAAGCATTTTATATACTTGATATTTTATTTATTATTGTAAAAAAAGTATGTTCACTTAAATTTTAACTGTCCAAAAATATGTATTTTCGTTACAGGTAAAACTTGTATTTGATTCAGGAATTTTTGAATCAAATACCTTTCAAATTATACAGTTCTCTACTAAAATAATATGTGCACTGGAAGGGGATGCAGTTTGGTATAAAGCAGGTACTTTCAAATACTGCATATTCCACTTTATGGATCAAACCACACACCTTACGCCTTATTCTTTTTGTAGGAACCTGTACTTTTGGTAAAATAACTTCCATTTTGTTGTTTTTTTTTGACTATAGAATATGGGTGTCAAGTCGAGAATATGTAGCGGACATTTTTTCTGTTATCACAAATACTGTTTCTTTTTATGTTTTAAATTTCCATCAATATGGATTATTTGAATATGTATAGATATTTCATTACATTTACTTTATATACAGGGTGCTTCAATACCTTGGTGTTTTTCGCAGGTCGACTAATATTATATGGAAACCCTCAAATAAGTTGTTAGGTACCAAATTCTGCATAACAAAATTATATTCCATCTACTATATCGTATCATTTTTGATGTCTACATCAAATTTTATCTCGAATTTGTGGTATAAGCCAACAGCTCTTATTTTATATGAAACGCGCTGTGTTATTACATTATGATATTCTACACAAAATGTATATAAGTACTATTTAACTATCCTAGCTTGGCACTTGAGCTTAGATGTGCAATGGTCTAAATACTGCCCTTTCAATGTAAAGCTGTTTGTCTGTGTCTCACACTGGCGATATTTCTTCTGTTTCTACACGGCCAAGTGCCAAGCTAGAATCATTGAGTAATACTTATATTTTATGAGGAAATATGTATATAACGTTTATCGTGACTATACTAATGCTCAATATCCATAAAATTAGTAAGATTTCTATTTCAAGTATATGATATATAACTTTTGTCGCGACTATAGTAATGCTCAATATTCATAAAATTAGTAATTTCTATTTCTAGTACATGATATTATTCCTTGACAATATTTAATTAAAACATATAAATAATGTAGGGCACTTAATACATATTTTGGCATGCATTTTGTCTAGAATTTAATAATGTAGCAATACACAGGACGTTTTAAATAAGAAAGTCATTGGATATTTTAATTTTATTTTTTTTTTAAATATTTTACGTGTCATTTTGGCCACTAATCTTGGACAAAATTCCTTTTGGTTTTTGTAAATGCGTAATTTTATATTTGACACAATATAATAATAGGTTAAGATCAATTGTGAATTTAACACGTAGGAAGTAAATGTATCGAAAAAGTTTGTGAAAGTTTAGACAAACTAGGAAATTCGTATATAGCAATGGCGGCTGGTGGAATATAAGCTATATAATATCTTAGTATTGGAGCATAGGACCATGCGATACTGTAAAGCCTAACTATCGAGATTAAATGAGGAAGTTTTGCTGAAAAAAAATTACTTAAATTTGCGAAAAAAAGATTGAAATAATTTTGTGCCTCACCAGGTTATTTTTTAAACATTTGTAAAATATTTGCAAAACATTTTTTTTTTTTTAGAATCTGGTAGAAAATATATTGACAAATTTCAAATTTCATAAAAATATAGTGATTTTTTATCACTATATTTTATACTTTTGAAATTTGTACGGTGAATGAATCTCCTGGAGTGGGTTGGAACCTTTGAACACTGATGTATAACCATATACTGTGCTGGACGCGCGTTTTGCCAACCAAGTTGGCATCATCTCCAGATGATGACAACTTGGTTGGCGAAACAGCGTCGAGTTCAGTATATGGTGTTTTGGTGTTTCGTGAAAAACTACGTCAGTGTTAATGAATCTAAAGTAAAATATCAAAATGGAAACTATAAAAAAATTAATATTTTTTTAAGAAGTTTGAAATCTGTCCATACATTTTTCACCTGATTTCGAAAAGAAATGTTTTGTAAATATTTTACAAATTGTTTAAAAAATAACCTGGCGAGGCACACAATTTTTTCAACTTTCTTTGGCAAATTTCAATCACATTTTTTTTTCTAAACTTCTTCATTTAGTCTTGATAGTTATAAGTAATACTTGGACCCCATGTTCCAATATTAAGATATGATATAATCATAATTTCACCATCTGCCACTGGTATATAGTCTAAAATGTATTTGTACATTTTGCAACTCGGTATGTTAGAAATATTTGACCGTCACATATTGTCTACTTGAAATCCATGGTCAGCTAAGAGAAAAATTGTACAAAAAAATAGGAGGTGGCATGTACCAATTTTACCATACTTTTTTGTGAAACATTTTGTTTTTATTCTCTTTATAAAAAATCTTTTTTACTGTACGTTTTTATCTTGTATGTTGTTTCTGTTGTATATCTTTTATAATGGATATTTTTCCATTATACTTTACCAGCTATTCATACTGCTTCCCTCTTTGTAGAATTGTTGTATTTTAAAATGTGTCGTTAATTGTTATAAAATAGGGTGTAAATATTCTTAGTAAATGTGTTTCTGATGAACACGTAAGGAAATTGGTAAAAATGAAATATTAAAACAGTTGGTCAACTCTTTAAGCATTAAACATTTTGGTAATTTCAAATTATTAAAATAAATTTGAAAATATCAGGTAATTTTGGGTAGTGTCTAGTACCAGTACCAATACCTATATTTTATTTCATTTTTATATATTTTTTAGAACTACTAAACGATATTAGATAGTAAAATATAATATATAAATAGTGTTTTAGAATGATTTTAGTGTTAAATAGTTTTCTTGCAATATCTTGATTTGATACACATTAAAAATTAATTGTTAAACTGGATATTTTAACAGTGATTTATGTAAATATATTAGTACTAATTATTCCAATTATTGAAGCTTGTCGGAGTTTTCTCGTATAGAAGATGAGTATACCTAAATAAAATTCCTTTTGCCTAAGTGAAATCTGTATATTAAATATCTGATCTATATTTCTAATAATACACATAAAACCGTAAATTGCAGAATAGACAGCAGGTGATAAAAAAAATTGAGCTTACTAGCAAATTAATTAAAAGTTTTTAAGGAGATGAGATTGACTTACTTGCCGTAACATTTTGCGACGAGATTGGACTTATAATCATGGACAGGATGGAATGAATAATAATAATAATAATAATTAATCGTATTTATTTTGAATATATAGGTATACTATACAATATACACGTATATAAATTTGTATAGAATGTTGAGGTGTGTGTGTGTGGCGAAGTTGTAGAATGGAGTTGTAGATTTGGCAACATGAGAGGTAATGTGAAGTCTGATATAGTATTTTTGTAATATTAAAAAGAAGGAAATTTGCCAAAATATTTACAAAACTAATATTTTTTACATGCTTTAAAAAATGTGATCGATACATATAAACAAAAAAAAAAAAAATAGAATTATGGAGTGTAATTATGTTTATTATAAAATTTTCTTTGCAACAATTTTTATTCCCTGCGATAAATGAAGGAGGTGGCTGGAGATATTTAAGTTACACCCATACAGTACACAGCTCCTATTGTACGTTTATTTTAGGTTCATAGTGTCCAAGGCGTCCATGGATACATTTTGAACATCCAGTGGATAATCATATCAGAATACACTGGTTGTGTGCAAAAATAGATCCACTGGACATCTGGTGGACATACATACCAGGACATCGTATTAATTTATGCAAAAAAGTATCCAGTGTATATCCATGGTCAAACATGGACATCCACTGGACTACCTATGGATGTCCCTGGTTGTGACAAATATATAAATCCAGTGGACGTCCATTATGGGTACTATATCCACTGAATACAATCCAATGGATATCCATATAATGTTTTTGTGTTGTTTGGTTATGCCATGTCATAATATTGGAGCTTGGAACCTAAACGATAATTTAAAGCACGAGTGTTGATACTTAAATGAAGAGATTTTGCAAAAAAATGCAATTACAATTTGGGAAAGAAGTTAAAAAAATTGTGTGCCTGTTGGGTTAGTGTATCTTTCGAGTCTCGTGCTTCAGTATTAACATGTTGCACACGTACATTTCACCAGTCGCCACTGAAATCAACTTTGAGTGATAACGTCTAAATAAGTGTAAAAAAAAATTGTAATATTAACCAAATCTAAATATGAGGGTAATTTTTTATTATCGTTTTAAATGTTGGAAGATTGAGAGGTTTTTTATTTTGTTAAATGGTATCTACAAAAAAAATACTTTTATCTATTTACTTTAATAAAATAAGAAATAAGTAATATATAATTTAAAATTAATTGTAAATAAATTTGAACTTCAACCTTGTAATCACCATTATTTGAAACAGTAATTAATCAGAGATTGCAGTAGGAAATTGGATATAAATTTCTAAAATTAATTTTAATGTGTATTATAATTTTAGACTAAAAATGCGTCTCAACTGAAGCACTGGTAGAATGAAAATAAAATACCTAAATCAAACCAGCAATTATTACAGTTTTATCTAAAACAAAACCAAAATTAGTGAAACTACCATTTTGTATTTAATTTTTGGCGTTATGTATATCAGCGTCATTAATTTACCTTCTTGTTCTATGATAGTTCAATATTTTGCAAGTAATATTTGTAGTGTATGTATAAGATGTGTAATATTTCAAAACTAATAAAGTTTTAAAACCATGATGCATATTATTTACGTACTTTTTAAATTACTCTTAGAAATAGTTATTTTTTGTACTTTTTGTTTTTATATTGTGTATTTACCATTGTTTGGTTAAAGAACATTCAAATATTCTTAATTTGTTGAAATATAGTTTTCCGTATAAACTTGACCCAATTTTTGGCACTTGAGGCACCTGGTTTAGAGCAAGTGATTTTCTGGTTGCATAATATCAATAATTACATTCGTATATTAGGTGCGTTCTCTCTAACCGAGATTTCAGTTCAGTAGGACTGTAAGGGTGAAAACAGACGAGGCGTTTTTTTGCCGAGTCGGCCACCGATTCTACAGACGAAACGTCAAAACAAACGAGGCGGCTGGACACCGCGACGTTTTCCATAATATGATCAAAACATACCGAGCGTTCTATAAGCATTAGTAAATTTCCTCAGTACGTTGTTGTCAGTTCTTCAGACACCCGTTTTGAAATAATGGATTCCGATGAAGAGTTTGTGATACTTCTAGGTGTATTATACTGTAGATTAAAAAGAAAAAATGATCGTAAAATGTGGATACACCCAATTATTAGTGAAAGAAAAAGGATACTTTTATATTGTGTACAATGAAATCAAACAAGTCGATGAGAAGTTTTTTAATTTCGTCAGAATGTCTATGACATCTTTTAATGAACTATTAAATTTCATGTATTAATTGTTCGATATTTATTTCCATATCTGCTGTCACTAAAATAATTAAAAAATTTTAAAATCACGTCAAATGGCAACCATGCAGTATACGTACCGATCAAAAACCGCCGGTGTCTGTGTTGCACAAGAGTTAGTACATTTATGAAGGGCCGCACAGAACAGAAAGAAGGGCCGCTTAAAGTCATAAAAACGCTTTCGGCACATGGTTGGGAACACCATACGCTCGTCGCATAGGCGGTGACACCGACGTATCGTCTGTTTTAATACATTCATAATGAGTGAAGCAAACGACGATTCGTCTGCAGAATCGGCGGCCGACTCGGCACAAAACGCCTCGTCTGTTTTCAGCCTTAATGTTTTCTTTCGTTCTCTTGTTTTAATATTAGCTAACAATTATCAGTAGCCTCCTTACCGATATGCACAATCTATTTTATATTTCATTATTTCATCTCAATTCACATGAATGTAAGGGGGAAAATTTTATCTTTGACATTTGGTCAGTCAGCAAACGATTCTAAGGTTGGATTAACTTAATTTCATGTATATTTCTGAAACTAAAACTTTTCGTGTGAAGAAGTTTGTGCTAATTCAACTCTAATTTGGTATTTTAATGTTTAATGTTGGTTATGTCATATTTTTACCGCCAACAACAGAACACAAATAGATAAATTGGAGGGGAAATATCTCAACTTGTAATTTGATGTTTTTTTAAAGTTACTGAAATATTAGTTAATGTCATTGATACGAGATGTTGAGTGGAAAGAGCGCGCCTATTGTAACGGGCTTGAAAATTATGAAAGATGGAATTATTTAACCATGAGATAGCTGAAAATCCGATAATCTATTAGAAATATTGAATTATTATTGTTGTTGGATATTGTGCTAAAAAGGACAATTTCCTTTTTTTTTCTAAGTAGACTGTAATTTCTAAAAAAAACTAATTTTGACAAAATATGAAATTATTCAACAGACTTACCAATTTGTTGGTAGCAACTAGCTTTGGGTTCCAATCAGTTTTTCTCCGAGTATTAATGGGGGATGGGGGAGAAGGATAAAGAGAAAAAGGACATTGAATACTAAGAAAGCAAAACTCACTTCCCGGTCGTTCACTTGGTTTAATTAATGATAAATTACTATTCAACAAATATTTATTTAGGCAATAGGCACTATAATATTTTATTTCCACTTATTTAAAAACAGTTGAACACATGTAAATTATATCGTTACAATTCTATTAATAAGAATACTAAGAAAAAGGAAAACAAAAACATTTTCTAAAAATCTCCTAATCAGTTCGTTTCTATATGGTGTCTTATGATAGGCAATCAGCAATAACTTTGGGATAAAAGTGTTGCCTATTGCGGCCGGGACAGGGCGAATGCATAGAATTATACTATTGTAAATTTATTATATGTACAAATTCATCCATTAACAATAACAAGATGTTATTTGACCAGCATGTAAAGATTAAATATAATCTTTGACCAAATGCTGACACCTTATTTTTCCTACCTCGGTGCTCTAATCTGAGTACACTGCAGATAGTTGAAAATATTCAGTTTCAACCAGTTTCAACGTTTTTCGTACATATTTTTCACGCTTCCGCACGATCCGCCACTGAAACACGCTTATTTTTCTGTCAGTCACTTTTTCAAAAAATATTTTTTTTTCGGTTTCGCCTTTAAAAACACCCTGTATATTTTTTTCCAGGTCGCCGATCGATTCCCCGCCCCACATATAGCCGGAATCCGTGAAAAAAAATACATATTATGGTAGCTATAATCATTTGTCAATTACTCACTAGACATAGACCAGTTTCGAACTTGTTATGTTCTCGTCAGTATGCCATAAGTAATGGAAAAGACAAATAATAATAGCAAACCAGGCTAGCCTAAAGCAGACTAAGTAAGACAGACATAGTGAGTGGATAAGTGTATCCCTCTGGTGGTCAGTGCATCATTGATGTCTTAGTAACTGATAGCGACCTGCAAAGCAGGTACCAAGAGCTGTAACCTCTAATCCTGGTGGGCCAGAGGGATACACCTATCATACGCCATGTCTATCTTGCTTAGTCTGCTTTAGACTAGCTTGGTTTTTTGTCTTTTCCATTACAGTATTATTCAATAATATAAAGCAAGCTGTGAGCAAAATAAAATAATTCAAAAGTTCAAAAAGTAATGTATAGTTTTTCCGAGGAATCTGATGCCGCCAAGAGAGAAACAACTTAACATCTAACAAAAAAGTCATGGCAGAAAAAATCAATGGTGGATTATTATATTTTTTGTTATAATTACTGAAACATATTCCATATATTCAGTTTTTTTATTACTTCCGGTTTGGCCAAAAAATGATTTTTTTTTCTTGCAGCCGTCTAGAAAGTTAATTGTTTCTGGTCAATTTTTTGAGTGGAAAATACGTCTTTACTGGTCTAACCCGATAAAGTGGCATAATGGGTTGGAAAAGCCTTTTCCTATCCCTTATATGTAACTTTTGGTTGACAATAATAGGGTGTAGGTAGACAACAGCATTTGACATATGTTAGTTAGATTTTATGAATTTTGTTTACAAAATATTTCAAGTCAAAAAGTGTTTTGAGAGTAGCAAAAGCGGTTGCAGAAAAAAATATTATACGCACCACACCCGGAAAGTGTCTTTACTGGGTTCGCCGGCTGCCAATTCGCCCAGTAATGAATCACTTTCCAATATTGTTAGGTAAATAACTATTTCATCCAAAAATTTTGAATCTCTCAATATATTTGGTCGCATTCAACAGCATCAAAAATACATAAACCACTTTTATGATATCCAATCGTTTTCGAAACATTACTAGCTCTCTGAAAGACGATAAAAAGATTTCGTAACCATACAACAATAATAAAGGCAATTTTACGTTTATTTGACAGCTGCTATATCTAATATAATGGTATTATTTCTAATTCTAATTGCTTGATCACAGTGATGTTACTTAAATTGTGTGCTGTGTAGTATGAGGATAAGGTCAAAATGCTATTAATATTTCGAAAACAGTTGGAGATGTCACAAAAGTGCATTTTAGATAGATAAATGAATATTTTGTTGAATGCAACCAAAATATATTTGGCGATTCAAACTTTTTTGGAAGAAAAATTCATTTCCGACCAAACCGGAAGTGATATAAAAAACAGAATATATGGAATTTGTTCCAGTAATACCCTATAACAAAAGCATAATAATTCGCCATTTTGATTTTTTAAAAATTTGGTTTCCACCCATAACATTTTTGTTTGATGTTCAATTGTTTCTTTTCTTGGCGGCATAGGATTCTCGGAAAAAACTACATTATTTACATTAATTTTAAAACTACGAATTTGTAAATTACCGAGATAATCGCGAGTGACATCTTTGTTGGAACACTCTGTACATAAGTTTTAAAATAATCAACTGAGTTCATTATAGTGGCGAATCCAGATATGACCCTTGGAGGATATAAAACAATATAAAACCCAAAAATTTTAATTAAAAAAAAATTGTTCGATTGTGAATTGCAATAGAGTAAATGCCAGTGACGGCTGGTGAAATTTAGGTTATGCCATATCTTAGTACTGGACCATAGAACCCAAGCGGTACTTTAAGGCATAACTATCAAGACTAAATGAGGAAGTTTTTGCAGAAAAGAAATAGCGATTGAAATTTGCGAAAAAAAGTTGCAATAAATATAGTTTAAAAAAACTAAAAAACACGCTTTTAAAGCACATCAAACTAAAAAGTGAAAAATAATTATTAATATAAACTGAAAACAATAATGAACGAAAAATACTAGTATTATTGTGAAAAAAGCATGGGTTGCTCGATATACGAAAAATATGGCACAAAGCGCCCCACGCTCTTTTCACAATAATACTAGTATTTTTCGTTCATTATTGTTTTCAGTTTATATTAATAATTATTTTTCACTTTTTAGTTTGATGTGCTTTAAAAGCGTGTTTTTTAGTTTTTTTTAAACTATATTTATTTTTAACTTTTTAGTTTGATGTGCTATGAAAGCGTGTTTTTTAGTTGTTTTAAACTATATTTATATTGCTTATTGATGCTGATATTATAACATATTACGATCCAACAGATATTTCTGAAAAAAAAATATTTTTGTTTCAGCCGTGGGGTTCGAACTCACGCAGTAGGAGTCTGTCGTTTCGCGTCGACTGCCTTAACCCACTCGACCACCGAGCCAATTTACAATTATGGAATCTACTTACATATTAAGCCTTTGCATTCACGCAGGGATACGTGAGGAAAGGATTGGCGATCCTGATCAGGATAATGATATAAACTTATCAAATTATTGTATTGTTACCGGTTCTTCGTAAGTGTACAAAGTTTCAATTAAATCTGTCCGTTTAAAGTGGGTCAAAATCAAGTCCAAAGAATCGGTTACAAACAAACAAGCAAACAAACAAGCAAGCAAGCAAACATACAGGTGAAGCTAATAAAAGCGTGTTAATTAAAAATTGTGTGACACATGATTTTACTCATATATATTCATTGATCAATGATATCAGGCAATTTGTAGTGTATAAATTTAAATGATTGTTTAATAATAAAGGTACATACATTTTTTACAAGTTACAGATGATACATTACTTCTGAAACTTTGACTACTGCTAGTCCCCCTCCCTCCCTTATTGTAGTGCGCTGCGAACACGAAATATGAACTCTGGATGTACTTAGAGCTATCTCTTGAGAAAAAGGATTTTAACATTTTCATCTGAAACATTTTGTTTATCAGCTCTCATTATTATGGGATGAGGTATCGATTCCTCGATAAATATGGCATCCCAACGCCTATCAACATTTTAAGTGACAAGCGAGCTGGGTAATACCTTATTTTGAAGATATATTTACATTATCTATACTAGTATGTTGTCTTTGAAATTCTGTCAATTCATATCAACTGAAAATACAGAATAAATTGCTTACCTAACCTGTTCAAAATGTCAAAATTAGCACGACGTACTTCTTGGCATAATATGAGCTTATTTTGAAACCTTCTCTCACTTTATATGTACGTTATATAGCTATATTAGCTGTGATACTTCGACAAAACTCAGTGATTCGTTGTTCCAAGTCTTGCAGACACGGGTTGGATCTTGCAAATAATATTTTTTCTAACGATTCAATGGAAAAAATTCAGTGGTCATATCAGGTTAACAAACGGTCCATTCAAGTGATATCCGCCGTCCAATCCATGTTCCTTGTCCAGATACTGCGTTAAAAAGCATATGGTGTACTTATGAGAAAACAGCGTTTCCTTGAACTCTTCTTCATATCCAGCAATTTACAGTGGCTCAACCAAGTCGTCAAGCATTGTATTGATTCTGTCAAATTTCCTCTTATATGAAAGTCCTTCAATATGATTACCGTACACTTAGTCACTTTTTATGCAAACTGGGAGTGGTTTTTCCCTTGATTTGCGGATTTAAGTCAGGCTATTATCAAACGTTTTGACAATTAAAAACCACAAAACTCAGACAACCCCGATTCTAAAGCCGAAGCTGTCTAGAAAGAGGTTACACTTAGAAGAAACATGGACGTTTAACTATTCCCATCGACATTGCCAGTACCGGTGACGAGAATCAAACCCACAGCTACGATAGATGGATTTCTATACACACTTGCGCATTCGAGCCAATAATTACCGAGCCGATGACACAATAAGTTAAAAAAGGACTTAATTCATTTAAAATTTGGTATTTTAATAAGACATTATTTCACAAAACTAGAATTTTTGATCAGGAGAATTTCAACAATAACATGAACATCACACTTCCAATAGTAAACTCTTCCACCAATTCCAACAAGTATTTTCAACAGATAGGATGGTCTAGATAAAGTGTCCCCATGAGAGTTACCATGGAATTTATAATAAAAATGGCTTGTTTCAAAATGTTTTTAAAACTGTATGAAATATTTCTGACCCCCGCACAAACAAATTAAACTGAATCCATTGTATCTGAAACTTCTTGTTTGAATTTTTTGTTTCCCACATTTTTTTCACTTTGAAATAAAAAGAAACAACAAATATATTAAGAAGATTTGGTAACATATGATTAAGACGAGCGATTGCAGTTCAAAGCTATTATTATCAATTCGAATCTGCAGAATTTTAAAATACGATACTATACTGTAAAGAGGACGAAATGATATCGAAGTGAGGCATCGCTGGACGAGTCATATCAATTTTTGAAGTAATAGATACGTCGCGACTCTATCGCGATGGATGCCAACTTCACCAAAAAAGAAAAAATGTCACCTCACTTTTGTTTATATATTTTACCGAAGATAGAGATGCGAGTTAGAAATTATACAATTTATTGATAAGTTACAAACTGATATCATAAGGTGCATGGGCGTTACCTCCAAAATTTCTAGGAGTGGGCGGAGTAAAATTTTTAGAAATGCATCTGAACATTTCTTCACAGTGAATATTAAAAAATATTTTTCTTTTTTGTAGACAAAAAAAAAATATTGAAAAATATATATAACATAAAAATATTTGTTTTGTTATCATTACCGCAATATATCGGCATTAGCACTAGATTTAATTGCCAAGAAATTTTATACGGTTTATGTTTATATAGGAGCGCGACACTTGTACAGTGTACCCAATAGAAATTTCGAATAACTGTTTTATTCTTTGTACTCGTCGCGTCGGTTTATTTCCTTATCAGTGCCCGGCGGTATCCGTGCTTCTAATACTTAATAATGAGAATTTCCCTATCGTTATATCTATTGCACCTACTTTGATTTGACCAGCGAGCGGTTTAGGACTGTCTACAGTCTTTTAAAGTGTCAAGAAAGACCATCAGCTACTGTATCTATAATAATAATAATAAAAATAATAACAATAATAATATTTATTTATTTACCCAAAAAAAAATCCACTTACAGGACAAAATGTATGAAATACAATAAGAAAAGAAATAAATTTTATATTATAAGGATACATAGTAGACTTAACTTAAACAAAGTAATATATATAACTATAATAATATAGCACTGGAGGGTGATAATAATATAATAATGACAGCAGTTTAGATCGAGTTATAAACATAATTTGTATTCAATAAAGTAGCTAACATAACAATAATGGTGGGATAGTTAAGCTATGGATGAAATTGTCTATCAATGGTTTCTTTTAAGGATAGAACTGAACAGAGATTAATATCACACAGATCAGATACAGAGTTAAAATTATGTGACATAACGTAAATAGGCGACTTTTTAATGACATTGGTTCGTGCATTAGGTGTGTAAAAAGTGATATTTTGTCTGGAATTGAAAGTTGGCACTCAAAAATTAAGGAGTTCAAGAAGTAGTGAGCAGTCAATTTTATTATGAAGCAGATTGTGGAGAAAATTTAAACTGTTCATAATCCGAATTCATCTCGAATCTGGATAAAAGTAATTCGTGGTTGAAGCCTCAACCGAGATATACACGATCATTTTTATAAGCTAAGAATTTTAAAAATTTTCTTTGGATAGATTCGAGATATGTTGAATGGTTCTGATAAATTGAATACCAAATTAGAGATCCATACTCCAATTTGGAACGTACAAGTGAATAATAAAGAACATTCAACGCAGCGTCGTTAGTAAAAGATTTACAATTTCTGATAATGAAACCTAAAGTTTTTGAGGTTGATAGTCCTAGATTGTTTATGTGTTCGGCAAAAGATAATTTATTATCAAACAGTATGCCTAAATCGTTTGTTGAATTTTGCCTATCTAACACTTGGTCGTTTAGAGAATACTCATATAAAATTAGCTTGTTCTATCGCGAGTATAGAATGTTATTAAAAAAATGTATGAAGCCAAATCGCGAAAAGTGCTCTTTTAATAAACTGTAAAGTTAAAAAACCTCAAAATTAATACGCAAAAATTACGGTTTTAATAAACTATTATATTCTTGAAAAACTTTTAATTTATTCAATACTTCTACGACTCTACGAGCACATCTTCCACATATATTATGTCATGTAAAGTACTGCCTAGGAAATTAAGTTTTTAAAAATGCATTTATTTTACTTTTGTCAGTTTTATTAAATAGTAAAATTGACGAAAACGAAAACAAATATGTCTGTTTCAATTTTTAATTATGAAAAAATTAGTATGGAATATGTTATATTTAGAGGGCAGCAAAAGTAAATTTGCGCACGGGCGGGCGATAAGCCCTGGATATCTTCGCCCTCTCTATAACTGGCGACGATCTCTAATAAAAATCGAAAGTACTTACTGAATTTTTACTTAAATAAAATTTGTTATTGTAGGTATTCATATTTTGTGTATGACTGAAAAATTCTAAAGTTATTAATGTTAATATAGCCATTTTTAAAAAATTATTTATCATTGTAAATAATTGGTTCTCATAAGACCCAAGGGTTAAGCGTAAATCTGCCTTAACATGCTCGTATTTCGATACTAAAAGTTAAACAACCGTAGTCGCAATCAGTAATTTAATGGTAACTCAAGTGAAATTTAGCGACCTCGTCTTCTAGCGGTTTGTATATCACCGTATACGCAGAAGCTATGCAATCTTAGGCGAGGGTTGCGTAGGTGATATACCATCCTTCGGAAGGGATGTATGCAGTTGGTTCCTTTCCTTGTCTTTTAGATGAAGCAAAATTCCTACTTATCGATAGAGAAGAGGTTTGGTAAAACTTCCAGATTGTGGATAACTCTTTTACTGGCGTCACTGATTGGCCCTGATAACGAAAATAGACCGACGTTAAATAAATAAATAGAAGAATTACCTACTGTTGTAGAACCAAAATTCTACAAAAACTTTAATTATCTCGAAAAATTAATGTTACCAAAAAATTATCTAGAACACATAGAAGGCCCTCAGCCATTAGAAACAATCAAAAAAATGCCCGAGACCGAAATTACACGAGTTCAAAATATCACATGTCACACCACTTTTTTTTAGCAAATTAGATAAAGAATAAAAAACCATATTAAAACTTCAAATCGCAATTTTTTATCTCAGTTCTCCGATTTTTAAAAGCCAAATTAGTAAAATTAATTTTCATTAAAAAACAGCTCCGCAGCAAAAGCGCGACGGCGAGCGCCCCGGTGTACTTACAAACATCAAAATCACCAAATTTCATAAAGACATTCATAAGCAATAATTATAAACCGGTTTGAAAGATTTTGCTTCAATCCAAGACGCCCCACAAAATTTTAATTTCAGTGGTCGACAGAAGCAAATAATTATCAGTATCATAAAACAGTAAAACTACGTTTCTGCACTTCTATCATACGAATTTTAAAAGATGCTAGTCACACACCTAAAAAAATACTTTTACAAAGTCAATTAAATAAATAACAATTAATATCAAATTAAAATATTTTCAGATAAAATATTAATAATAATTTTAGGCAACATTCGTTGTTTCCACAACGTCTCATTAATCGCTAGATTTATTTATACGAGACTTAATCTTGTAAAATTGGAGTTTGGTACACTGTGTAGCGGACGAGCCAGGCAACCAGCCGTATCGGGAGCCTTTGGCAAATCGGAGCTTTCGAGCTAGCGGGGTAGATTTTATTTTTACAATGCACTTTCAAAAACATGACATGTATATATATAAGGGACCCAATACACTTTCCTGTGGTATTCCATAGTTATTAGTTATAGGTGAAGTTACTTCCACACCAATTTTCATTATTTGTTCCCTATCAGCTTTTTTATTAGTATATTACGATCAATAATTTCAAAGGCACGTTTCAAATCTAGAAAAACAGCTATAGTGTAATTTCCTTTATCTAATTTTTTGTTTCCATTCAGTTATTGTTAATTGCAGGGCCGATTCACAGGAATGATTAGTCCGGAATCCAGAATGATTAACAAAAAAATAAGTTGTTTCTGTTAAAATAATCAGTCAAATGATTATATACTACCATTTCCAATAGTTTTTTAGAACTTGGCAGAGTACTATTTGGTCGAAATTCCCATGACTTATTAGTTTTGTTAACTTTCTCTATAGGAATGACTGTGCTAGTTTTTAAATTATCAGGAAATTTACCAGAATCAAGAGAGGTATTTATAAAGTGCAGCCAAACATGTCCAATAACCTCAAATGATCTTTTTATTCCTTTAGAGCTTAGTATGGTCTTTGTGGACTCTTTATTGTCTAATTTATTTACCATCTTACATAGTTCTTGCAAATTAATTAATTTAAAAACGTTTAAACAAGAATCGGTATAATTATTGTTAACAGCTTTATATTCATGATCACCAATACTGTCAACAATTTCCTTAATACTCTGTATAAAATATTTGACTGAAATACTTGAGCTAATACGGATAAAACATAATATTATTTATTTTCTTTTATAGCTTCACTTTCTACTAAATTGATTACCTTATTGAACTGTTAAAACTGGTAAATTTATATTTAAGAAACATGTGCAGAAAAAAATAATGGCCAACATACCACATGCCACATTTGGTCTGTTTTCTGCAATTTCAATCTATTTTAGGAACTGATTACTACGATGTCGCAATGGAAGTAAATAAGGTGTGGAGCATCTAAACTGCATTTCAATTCCACCAGTTGAAGCAGGTTAATTGGAAATTATTGCATTCTAATCATTTACAGTCATCAGTTTAAATCAATGGATAGGCTAATCAGTGGATGCCGATCGGTATCCAACAAATACATAAGTTGTAGTGTAGCTCCAGAATAAGGCGTCGCGATGCCAATTCTAAAATTAAAAGTTGATCTCAAGGAAGGGGCAAAGCGTACGTGGACTTGGGTCATGAATGTCTAGATTTTTCAGTTTTTAGTGATACCAAGAGGGTAACACGTCGCGTCTTTTTACTACGAAAATTTACGGTAAATGTTTATTGTGATTTATTTTTTTTCAACGCTAATGAGTTGTGTATGCATGTGCTATGATGAGTGATGAGTTCATTAGTTTAGTTTTTAGTTTATAGCTAGGATCTGACTGAAACGAACATGTGGGAGAGCTTTAGGAGATCCGTATGATAAGATTTTAGATTTAGATCTTTTTTTTTCATTTATTTGCACGCGACATACATATACAGGGTGTCCAGAAATAATGTTCGAATATTTCGGTGGGTAGTTCTACACCCAAAAATATGAAAAAAAGTTCATATGAACGGGGGTCCGGAAATGTTTTCTAACGGAGCTACGCCTCTCCAAAGATGGTATAAGAGAATTAGTTTTCCTGATTTTTTTTAAATACTACTACTATTAGAGCGATGAATTTTGTACATGTGGTAAATTTCATCGCTCTATTAACAACAGTTTTTTAAAAAATCGGGAAAAACTTTTTTATACCATCTTTGAAAGGGCGAAGCTCCGTTAGGAAGCATTTCTGGACTCCCGTTCATATGAACTTTTCTTCATATTTCTGGGTGTAAAACCACTCACCGAAATGTCCTAACATTATTTCTGGACACCCTGTATATTATGTATATGTATTACACATACGTAAACACGTATACCGAGCTTTTTTTGCGGAGGGATTCAAATGACATAAAAATCCAGAATTTATGTATATATATATATATATATATATATATATATATATATATATATATATATATATATATATATATATATATATATATATATACATATAACATAGAATAAATATACATACTTCCATTCTTATGTAAATAAATATTTATCGCTCTAAATCCCAGACCTGGAAATATTTATACCGACAGAGGTAACAATGGTCTGTTATAACATATTTACAGCTTCTAAACTAACAAAATCCTAAACAGGCAGTGTTGACAACGATATAGAAATTTTTGGATCCAGATTTTAGAGCGATAAATTTTAACGCGGGATGGAACTATTTATAATGTATATTTAAAACAAAATTTATCAAATAAAGTATATTTGGTAACATTTGTATACTTGTTTATTATCTTTAAATGGAATATCCTATATATTTTAGGGTTTTCGAAAAGAGCATAAAATTCTGAGTCAAAAACATGTAGAATATCCTATGCCCAAACCCAGCCGTTTCAGAGATATTTGACATTTTAAAAAATGTTTGACAAGTGTAATGGTTTACAATAACCTTTATAACTTTCTTCGTGTAAAAGATGGTCATATGCTTTTTGGCACGCAGAAACACCATAAGGTGAGCTACGATTTACAGTTTAAAGAAATTCAATAATAGTATACCAAGTGTTCCATTTTTGACGTTACATTTTGTAAATTTCAAACAGCGAAAACTTGTTTAAGTCAAATGGAACATCCTATATTTTTCTACATCAAGTTATGTATAATTAAATCCCTTTTTTTCTGATATGAGTATTGTGGGGGTTTAAGTTACAATATTTTGAAATATTTATGATTTTCTTAGAAATTCAAGAATTTTCAGTAAAAATTTTATCAAAATAGCCACGATTAGAAACAATCAGTAATGTCAGTCATTCTTTTATGTCAAAAAGTGCCACCGCGTTTAAATTACACCCACGAAGACTTTTTGAATTTGTTTATTATTTATGGAGAATGTGATAAAGTAATATCAAGAACTTGTAGTACATTTGTTACTAGATATCCACAAAAACGGAAAATAACTCTAAACACTGTAACATGCCTATTAATTGGATCGAAGACACTTTGCATAAACTAAAATAGCTAAGATAAAATCAACTAAAAACATAATTCCATTTTAATTTAATAATTGGTCAAAATTCCGCCCTCGAACCTCCATACATTTTTCGCACCTTCGGATTAGTTCTTCATGGATAGCTCGTCTAATTGAATTCTGTAATAAGTTTTGAAATGCATTTCTTACTCTCTGCATACAATCTTCAATAGTTGTTAATGGGCTCTCATAAACTTTATTTTTAATAGTCCCCAAATAAAATAATCTAAAATTGATGTCGGGCGAGCGAGGAGGCCATAGGAGAGGTCCATTATTGGCGATCCATTGATCGTAAAATGTTTGTTGTAAAAAATTATTTGTTAAATACGCGTTATTTGGGGGAGCACCGTGGTGCTGATAAAAAATGTTTCTATGTTCGGCGAGAGGTAAATTTTCTAAATAGTTATTATTCAAATTTTGTAAAATATTTAGATTAAAGAACATTAAACTGCCAACTTTCTTGAAAATTTCGCTCCCTAAACACATGAGGATTCGAGTCACTCCAATAATGCGAATTATGTCGATTAAAAAGTCCATTTTTGGTAAATTTAGCTTCATCTGACCATACAATATTTCCCAAATAAGAATCGTCGCCTACAGATTTTATTAGAATAAATTCACAAAAATTTTCTATTCTTAGGAAATCTGTTTCTTTTAATCGTTGAACCATTTGGAACGAAAACGGGTGAAATTTATGTTTAATTAACATTCTGTGAACTTAATCCTTGCATAGTCCCGATTCCAGAGCAGCTTGTCTTAATGGCATCATTGGAAATGCTTGAAAATATCCCAGAATTGCTATTTCTATATTTTCGTCATCAACAATAGGCTTCCGCTCTTGAATTCTTGCCTTGCCAGAGTTTTTAAAATTATCCAGTATGCGTTTTACAGTGTTTGATGACGGTTTCCGTTTTTGTGGATATCGAGTAGCAAATGTACTACAAGTTCTTGATGTTATTTTGTCATATTCTCCATAAATAATAAACAAATTCAAAATGTCTTCGTGGGTGTACTTTATAAGGGGTGGCATTCTTTGAGATAAGAGAATGACTGGCATTACTGATTGTTTCTAATCATGGCTAATTTGATAAAGTTTTTTCTAAAAATTCTTGATTTCTATGAAAATCGCAAATATTTCAAAAAGCTGTAACTTAAACCCCACAATGTTTATATCAGATAAAAACGAATTTAATTATACATAACTTGATGTAAAAAAATACAGGGTGTTCCACTTGATTTAAGCAAGTTTTCCCGGTTTGAAATTTACAAAATGTAACGTCAAAAATGGAACACTTGGTATACTATTATTGAATTTCTTTAAACCGTGGAGCGTAGCTCACCTTATGGTCTTTCTGCATGCTCAAAAAACAAATGAATATCTTTTTACACGAAGAAAGTTATAAAGGGTATTGTAAACTATTACACCGGTTAACATTTTTTTAAAATGTCATATATGTCTGAAACGGTTGGGTTTAGACAATCGTTTGTGCTCATAGAGAGAAGGTAAGTTTACAGAATTTCTGTAAACTGGCAACGCCAATCTGCTGCAGGCGGCGCGATGTAATAGTCGAATTACTTTACTTAGAAGCTTTTTTAAACCGTGAATATTTGCGAGGCAACTCTTGCACCCACGGGTAAGGACGGGCCTGAAAATATTTTTTTCTATACCAGCGATTCGGCTAATACATATAATGTTAAACAACACATGTACAGGGTTAATTATTATAAATTACCCACCCCTTATTATCGTTATTATTGACTATAGAAAAAAAGTTTTAAATAAAAGTTGTGTGGTTATGACAGAATTCTGTTAAAATGCTGTCAAAAGTACAGTAGCGTGCATATTTCAAGGGATACAAAAAAATTATATATTTTTTTAAATCAATACTCTGTATATTATTAAATTTTTGGAATGATCCTTTGTTGCTGATTTAAAAAATATACCGTATGTTACCCCTACCATATACCGTTTTTGAGTTATTAAACGTCGAATATCTTAGTTAAACTAGTTATTGGTAATATGGAAAAGCTAACTTTATTAAAGTGAGCTATGAAAATGACAACTATTATGTTTGATAAGTGACATTTCTTTAATGAAATAATCAAAATGATTTACAGTGAGAAAGAAAAAGTTCAAATATTTACTTGTTATATACTAAATAACAAAAATAAACGTGCAGCAAAGAGAGCATATAAGGTGTTGTATCCAAATCGTCCAATACCATCAGAAAACACGTTCAAAAATATTTACCGAAAGGTGAATAATACCTAGAGTTTTAGTAGAAAAAAGCGTGTAGTTCAAGCAAACCAGGAAGAACAGCTAGATATACCACTTCATTTCGAAGGTAAGCCCATCCATATTTATTCGCGAATAGACTTTTTTGAAACATTGTATTATTTTTTAGAAAATTCTGAATGTAGTATATAAATAATGCAGTCGTTCAATTAGGTAAAAGTTATTCTAAAATCCAATATACGTTAAAAATAACAGCTACAGACCATATTTAATTTTACCCGTACGAGTTTTAACAGAGGCTCATAAAAGGAAAAGGCTGGACTTTTGCCGCCAGATGAATCAAAAGTTGGATGAAGATCCCGATTTTTTTATTAAAATATTATGTACTGATGAATCATCCTTTTCTACGGCAGGAGTTCTTAATAGGAAAAATCGAAGGCCGTGGGAAAACAAGCACAACAGAAAAGGATTGGTAAAAGAAATAAAAAAATCAGGAAGAAAAACTTGGCGTTTACTGTAGAATTTTCAGAAATAAAATTGTTAGGCCTATATTTTATGATTATACTTTAACTGGAGTTACCTATCTGGAAATAATTATCCCAGAAGCAGAAAATATTGTTTTGAAGAATTTTCCGGAAGCTGAACTTGATGATATGATTTGGATGCAGGATGGGGCAACTCCGCATAGTGTCCTACCCGTTCGAGATTATTTGAATAATGCATTCCCAATATGGATAGGGAATAATGGACCTATTAAATGGCCACCTAACAGTCCTGATTTGACCCCTATGGATTAATTTTTTTTGGGGATTTCTAAAAGACATTGTCAATAATAATAATAATAATAATAGTATTCAAGTCATCAAAGACAGGATTCGACTTGAAATAAACAATCTGAATATAAATAATGAAGCCATATCCGCTGCAATTATAAATATAAGAAGACATCATCAATTATGCATTGACAATAATATTGGACACATCGAATATCTTTTATGAGATCATTTATTTATACTTAAATTTCCTAAATAAATCTTTGTTATCTATTTTGTATAAATATTTGGTTTTTTTCATCCTCGCTGTAAACTGTTTTGATTATTTAATTAAAGAAATGTCACTTATTAAACGTAATAGTTGTCATTTTCAGAGCTCACTTTAATAATATTAACTTTTCGGTATTTACAGTAACTATTTTAACTAAGATGTTCGACGTTTAATAACTCAAAAACGGTATATGGTAGGGGTAACATATGGTATAATTTTGAAATCAGGAACAAAGGATCATTCCAAAAATTTAATAATGTACATTAAAAAATGTTATTTTTTTGTACCCCTGAAATCTGCACGCTACTGTACTTTTGATAGCATTTTAACAAAATTCAATCATAACCACATAACTTTTATTTAAAACTTTTTTTTTCCTATAGATAATAATAACTATGATAAGGGGTGGGTAATTTATAATGAATAACCCTGTATGTACATTGTTCCCTTAATCGTGATCGATGCAACTTGGCTACCTTTATCTATAGTATAACAATGCCAAAATTTATCTTACGTATCTAGTTATTTAAGAAACAATAAATATGTCTGCGATGCTTCCAAAAAGTTCCTAGCATTCTACGACAACAGTTTTATTCTGGAAGATAAAAAATATTGTAGTGTTTATTTTGAGTCATTTTTAGCTATTCATAGAATTGTCCACAGACGGAAAATTTTATTTCGTTACATAATAATATTTTATAGTATAGGTATAAGTACATTTTTTAAGTAAATATTTTTGATTTTTTAAAGAAATCTAATGTTGATGATGATGAGTAGGTATCCGTTTTAAATTCTAAAAATAACGAAAGAATATTTCGAAATATTTTTGCAATGTCGTAGGCGTTATATCCAATATCTCTGCAATGGTCCCATTAATATACACACGTGATGCAGTCCCTCATACGATACGTTACTCTTACAGATTATATTTAGAAAGAGGGAAATTACTTTAATAATTTGTTAACCAGATAATATTTCCTGATTTTATTATATTTTATAAAATGCCCGTTTTAGTCCACTGGTAAATATATTTATTACACGAAAATGGACAAATCATCAAGGATAATTTAGGATCATTCCCTCCCTCCACAGATACATTATTTTTTCATTTACTATTTCATATCTTTTTTTATCTATTTAGCTAGTACAAGGTGTTTCGGAAACGCATGGACAACAGTCGACCATAGATTTCTGATGTCAAGATAACACCATTTAGATAAACTTACCTTTTATAGATAAAGAAAATTGCATTCTTACTGAGTAACAGCTACCTGTAGGAAGAGGTCGCCGGTTTTTCTTTTCCTTTAATATCTCTCAGAACTAGAGTTACCGTACTCTTTAAAGAGTGCATGTACTCTTTTGGAGCTACAAATGTTAAGTACTCTTACTTTTCTGTTTTAAGCAAAAATTTACTCTTTTTCAGATAAGAACAAACTCAAATCAACGTAAAATGAACTTACTGAAAAAAAAAAATTCTGAAAAAACGAATTAAAGGTTCAACACTATCTGTGGGATAATTAGTGAGTTACACCATAAGTTTATTCAGAGAGATCATTATAATTTCCTGTATTATTTACTTCTATACATCACATTCGGTACTTCACAGATGAGGTCTAAGTATACAGATCGTGTCAGACCACTAGATACTCGACTAGCGGTATGCGCAGTTTACAACTGTTGCCAGCACGATGTGCGATGGAGCGATCGCAGCGCGAATGTTAGAAGGGGCTTTTAAAATGGGTTAGGATATTGCGTTGCTCAAGAAGGAGGTCTTTTTTAGCATCTAATTTGAATTATTTATTTATTTATTTACGTATTATTTTATTTTCTTAGAGTAGTATTATTCTTATTTGTTATTTAGGAGAATATTAATTTGCGTTTTTAGAATTACTTTTTTTTTTTCGAAAAAAAAAAATCAGTATTTGATTGTGTGCTGTTCTGATATTTTTCCTAATTCTAGTGTTTTACTATCTGTGACGTCTCGGAAGAAACAATAAAATTGTGAAATATTTAGATAATTTTAGTACACACGTTAATACGCAAAGATTTCTTTAGATGAACGACCAAAACTCTCCACCGCGGCTTTAGCAATACTGAAATCTGTTTCGTTTCGTATGCTCCTCCCAGCAATCGCTTTGACACAATCTTTAATTTTCGTTCGGACTTCGTATACAGACGAGCAAATATAAACTTCGCATACCGCTAGTCGTGTATCTAGTGGTTTGGCTCGAGCTGTATAATGTAAACTCCAGTAGTGTTGAATTTTCTAATATTTAATAACTCTACTAAGAGTAGCATTCATTAAGCATGCAAATTTTCCGATCAGTTGGAAAAAGATATATATCCTATTGTCAAGAAACATTCCATTAAAAAAATCTGTATGATTCACTCGGGTTGATGATTTACATTCAGTAAGATGTAAAGAATGAAATTCTAAAAGTTGCCAAACAAAATTTTTGAAATTTTTTTTCACAAAAATTCATAAGGTTATTATAGGAGCGCGCAACTCCACCGTCTTATAATCATTATACAGGGTGGGGCAATGGTGCGTCCTACTTCGATATGTCGAATTCTATGAGAGCTAGAAACTTGAGTTAAAAACATAAATAAACTAAACAAAAAATCTATAACCGAAAAATATTTTTTGAATATACAGGGTGATCCCAGACGATTCTACAGGGTCAACTAACATTTTTTTAAACGGATTCCATATACATATATCAGAACATTTTTTGGAACCTCTTTGTGGCCTCCTTCCACTCCTGTATTATTATTGACTCTCTCCCAATCACTTGGATGTAATGTTTTTTTTTTGTTGAAATTATGCCATTTATAATACGTGTATATTAAAAAAATCACTACAGTCACAATTATCGATTTTAAGAAAAAATATGTTAGTATCAGTTATGAGACATCTGTGTGATGACACTCAGCCATTTTCACTTCCTAAAAGTATACAGGGTGGCCAACAATAATTTTTAAATTTACAACTATTAGAACTGAATTTTCTCAATTTTTTCAAATGGAACACCCTATATATTTTGGACGATGTGATGTAGAATTGAAAAACAAATATACATCTCTGTGGTTATTTGTAACCATTTTCGATTTATTGAGCAATAACTGCAAATTTCAGCAATAAAAATTAAAATCATTTTTTTTGTAATTCAAGAAAATATGTTATAAAAAGTGCTCCACATGTTGCCTATTTTGATTGACACACATTTTTATGCGTCTTTGGAATGATGTTTCTACTGTTCATAAAATTTCTGGAGTGATACTTCTAAAATCATTTATTATCCTTTCCTTCAAATTTTGGATTATTGTTGGTGTAATGTTTTTATGGGCATCATGTAACACGCTTATTATAATACCTCTCTCTTGAATATTTGAAAAAATCCTCATTTTTAATTTTTATTGATGAATTTTGCAGTTATTGTTGAATAAATTATAGGAATATACGTACAAAAAATGTTTATTTTTCAGTCCTACATTCCACCGTCCATTTGAAAAAAATTGAGAAAAATTCAGTTCAAAAAGTTGTAAATTTAAAACTTCATTTTGGCCACAGTGTATACTTTTAGGAAGTGAAAATGGCTGAGTGTCATCACACAGATGTCTCATAACTGATACTAACATATTTTTTCTTAAAATCGATAGTTGTGATTGTAGTGATATCTTTAATATACACGTACAAATGGTATAATTTCAACAAAACAATCATTACATACAAGTGGTTCGGAGAAAGTGAGTGGAAGGAGGCCACAAAGAGGTTTCTAAACATGTTCTGATATACTTGGCATTTCATTTTAAAAAAATGTAACGACCCTGTAGAATCGTCTTGGCTCACTCTGTATATTCGAAAACAATTTCCGGTTACAGACTTTTCTGCCTAGTTTTCTTATGCTTTTAATTTATGTTTCTAGCTATCATAAAACTCGAGATATCGAAGTCAGACGCAATATTGCCCCACCCTGTATAATAACTAGTATCTAATTAATATTTTGATCTAAAATTTTTAAGGCATGTCATCTTGACGGTTTTGCACAACATTATGGAAAACCATTTTAAAATTTTAACATTGATTTTTTACCTGCTAAAGGTAAATATAACGCTGTTAAACTTAATAACAAGGATTAATCTTTGTTAATAATAATTAATAAACCAAAGTATTAGACCAGGCTACACTGTTGTCGAGTCGTTTTGGACGTTAAAACTTCCTTTGCCAGACTTTTTAATTAAACCTTGTAAATGTAACGCAGACTGTAAAACCATAGCTTAATCTGTATCTCTCTTTGTAAATGCATTCATAATAATTGCCCAAATGTATCTTTAGAAATATAAAATTTTGTTAACTTTTATCAATTATTATTAATCTTATTTTTTATTTTTAATCATTTATTATTATTGTTGCTGTTATTTGCTAATTTTTACCTTATTAAACTTGCATTTTATGATATTTATGCTGTCTTGATTTCATACCTTAACTCAAAAACAATTTAATTTTTTTTCAAAGGTTAAAATTTTAAACAATATACCACAATGTTGTGGAAAACCGTTAAAAAGACATGCCTTAAAAATTTTAGATCAAAATATTAATTACTAATTATTTTATACTGGTTTAAAGACGCTGAAGTTGCGCGCTCCCGTAATAACCTTATGATTTTTTGTGAAAAAAAAAACTTCTGAAAATTTTGTTTGGCAACCTTTAGAATTTCGTTCTTTACATCTTGCTGAATGTAAATCTTCAACCTACTTTACACTAATATAGGTTCACAGGTTGACTATTGAACTTACAGTAGAATATGCTGTGATATAAAAAATATACTATACTCGCGATGTTCATAGGTAGAAATGAGTAGTTCGTAAACGAACTAAAAAAAATGATAAATTTTTTAGGTGAACAAGATGGACTAGTTCATCATTTCTAAATGAACTACTTCCAGGCGAATCACAGTGGGGAGAAATCCCCCGAAAAGCTGGCCAAAACTCTTAAAGTAATAAAACTGGTCCAGAATGAACTCGTCATTATGACAAAAATAGTGACAAAAATCCCTTTGATAAAATACGGTTATTTTTAGGGGACGGAAATTGAAAAAATTAGTAAAATTCTGAAATTTCGGATTCTTATAGAACGCAACCCGCGAATTATTGAAAAAATAATGAAAAAAATTCCTTCGTTGAAATAGGGTTGTTTTTAGGGGGTGGAAATCGGAAGAACTTTTGTAAAATTCTGAAACCTCTGATTATTATAGAAATCGACCCGAAAATTAACGAAAAAATAGTGAAAAGATCCCTTTGATGAAATAGGGTGGTTTTTAAAACATAGAAATCGAAAGAACTGAGTAAAATTTCAAAACTTAACTGAGTAAAATTCTAACACTTCGGATTCTTATAAAATGCATAATATATAAATGTCTGACAATTAAAAAAATCTAGTTTATAAATTTTATAAATTTATATTGAGGCATACCTATATGTCAGAATGAATCCTACGGATTTTTTAAACGGAATGTTTCTTGGCGCCTGCACTTTATGTGATATCAATACTGTTTTTAACCTCTGAATAATTAGAGCAGGCTTGAAACAGTGGAGATGCTTTTAATAGGTGTTAGTTCGAGGAATGGGCAGCTGAAATGTTTCAGGAGAACGCGAAACTAATCTTGATACATTAAAGTCAAGGTGTTGGAGAATTTGTGGACAATCAAAATGATATTTAATTATCTTGCTCAGAAAAAATGATAGAGTGCATGGATCTTCTTTCCTTCAGTGACACAAAATTATATAAATTTAAAAGCAAATTATGTGGAAAGCCAATAGCCGGATAAATTACATTGTCCTTGAAATACATATACTTGAGAAATTTACGTCGAATCTATTCGATACTGTCTATATATATGCAGAACATGTTGGACACCCTACTATGGAGGCATATTCCAAGCGTGACCTTATGAATGTTCTATACAAGAGTATCACTGTGCTAGGGTCAGCTAAATCTTTACTATTTCTAACATGTTCTTTAAAAGACAGTTTATTATCAAATATAATTCCAAAATCTTTTATAAAGCAGAGTCGAGCCAAGCACACATTGTCTATTTGATAAGCAAATATTGGAAGATTTAGTTGCTTACTGAATGATATCACATTGCATTTCTTAACGTTAAGAGGTAGATTATTGGTGATACACCAACCATTAACATGTTTTAATACATCTTGTAGTCGAGCGCAGTCATCATACGAGTCAATTTTATAATAAAATTTCATGTCAGCATATGTACAATAGAAAACTGATATTGAGAGGATGTTATATCATATCAAAATATATGAAATAAAAGGGGCTCAAGGATGGAGACTTGAGGAACTCCTGACAGTACATCTATATTGTTAGACTAATAGCTGTGATATTGCACGTATTGTACCCTCTTGGAGAGATAAGATCTAAAGATTTATGACATCTGATGATAATCCATATTGGTTTAAGCGATTTATTAAAATTGTATAGTCAAGTCGATCAAAGGCCTTGGAGAAATCCGTATAAACAACATCAACTTGGCCTTGATTATCTTCTAATTGTAAGATGTCTGAGATGTATTGCATTATACAGACCAAATTAGTTGTAGTTGACCTAGCAGCATTCATGAGTCCATGTTGATTTACATCAATTATATTTTTTACATGATCACATACAGGGTGGGGCAATAGTGCGTCCGACTTCGATATGTCGAGTTCTATGATAGCTAGAAACTTTATATAAAAACATAAATAAACAAGTGAGGTACATTCACCGCTGCGGTGAAGATGCCATATAGATTTTCAAAAGACGGACAAAGTACATCGGATCGGTTCCAGAATGATTCCAATCGATTCCTTGGGTCCGATTACCTAGAAAACGATTCCGCTATTAAAAGTGCTTATAACGCCTTCGGGAATGATCAGAGCGGTTCGTGAATAGTCGGAATCGGTTCCTTGTGATCAATTTTATTGAGTCTTACACTAATATGCCAATATTTGGGGCATTTATTGCATTTCCAAAAAAAAACCAAAATTCTCAATTTTTTTTGCCCCACTTCCCGTTTTCGGAACCGGCTTAAAATCAACAGGCATATGTATACCGTAAAGGTCTACCCATGTTGCAAATTTCAAGTCGATCGGTCAATATTTTGAACAGATATCGCATTTCAAAAAAAAAAAAAAAAAATGGCTTTTAGGTCGTTTTGCCCCACTTCGCGTTTTCGAAACCGGCTCCAAAACAATAGGCATATGTAGCCCTTAAAGGTCTACACCTGTTCAAAATTTGAAGTCGATCGGTTAATATTTAGGACAGTTATCGCATTTCAAAGGAAGGTAAGAAAATTTGTTGTTAGGCCGTTTTTGCCCCACTTGCCGTTTTCGGAACCGGCTCAAAATCAATAGGCATATGTAGCCCATGGAGGTCTACCTCTGGTAAAAATTTGAAATCGATCGGTCAATATTTGGGACAGTTATCGCATTTCAAAGAAAAGTTTCCGGACTTCCGGACTTCCGGAGTTCCGGACAGACGAAAAGGTTTCTGGAAATCTCGAGATTCGGATAGATCCCAAATTTGAGGTCGATCCGATCAGCCGTTCTCGAGATACGGGGGCCCAAAGTCGCCGAGCATAAATGTATATATAGATTTTTTTAAGAAAATCTATATAACAAGACAAAAAAAGCCTATAATCGGAAATTATTTTCGAATATAGGGTGAGACAAGGTCAACTAACATTTTTTTAAATGGAATACCATACATATCAGAACATTTTTTGAAACCTATTTGTGGCCTCCTTCCACTCCTGTATTATTATTGACTCATTCCCAACCACTTGGATGTAATGATTTTTTTTTTTTTGAAATTATGCCCTTTACGTGTGTACATTAAAAAAATCACTACAGTCACAATTATCGATTTTAAAGAAAAATATGTTAGTACCAGTTATGAGAGACATCTGTCTGATAACACTCAGCCATTTTCACCACCTATAAGTACACAAGGTGGCCAAAAATGATTTTTTAAATTTACAACTATTTGAACTGAATTTTCTCAATTTTTTCAAATAGGACACCCTGCATATTTTTTTTACGATGTGATGTAGAATTGAAAAACGAACATTTTTTTGTACGTGCATCCCTATGGCTATTTGTAACTATTTTCGATGTATTGAATAACTGCAAAATTCAGCAATAACAATGAAAAAAAAAATATTTTTTGTAATTCAAGAGAAGATACTGTAAAAAGTGCTCCACATATTGCCCATATTGATTGACACACATTTCTATGCATCTTTGGAATTTGGTTCCTACTGTTCATAAAATTGCCGGAGTGACTTCTAAAAGCATTTATTATCCTTTCCTTCAAATTTTGGATTGTTGTTGGTGTGATGTTTTTATGGGCATCATGTAACACGCTTATTATATATAATACCTTCTCTTGAATTATTTGAAAAAAACCCTCATTTTTAATTTTTATTGCTGAATTTTGCAGTTATTGTTCAATAAATTGAAAATGGTCACAAATAGCCATAGTACATACTTACAAAAAATGTTCGTTTTTCAACGTTTCACATCGTCCAAAAATATACATCTGAAAAAAACTGAGAAAATTCAGTTCAAAAAGCTGAAAATTTAAAAAATCGTTTTTGGCCACTGTATACTTTTAGGAAGTGAAAATAGCTGAATGACATCATACAGACGTCTCATAGTTGTGACTGTAGTTATATTTTTAATATACACATGTAAACGGTATAATTTCAACAAAAAAAAATCATTACATCTAAGTGGTTGGGAGAAAGTCAATAATAATACAGGAGTGAAAGGAGGCCACAAAGAGGTTTCAAAAAATATTCTAATGTACATGGCATTTCATTTAAGAAATTTTTACTTGACCCTGTAGAATCGTCTTGGCTCGTATATTCGAAAACAATTTCCGGTTATAGACTTTTTGTCTAGTTTACTTATGTTTTTAAATCAAGTTTTTAGCTATCACAGAACTCGAGATATCGAAGTCGGACGCACTATTGCCCCACCCTATTTATAGCAGTGCAAAGGAATCTCCAAGACATTACAAAAGTTACATAAACTGGCAATTCTGCGATAGTTGCAAACATCATCTCTACTCCCATTTTTAAAAATAGGACAGAGACGTGAAACTTTCCATATGCTTGGAAATTTGCACGTTTTTAAAATTAAATTAAATATAATGGTTAGCGGGTGAGCAAGAGCTAAGGCACAGTCTTTCAGCATAAAAGCAGGAATATTATCAGGGCCCATAGTCATCTTTGGTTTTAGCCGCCGAATACTTGCTACAACTTGCTCCTCAGATATGTTTTTTATTACAAGAGTATCGTTAGTTTTAAGATAAGTATTGATATTATTATGATATTAGGGAGGTGTGATGATTGAAAATGTAACGAAAATGCGTGAGCAATTAACTGACCATCAGATAACTCTTGTCCATTATAATTCATTGAGGCAGGGATTCTATTGCATATTTTTTGTTCGACATATAAGCCCAAAATTTACTAGGGTTATCCTGGACCTCAATTTTGAATAAAAGAAATGTATTACTCCTTTTAATGTCGGCCTTAATTTTTGACCTTAACAGTTTAATTCTTCATGTAGTTACCTGTTTCCTGTTTTTTTATATTGCCTGAGTATTTTATGTTTTTGTTTCATGTCCTTTATTATATTTATTAGTAATTCATTGAGTATATTTACTGTTGAAGGCTTTGATTTGGAAACACAGACATCCATAATAGCTTACAGGTTACTATATAAGAAGTTACAAGCATCGTCTGCATCTGTGTAGTTCATAAGAAGTGACCTGTCAATAGTTCTTACATTTTCATAAAGCGAGATGAAACAGCATGACGAAAGTTATGACATGTTGTCATTATAATTTAAATTTAATGAATTACTGGCATGTTTAGTTCTGAAAGTTAATTCAATATCAAGAGCAGGATGTTTTGAATCCTCTTTTAGAAGTCATCAGCGGTTTTATCCACAACACATGATTTTGAGCGAAATACCAAGTGCAAAATACTGTTATTTTGATTTGTCATGGGATTGTATTGATTGAGGGAATAAAACTCACACATATTATTCAGGTCAAAGAGAGCAACAAATAATATTTTCGCATAAAGCAGTACATTACTTTACATTGCACTTTGTTAAATTTTGCTACAAACATTAAGTCAATGCATACATTATATTACATAATATGACTAATTATCTTTCAACTGTTTAGAAGGTCAGGACCCTTCTTTATCTGCTGAGAAACGTAAACATATCAATAAACGTTCGCATGGATTTTGACTTAGTGGCCGATGTTTTTAACTGTAACTTTGTAACGCCCGTATTCACCATCCTTAATTTAACTCTCTGATAACTAACAGTCAGTTAACATTTAACTAGCTGATACAATTGTTTCGTATTCACCAATGAAAATGAAACCTCTGATCGTAAACAGCTGGTCAACAATAAGTAACTAGAATTTTATATTGGTAGTTTCACTGGACGCTAACTTCGTGTTTATTATTTAACCAAATTAAAAATTTCATAACAAATTCAATAGAAAATAAAAGTTACCACACTTCAAGTAAACTATAATAATAGTGAAATAATGGATAAAAAGAGATCTGCAAATTTTACAATTCGTGAAAAAGATATAATAATATCTTTAGTTAAGAAATATTTCAAAATATTGGAAAATAAAAAAACAAATGCCGTGTTTAACAAACAAAAACTAGAATGTTGGGAAAAATTGGCTTGGGAATATAATGCAAACCAGACTAGTGGCCTAAGAACAGGTGGTCAATTAAAAAATTTGTACGAGCAAATGAAGAAACTCGCTAAACAACATAAGGCTGATGAAAAGGTATTGTTGCGATTTGCTATAAGTAGGTACGTACCTACTGAAGGATTTGTTACGATATAATTTTTCATACATCTTCTAGATTGAAGTTTTGAAAACCGGAGGAGGCACTTTTGATCCAAAGTTAACTAGTCAAGACGAGAAAATTTTAAGTCTATTAGAGGAAACTTATTTTTCAATAAATAATGAATTTGACTCCAATGCTGAGCAAAGTATACCTGGCCCTAGTGGTATTAGACGCACTGATATTGCCGATAATAGTGGTTCTGATCCGTACATAGGTAATAATTCAGAACATATTGTAATAATTTATGACGAATCAATAGAGGAGTCAAATGAGAATATTTCACTACAATCTTTAGACACAGAGGAGGAACCTCCAAAAAAGAAGACAAGAATTGTTGAAAGTCAAAAAGAAAATATCAATGAGGCCAATACTCAAATTAAATAAAAAACATTTAAAAAATCAACCTTACCTTCTTTAACTAAAAAAAGATATATGAAGAGAAATTAAACGTCCTAAATGTTATTAAAGAGACTGAGATGGAAAATTTAAGAGGTAAAAAAATGGACAATGAAATAAAATAAATTAAAAAAAGAACGAGAACTTATTGAGTTAAAAATTAAGAAACTGCAATTCGATAATCTTAAATCATAGCTGGCTCTTTATAGATATTTTAAGTTCTTCGAGTTTATTGTTATTTATATTGTGATTTTTTTTGAGTACCTTTTACCTGCAAAATATTGTGACTGTATAGACTTGTAGTTATTTTATAGAAAAAATGTTCCTATATACCTATTAGGTGTAGTATGAAATACAAAATAGTTTATTTAGGTATTGTATTGATGTTGAAGTACTTATTTTTTTATATAAAGGTTTACGTTAATATAAATTTTTAAAATGCAACAGATTTTTTTTATTAAGATTTAGGTAGGCATTTGAAGTAAAATAAAATGTTCTGTTAATATAGGGTGTAATGACACAAAGAATACCATACACAAAAACTTATCTACATCGTATAGCTAAAGTATCGAGCAAAAGATATAAAAATTAAAGAATACTTCAAAACATTTATATAAAAACTGTATTAATAAGTGTATCCCTAGTTATTGTGTTTTCTTGATTTCGGTTATGCTGCCCTGGACCAATTACAATTTCATAATGTTCTTCGTTGTCCGGCAGTTCATCTACATCGTCTCTTTCTTCGATGCAGAAATTATGTAAAATGGCCGTTGCGACAATTATTTGGCAGGTTAGTTCTCTGTCGACTCTCATGCTCATCGACAAACAAGGAAATCTTCTCTTCCAGACGCCAAACAATCTTTCAACCGGATTCCTGGTTAAAATTTGAGCTCTATTGTAGCGCTGCTCGGGTTGTGTTTGAGGAGCTCCTAAAGGTGTTAATAAGTACATCTTGCAAGGATATCCCCATCTCCAACAAGACTGTACGGAGAAAATTCATTTAATTCAAACCTTCTTCTTATTAACGAATCATTAAAAATGGTTGCATCGTGCACAGAACCAGGCCATCGAGCAACTATATCATTAATTTTAAGGTTAGCATCACATATGGCTTGCGTATTGATGCTAAACCAATTTTTTCTATTTCTGTAGACTTCAGCAATGTTTCCACCCGGTGACTGAATTTTAATATGTGTGCAGTCTAGAGCCCCTATTATCCCTGGTAATCTTCCGATGTTATAGAAATCTAGAACGGTTTTTCTTTTCTCTTCTTCAGTATCGGGCATTTTAATAAACTGAGGACGTAATGAAGCTATATGTCTAGTTATTCTGTTCACAATTCTTGACACAGTTGGCTGCGAAACATTAAAATGGTCACCTACATTTATTTGAAATGATCCTGTTGCATAAAATCTTAAGCATATTAATATTTGATTCATTTTTGTTATAGGTTGATTTCTATTGTTTAATGGTTCTTCCACATTCACTAGTAACTCCGAGAGTCTTTGTACGCTGGCTTTATTCATCCTAAACCTCTTTTTAAATTCAATGTCATCCAGTTCAATTAATAGATCATTTCGAGGTCTCGTACAACCTTTTGTCTTCTTGGGACATCGACATCATCTTCACTATCTGAAGATGATGACAGCAAACTGTGAAAATCGACTCGATCCATGTCACTTTTGTTAGGTTATGAAACAACAACTAGCTCGCTAACTGCCCAAATCCCAGCTGTTAACTTTAACCGACTGTTAAGCTCTAACCAACGATGGTGAATACCAAATGTGAAGTTTAACAGGGCTGTCAATTATTAACCAACTGTTATCTACTTAACTGACGTTGGTGAATACGGCTGTAAAACTATTAGAGAACTGGTTTACAACAGATATATAATAAAATAGTTTAATAATAATGTGATGTCATGGAAAAATCACTGTCATCTCTAGTATCGTGTAATTCAAAACCCCTCTCTGGAAATGTCATCGGAGATACGGATATCGACGGAAGAAGTCATTCCTTATTTTTTTAAATTCTTCTAGCACAAAAATGTACGGAAACGTGGGAGTGTAGATTTAAAGGACACACTGCATATCTAAAATACGTCCTTGGGTGTAAAGTTGATTTTTGGACGTAAAACGGCCACCCTGGATTTCATTATATTTGGCTGCATTCTTCTATGTTAAGGCAACTATTAATTTTTAGTGTATCTGAATTATAAACGCCTACCGAAATTCGACGAAAGAATGAAGTTTTATTGTCCCGCCCAGGCAATTAATTCCGTCAAAAAAAATTCCAGCTTTTATTACTTTCCTCATGTCATGTTCTAATATTGTTGGACTCTAAATGAAATACATAAGCTTCTTTTCAATCGTAAAAACATAAATAATTGCATATAAATAAAGATTGTGTTCATCTGTTTTCACTTCATCAATTGTGTAATATTTAAAAATGAAAAATATAAATAAGAGAATTTACTAGAACACAACGGCAGTAATGTCCCTCTTTATGTCTACATCTTGTACTGTCTGTTTAAAATAATTGTGACCCACTGACTATATTTATATTGTATTTTTAGTACATGTATTTCCGTTCACGTTCATACTTCAGTATTTGAAAAATATTCCTGAGTCACTTTTATCTAAATGTTTACTGCAACGTCTGATTTCCCATTTTTATTAATGACGCTTTCTCTGTAAATATCAACGGTCTGTATTTAGTTATTTGTACAGTTTTAAGCTTCGGAAAATTAATTGATTATTCACAAAAACAAAATAAATAAACGCTTTATGGGATTGCTCTACCAGATGAATCATTCATCTTAGCTTTCAAATGAATAATAATAAATTAGAAATTTTACGGTTTCAATCTGTAAATACTTCCGTTCACACTAGGAAGCAGGCGGGCTAAAAGCATTTAGTAGGATTAACCCACTGAACATGAAACATTAAAATAACATTACAAAATATTTAAAACAGGTAACTTTTCAACGTTTTTTATGTCACATTTTGTGTACGTTTTATTAACAAACATTTTAGAATATTGTTGGTTTTAATGTGTATGAAACTTTGAAAATAACATTTTCTTCTTTCTGTAATTTAGGAACTCTTTTAATTACGTTTTCTCAGTGTGTATCTAACGTGTATATAATGTAACTCAAAATATAAGTATAACATAATTTTCAACATTTAGTCAACGTTATTTAAATACAGTTTTTTTTAATATTGTATTATTTACATTGTCATATTGTAATAAAACTGTATCTGTAATATTGATATCGTATTTAATTTAATGTTTAAATTCAATATTAAATTAATTCGGCAACAATAAAAAATTATAATATATTTTTTTAAATTTGTTGACAATGTAGTTATAATGTTCATCAGTAATGTTTCGCGTGACATACTGGGTCACGTGATAGAAATTTCGAGATAGGAAAGACGCACACATTTCGTCACCTTTTTATTTTTGCAAAGCCACTGCTGACGATTCATTTAGTTTTTTCTATTTTAGTTGTCTGTGTCGTGACAGTATTTTATGTGTTTTATGGTGACAGCCATAGACCACAGCTGTCATGGACAATTCTAATCTAATGGTATTGATACTATTGATAAAGTAAGTACATATTTTTATTTACTTCTAAATCTAGGTTGGCCAGTATTGCGGCGAACTTACAAAATTATTTAAAAAATCGATTATCATTTATTATTCCATAATAAACAAACTTTTATATCCAATTGGGTGTACAACCGCACACATTTTATGTATTTAATTTATTTTTTAAAATGAAAATAATTACCTCCCATTTAATCATAAAAGTAAAGAAGTCTTACGAAAATTACGAGAAATATGATATGCTAGAATGCTTTATTCAAAGTTGTAACAATTGCGATATTGCATCCGAAATATATTTCAATCGCTATCCAGAAAGAAGACAAACTAATAAAGCAATTTTTAAGAGGTTAAAGGTAAATCTCATTAATTATGAGTCCTTCAACAAGCCAAAAGCAAACAATTACAACATTGAAGATGCTGAAGAAACTTCTATAGCTGTAATTAGAATGGCGGTTGCAAATCCTTCAATTCCAAGTCGTCAAATTGAAGCTGATTCTGGGATTTCAAGACGTCGAGTTCTGGGTATTTTGAAGACACACAAATTGAGGCCTTATACAATAAGAAAACAACATCACCTGCAACCAACTGATCTTCAGCGACGATTGGAGTTTTGCATATGGTATCGTCAAAAAAGTCAACAAGATCATTTTTCTCTAGAAATGTAGTTTGGACAGATGACGCCTACATTAGCAGTGCAGGAATTTTCAATAGGCATAACGAGCACTATTGGTCTGATATGAACCCTCACCGTAACATTGACGTGCGATCTCAGTGATGCTTTGGTTTTAGTGTTTGGTGTGCTCTAAGTAGGAATCGTGTTTTAACGTATCACATATTTCAAGAAAATCTTAATGACCAACAGTACTACGAAATCTTAAACCAGAAAATTATTGAGGAACTTATGGACAATCTACCCTTAATTGAGATCAGTTCTTCCAACAAGATGGTGCACTACATCATAATATCAGGATCGTTTCAGAATTATTAAATACCAATTTTGGAAATAACTGGATGGGAAGTAACGGACCAGTGAGGTGCCCACCACGATTACTTGACTTAATGCCACTGAATTTTTTCCTTTTGGGGCCGCATTAAAGACAAATTATACAAGAAAATCAGTACCGACATAAATGAACTCAGACAAAATTTTTATAGACTGTGTTAATTCAATTTCAAATCTTCATATTTATAATGCAGTTGAGAGTGTGATGAAGAGGTGTAATTTATGTACGAACATAACGGACATCAATTTGAACATTTACTTTAATTTGAATGTATTATAAAATTAGATATAAATATCTGATTTTTTAGTTTTGGCTTGTTGAAGGACCCACAATTAATGAGATTTTCTTTTAACCTCTTAAAAATAGCCGTATTAGGTTGTCTTCTTTCTGGATAGCAACGATTTCATGATCACAATTGTTATTAAAACTTTGAATAAAGCGTTCTAATATATCATAATTCTCGTAATTGTCGTAAGACATCTTCACTTTTACGATTAAATGGGGTGTAATTATGACGGAAACAAAATTATTAATATGCAATTTACTGACAAACGAATAAACACTGTCATAGATGACACACGCCTACTTAAGGAATAAAATATTTGCTATAAAACTAACACACGCCAAAAGCGAAGAATCCTTTTTAGCTAAACCATAGCCAACTATGATTCCCATTTAAAAAAAATACAACTTTATGCCATAACTCGAAATTGCACCGTTTTTTATTAATTTTCTCGACGCCACTGTATTATAAAAAAAGTGCCTGAGGAATATAAAAGTTGCTTTTTTCATAACTTTAGAAAGAACCAAGATATTGACATGTGTCTAAAAGTCGAAAAATCGAAATTTTGTTTATCTCGAAAATAAAGGAAGATAAAAAAATTTTATTTTCGCCAGTGAATTTGTCTCAAAAAAATTTTTTGTATCTCTTGCAGTTACTGAGTTACCTTATACAAACATCGAAATTTGCCCACTCTGTACATACTTTATAACTGTGTCATCAAATAAGTGACGCATACTCGAGTTTCGTTCTGACAAATGGTTGGTATAGCATTATATCACGGCTAGTATGAATCCAACGATTTGAAAGCTTCAAAGGCAATGACATCGATGTGTTTAGTAATGTATAAATTACTATCAATATGACTCCAATGTCACGAAAAGTTATTAGTCTCCGAAATATGACTTATCCAAATGATAGTTAAAGATAAGTGGTGACGTTTTTAAAGAAAAATTACATTACGTTACATTTGTTGGCGTAAAAACTAATTTATTTACTCTGGATCAGGTATTTATTTTATTAAGACATGTTTGAAACTGAAGACAGTCATTTGCTGATTGAGGAGAGTCTTATATTATCAGCATATAACAAACAAAGCAAAGATATTTTCTTCATTACATCATTAATAAATGTATTAAAAACAGGGCTCTAAGATAGTCCCCTGGGGAACTCCATAGGTTCAATAGACTTGAATCCATTGATGCAATGAGATTAGATATTAAAAGGATTATCCTACTATAATCCATATTTCTGCCTGAAGTAGACATCGTTAATACATCTCAGGATACCTGGCAATGCATGTATTGTGCTGTGTGAGTATTGGTGCGTGTAACCAATGATTTATTCAGTTAATAAGACCACTACTTTTTCTTCGTACCACAAAAATCTCAATATAACTAACCTCACCGAAGTAATTGAAGTTATTACGAAAAGTATAAACGTTCAAAACCAGAATATTATACAGACTTTTCAAATGTATTCGGCAAGAAAGATGATTTAGTTCTCTTAATTTAGAATGGCATGATTTTAATAGAACTAATAAAACTTTCTTCATTTTACTTAGATCACGGAAGTACTACTTTTTGTATTTATTTATTTATATCGCCTCGATTTCTAAAGATATCTCGGTACATTGTTTAACAGTAAACTCTCATATATCAATTATATTCAACAAATTGACAGCAGCTTTAGAAATAAAATTTTTTAAATTATCTTCTCCTAAAATTCATTTAAAATGTGTATTTTACTTCAGCTCGGTGAAACTATTGGAACGTCGCGCTGTAACTTGATTAACTGTTGGACAGGAAATTTATTTATTTATTTTATTTCATTAATTCTCTCTAAAATAAAATTTTATTTTCAGATCCGATGGCAGGTGTCGTAATCCCGCGTATTTAAGTGATTAGTGTAAAAAATGTCGGCTGGACCGCCGGGCGGCCACGGTGGTCGCGGCGGGGGCGGTTGGTCGCCTTTGCATTTCCGGCCGCCATCTCCTTATGCTCCCCTCACCACCTCCGAGACTGGGCAGTCCAGGGATGAATATGTTTGGTAACCGATTACCGTATGGTATGCCATGTCCCAGGCCTAGGTGGCCTACCCTGATGTCCCCCGTACCACGCGTTGGATCCCCAACGACAGTACCACCTGGACCAAGGCCATTTAGACTGCCCATGCACCCGGTAAGTATTTTTTTCATATAAATAGTGTGTGAGATGACGAGCAAAACCATATTGTCTAATTTTAAGTTTAAAAACGGTTTTGGATTCATTTTATGCTGACTTTCAACATCCACAACATTGCCATTTAAAACGTTGTCACTGATTTTGGATAAGTTTATATAACAGAATAAACAGTGGTCTTTGTAAACGATTGCTAAATATAAAATCTGGCACTGAACTGTGTCTGATATATGCAGATCTAGTACCTGCTTGGAGTGAAATTTAAGGAAAATATTCGCTATAATGCTGAAAAAACGAGATTATAGTATTTTTTTCCCAGTTTTTTATTAGGAATGACAATCCTTCCTGGAAATATTTGAAATACGCTTGTGTTTATTTGTATTTTCATGATAAATTCATTGCAAAATATATTTTAGTCATGTAAGAATGTTTCTTGGTAAAGCTTCATAATAATATTGGAGATATTCGATTTAATTTTTATCTAAAAATTAACATAATTTTCGATATACGTGTTCAGATATCATCAAAGAATGGGGTTGGTATCCGAGTGGGTAAAACGTTTATACAGTGTGGAACAGCCAAATGGAATAAATTCAGTATCTCGGTTATTGTGCATATTTATAAAAAATCCTGAGACACGCCCATTTTGGATTCGAAAATGACATCCTGCAGCGTAAATATTTCAACACTAAATTTAACCCACTTCGAGTAGCAGTTGCAACCCCTAAATTTTTAAATGGGAAGTAGGGACTTGTAATACCTCATTTTCATTCTCTGTTCAAAAATGCTACGGTTTTAATATTTATTGCAAAAATTAATGGTTTGCTTGCCGAAATTCGCTACAACAAACGAAAAACATAAAAACTTACAACGTTTTTGTTTTTGCAGGCAAGCAAAAACAATTTTTTCAGCATTATCAACGAAAAAGAAGACAAAAAACTTATCCTTCTTTGCCAGTTTTATTGAAAACGCCGCAGTATAGCTACTTGCTATTTGATTGAGAGCAATAAATAGTTGTCAGTGTTTTGAGTATTGTTTGAGTTTTGCTAACTACAATTCCTAAACATGGTTTATTTAACATAAATGCATAAAATAACAATTATGCAGATGGTTGGATACGGAGATAGAATGCGATCACAGGCCGAAGTTGCTCGCCTATTTCAAGAAAAATTTCCTGATTTGCGCCTATATCCCAAAGTACAATTAGCAAAACTGAAAAGCAGTTTCGCGAAAATGGACATGTACGGCAGATAAAAAAAACTTCCAATGCAATGAGTAACAATATCAAATTAGATATACTGCTCGAGTTTGAGGAAAACCCACATAGTTCAAGTCGACATGCACCTTCAGCATTGAATGTTTCCCATTACTCGATTATTCGCCTATTAAAAGAAAATAAAATGCATTCCTATATAAACTGACCCCAACTCAGAAGCTTAGTAAAGACGATTTTGATAGAAGAACGTATTTTTCTGAATAAATGATGCAAAGGTTAAATAATGTTATCCAACTAGAAAATGTTTTGTTTTCTGATGAGTCCACTTTTACTCTTCACGGCCATGTTAATCGTCAAAACTGTCCCTACTGGGCTAATGAAAATCCTCACTGGATGAGAGAATTACATACGCAAAATCCTGAAAAGGTTAATGTTTGGGAGGGGATAATGGGCCTTTTCACAGATTTTTTTTATTGCTTTATATGATAGTGTTTTATAAAAAAAAAATTGCCGTATTTTTTATTATTTTTTTGAGCACGATTTCTATCGAAAAAAATAAATAACAAAAGTGCGGAAATAAAGGCGCGCGTTTTACGTGACGTCACGAAACTCACCTTAGTGACGTCAAAGGGACTACGACCTTGAACATGACACATCGGTGTATTGCAAAGTTGGTTCTCTGCTTTTTGACAGTTGATGTCGAAATTGACATTGACAGTCGTTTCTTTTTTAGTTTGGATTGTTGTGTGTGGAACATGTTTAAAAAGTGCTTTGTACCAACATGTACAAATAACAACATGAATTGTCCAATCAAAATTTTCGTTTACGTTCCACCAGATGAAAATAGACGAAAGGCATGGTTTAAAATAGCCAAAGTTGAGAAGCAGCTGACGAAAACCAGAAACATTTACTGTTGTGAAGATCATTTTGATGTAAGAAAAGTAGTTGTATTTAGAAATTGATGCTAAATTATTCAAATTTTACAGTTAGGAAAGAAGAATCGGAAAACTGGAAAAATATTGTAACAACAATTGCATGTTAAAAATAATGGTAGTTCCATTATATTTATAAATAAATTACACGAAAATAAGATTACTAATGACTTACCGTTTTGTTTTAATATTCCTGACTTCTGCTGATAAATAATCCAAATTTGACATGTAAAACTCCGTCCACCATAATAAAGTCAACTTTCGGCAGATTTTCTGCATTTCATTTAGAAAATCCTGGATCCATTTTCTTCCAATAATGTGCAGAAACAAAGCAAAACACGATTCGTAAATGAACACACAGAACATAACCACAAAACTAACCGTAAACAGTGTAAAATGTGTCAGTTGTGGTGTGATGTTAGTAGTATCAGGCGTTCTGACAAATGCTACCAACATGATTCCAGTCTGTGTGACGTCACTTAGCTTCAAGGTCAAATGAGTGTTCAAATTGCCATAATAAATGTTTATTTTTTTATTAAACAATGGGAGACTTATATTTCAAACAGAGTTGCACAAGGTGAATATCTATCAGTTAGCTTTCAAATAAACATATTTGTTTTGAGATTTAAGAAGTAGTGAAAAGGCCCATTGGAGACCATGTCATTGGTCACTTTTTTCATTGATGGCAATTGAATGGAGATAATTATTTAGCTCTGCTCCAAAATAATATCGTACCAACTTTGGCAAACTTATATCCTGCTCAAGCAAACCCACAAGTTCCAGCCGATGTGATATGGTTCCAGCAGGGTGGAGCACCACCACATTACCGAATCAATGTTCGGCAATACCTCGACGTCATATTTCCAAATCGGTGGATAGGGAGGCGAGGATCGATAGAAAGCCAGCACGTTCTCCTGATCTTACACCCTTAGATTTCTTCTATAGGGATATGTAAAAAGTATGGTATATAAAACTAAGCCAAGCGATATAGCTGACTTGAGAAGTAAAATAACGGTTGCGGTAAGGTCGGTCACGCCTCAGATGTTGGAAAACGTTAGAAGACATTTTTATTTAAGATTAGGATGCTGCCAAGACGTTCGGGGAACTCATTTTGAACATCTACTACGTTGAAATTATTTTTTTTTTTAGTTTGCTGTGACGAATTTCATCATGCAGATGAATTTATTTCTTTTACTGTTAATTTTTGCAATAAATATTAAAGTTATAGAATTTTTGAATATAGAATGAAAATACCTTTCAAATGAGGTATCATAATTCCCTTTTTCCTATTTAAAAATTTAGAAGGTTGCAACGGCCACTCGAAGAGTGTTAAATTTAGGGATGAAATTTTTTACGTTGCAGGATGTCATTTTCGAATCCAAAATCGACGTGTCTCGAGATTTTTTACAAATATGCACAATAATTAAGATACTGAATTTATTCCGTTTGGCTGTTCTACACTGTATAGTCGGGCCGTTGTAATATTGCAACTTTCTTCTTAAAGAGTCAAAGCCATAAACAATTTTATTCATTTCAGTTGTCAACAAACCAGTTGTACATGGGTATACACATAATATTTTCAATATTGCAAATACGAAATCCAATTTAATCATTACTAAAATATAAAATAAGCTTCAGAAATAAATTGCAAAAGTCAAGGTTGAGAGTTTTAAGTACACATAGTGTTTTGTAGGGCTTCAAAAGATTATCCTCTTAAAGAAGTTATTGACTTTGTGAATGAAATCATTTCAGAGAATATGTTTTAAGGAATGCATATTTAGAACATGCTAATGTACACCCATACACATAAATACTGAATCAAATACAATTTAAAAAATTTCTAGATCAAATTTGACGAAAAAATATTGATTCGTTATGAAAAGGATCTGATCTAAAAAGCGAACACTGGGGTAATTTCCATAAACACGAACATAACGCCAGCAAAACTCAACGCGTGTTTCATGTTAGAGAGAATTAAATTTAGTTTTCAAGTTTTAATCATGTCGAGATAATGCCAACTTGGCTGGCGAAACGCGTGTCGAGTGTAGTATATGATGTTTTGTTGTTTTGTGGAAAACTGCGTCAGTTTTATCTTCACATCAATTGTTGCAACCCTCTTCAGGAGAATTAAATTAATTTAGTTGTCAGGAATAGACTTAAGGAATTTTGATGTCATGACGTAAATAACAGAAGCAGACTGCAAACCAGGGGCAGACAGTGTATAAGCAGCATTTACCTTGTAAACTTCTTAACATAACAGCTACTCCCTGTTTCACGGCCTGTGTTTATCGCTTCAATCAACGTTTGGTATTTTTTCGACAACACACGTTTCGACACAGCGGATTTACTAATAATTAGACTGGATTTGCGTATGACAATCCCACAATTTACATAACAACACACAATATATCACTTTCTAAAAATATCGAATAAAAAAAATTCTGTATACTCGCCGTACGTAAAACAGATCGCTAGCTAGACTGTTTTCGAACTATACAAATTACAAACTGTATACAGCAAGGATGTAAACTAAATAGAAGGTCAATACTTAGATTTTGCATACTTATTTTGGATGGTTGTCTGATTAGAAATGCACTTGTTGGTTACTCGAAATGTGTATTCTTTCTAGATGGCGGCTAAGTTTCCTTTACTCAAATATTTGATGTCTTGGTCACGTGTTGTCTAATTTACAATTATATATCTATGCATATTTGCGGATATAGGTTACAGTAATCTGTACCTAAAGCAGATTGAAATTGATGTGAAGTATTTTTCAAATAGATCATTTGTTGGATTTCTAGTTTCTGCCTGCTTTTCGGCAGGATTTGTGTGTGGATAGAAAACATCTGCTACAATGAAACGTATAATGAAACTTGAAACATCCATACGCTAATGTTAATATTCTGTACTAATTTCCGATTTTGAAAAAACCAATTTATTGCAACTTCCATTCAAGATGGCGGCTTCTATCTCCCCCTCCGAAGATCGAAAATTTGGATTTTTCGTCACGGTCCCAACCTAAACAACATATATCAAAATGGTTTCTACCCTACCTTTTGTAAGGCAAAGACCTTTTTTTTGTCTCTGCTGACTGGATTACTTATATGAGCATTCAAACAACATTAATGACTCACATGATTACGCAAATTACTAAAATGTTGACATCACATATATGGGCGACTTCAGTAAGACGTTTGTTCTAGGTGATTACACGTAAAAGATTAATTCGAGACATAATTTGTCTGGGAATAATACTAACAAATTTCGCAAAGTAAACCAGAACAGTCGATCATATGTATTAACTTGTACAAAAATATTAACAATATACAACTCCTTAAATCTAAGCTAATAGCATTGGATCTACTAGTTAAATAATTATAATTTATTCCCTTTCAGAATAAAGACCATTTTCCTTAAATGATAATATTTTAGGAGTGTTCCTTATTTGCGTGCAACTGTCAACTTATGAAATATATAATAGGAGTACCATATTGGAGCAGCATACTTAAGCCTAGAACGAACATAGAAGAAATACAATATTTTTATAGCAGATACATCTGTAACATTTTTACAACTTCTTATAATGAATTCATAAACTTTCATAGCTTCGGATGTTTTTAGAGATATATGATCATTAAAAGTAAGCTTAGCATCGAATATTAAACTAAATTCTTTACAATATTCATATCGAGATAATGTTTCATTGTAGGTGTTACATGCACATGCAGACTCAAATACTGTTTGTTTCCTCGTGAAGCTCGTGATCCTACATTTAGAGATGGTGAGATGTAATTTGTTACAATACAATCAAGACTGGATATGATCCAGTTCACATTGAAATTTTCTGTAGTCTTCTATGATGTACTAGAAAATAATTTTAAATCACCTGCATAGAAGAATTTACAACAGCCAATCACGTTATTTAAAACATTAATAAATAAGAGGAACAACAGAGGATTAAGGTTAGACCCTTGAGAGACACCCCGAGGTAGCAACATATCGAGCGGATTTAAAGCCATTGTACATGACATATTGATGTCTCTTCAACAGATGATTTAATAAACTCAACAGCTGTGTATAAGAGCCAAATTTCGCCAGTTTACCAAGTAAGACTCGATGATCTATTATGACGAAGGCCGTTGATGACAAATTTGTATAAAGTACATGCTACTGTCCCTGATTATCCAATACGTTTGCGACATATTGAGTAAAAACAAAAAACAGCTAACGTGACCGTTTGTCTGTTACTCATAAAGCCATGTTCGTGATTGCGAACAGCCAGGCAGATGCGATCATACAGAATTATCTCAAAGACCTCGGACTATGTGATTATTCCTATATGACCTATGTGATTATTACATATAAAAAGCTTTAACAAAAAGTACAAAGGTGAAATGAAATTAAAGCATCTGTTACTTTTAGAAAATGAGAACTATCAACTGTATAGATTGAAGGAGAAATTGAAGAAGGAATTCGGCTATTAACTACAGTTTACTTGGCTATCTCTGCTTGCTTGTGTGGCTGTCACTGGAAAGTGGTGTATCCATATCCAATAATGACAAAAACAAAAATTGTGCGTGATTCATTTAAAACAGGACTGTAATAATTTGCTTACGTTAAAAAAGCTGAATTAATACAAAGACGATATGTTGTTCAAGTGCACAAACAAAACTGTATCAAACAATAGATGACCTCCAATATTAGAAGAACTCTCTGATTATGCCCTCTACTTCACTAAAATCGTGTTTGAGTTCTTGTTTATCTCGAGGTGACGGAAAGAATAAAAGACATTTTTCATTACTGACAAAAATTACTACATAGACTTAAAGAATTATGTAAATCTTGCTATAAAAAAGGGAAAAAAATTGCATATATGGATTATACGTATAAAAAATCAAAAAAATAACCAAAAGTATTTGTGGCAAAATCTGAGATGGGGAGTGCACAATCCGTATAAAAAAGATATTGCTGGTATACCGGATGAATTAAAGGATCCTGATCAAATTAATAACTATTTTGTAAATGTAGCTGGAGAAACTAATATCGATCATGAGTATTTAAATTATTTTAACACCAATAATAGTGATTTTTCAAATGACACAAATAGTTTTAAATTTAAAGAAGTAGATGTTAACGATATATATAAATATGTAGCTACTATTAAAACTAACTCCTACGGTATAGATAATATAAACCTAAAAATGCTTAATACTGTTTTACCATTCTGTGTACATGCATTAAAAGCAATAATTAATAAATCTCTAACAACAGGTATTATACCTGAAATATGGAAATATGCCTTAGTTTTGCCAATACCTAAAATTGTTAAACCGTCAGAATTTAAGGATCTAAGACCAATAAATATTTTACCAATTTTCTCTAAACTACTAGAAAAAATTGTTGCAGATCAGTTGAAAATCTATATCAATAGTTTTAATATCTTACCTAAAAACCAATCTGGATTTAGGAAGGTTATAGCACATGTACCGCACTCATGAAAGTCATTGATGATATTAGTCATAACATTGACAAAACTGAGCTTACACTATTAGTATTACTAGATCAAAGCAAAGCTTTTGATCTCGTTAACTTTGATTTATTATTAGCAAAATTAACTCATTTAAATATTAATAACACGGAGTTATATTGGTTTAAAAACTATTTACAAGATAGGTATCAAGCCGTAAAACTTGAGAATACAGTATCTAATAAAGTAATGACTAAGAGTGGCGTTCCGCAAGGGAGCATTCTTGGCCCAATACTATTTTCAATTTTCCTGTTTGATTTAGAGACAGTATTTACAAAATGTCAGATACATATGTATGCTGATGATATACAAATATATACCGGGAGCAAAGTCAATAATATAAATGACGAAATTAATATATTGAATTATGAATTACAATAGTTCTCAAATTGGTGTTGCAAAAACGGATTAAGAATTAATCCTAATAAATCAGTGGCTATTTGTGTAGGAAATGAGAGATTAATAAATCAAATCAACTTTGATGACATTAAAATTTTAATAAATAGCACAGAAATTCCATGGGTGCAGTCCGCGAAGAACTTGGGTAGTTGAACTTGGATAGTTCGCTTAACTTTAACGAACATGTCACAAATATATTTAAACAGTGTTTTATGGTGCTGAAATCTATATATCAGTTTAAATTCTCATTGCCGGAAGAACTAAAATTGAAAATAGTTAAATCTTTAATTTATCCTAAAATTGAATATTGCTGTGTTGTTTATTATAATTTTCTTACGTTGCTAAATAAGAATAAATTACAGAGGGTACAAAATGCATGCTTTCGATTTATTTGTATAACAAACTATCGTGAACACATTACTCCACACATAAACAGACATTGTGAACTTAAAATTGAAAACAGAATTAAATTATTATTCTGTCAATTTTTGTACAAAGTAGTGAACAATAATACCCCTGACTACTTGGTAGAATTGCTCTTAAGACGATCTGAAATACATAATATAAACGTTAGAATCAACAACTATACCATACCCCAGCATAGTACCAGGAAGTTTGAGGGTAGTTTTTCATACTGTGCCCCCTCTGAATTAAACGAATATTTCGATTTTTTAAGCTTGTCTTATGGTATGTATAAAAAAGAGGTCAAGACTATTCTGTTTAATTCTCAGCTATAAGTATGGCGCTAATCTGTGGTTACTAGTTCGTTAATTAAATTGTCACTGTCCGACTGATACAAATAAATATATAAAACTCAATAGGCTCTGAAATCTGGGGGGACTGCAAGTGAAATAAAACTCGAGTTTTCCTAATAGTATTATAAGAAAAAAATATGGTTTAATGTAATGCGTTTAAAGAGCTTTTAGACAAAAAAAAAAAAAAATCAGATGACTGCTGGCTAAGATATCAATGTTTTAATGAAAAGTAATAGCGATCTTTGACCGTTTTAAGTAGACATCGGTTTGAAAGAATACATGTCCATTTACCAGCAAACGTGTTTGTGTTTAAATAAGCGTCGAAAATAAATACGCAAATCCCAGAGAGGGAGAAGTTTTTTATCCACTCACAGACAAAAACAAATTCGTTGCTGATACATTTTTTCTTCAGTTGTCATATTTACACAGAATTATGTAATAATTTATTAATATGCTACAATCATTTTTAAAAATGTGCTAAAAATAGACGATTCTGATTCATTTCAATAGTTCCTAATGGAAGGCAGAGAAAAATAATGAATAACAAACCATTAACTTTCTTATCTTTCTTATTTATTTGTGATTCATTGATTGAAGCTTCCAAGACGTGTTGTAAAAATAAATGTTTGTCTAATAATACCCAATTGTATATCTTATTTTAATAAAGAAAGGGTTATTGACTTAGACAAACGTGATAAATTCCCAAGTTTAAAATAACTTCTGAAGTAATTGTAACTGGACCAAACGTCCATACGGCCATCTGGCCAGAATTAATTTGAAATGAACGCACATTTATTTTAATGTAACAACCACGCGTTATGACAATGTTCAAATTTAAATATTAAAAGCACTCAGATACTCAATAAAATTACACATTTATTAAAAATAGATTATTAAAAATATTACAGGCTTATATATTTATAGTTCAAACTTAAAAGTGTAGACTTTTAATATTCTGTATTTAAATGGCGAATCTTACATTCAAATAATAATACTAACACCCGTATTATTAACATTCTTTAACTTAATGGGAGTTTTAGTGACAACAAAATGTATTGCCAGGAATTACAGCAAAACTTAAATCGAGATATAAATGAAGAGGTCGCGGAAAAAATGATCTAAGTCATAAATCGTAAGTTTTGAGATGAAGCAATTTTAAAGTTTCAATACCAATACCTTGTGTCGGACTTAAGTAATTTTCATTTTTTTTTTTGTCGTAAATATATTTATTGTTAACCCAAACATTACCATATTGCAAATTCAAAATACCTTCTCATCTTATTAGTAAAAAAAAACAGATTTTGAAGTCCACTTGTCAGCAGGAAAAATGATCCGTCCATATCCATATTTAGCTGAAAACGTTGATTATTTACATTAGATCGCGCTAAAAGGAATAATCTTACCTTTGGCATCTCCTCGCCACTTGGTACATTGATGTGAGCAAAGGGCAATTTAAAATAATAGTCTTGATATTCTTCTGAAACGAATTTCTTTAATTCCTGAAGTTCCTTGTATTTCTTTATCGGAATAGGTAGATCTGCATTATATAATAAATTCGGCATATTCTGATTCCATTCTATTTTATTTTTTTGTTTGGTATGATTACATAACTAATCTTTGAGCCATTAGAGCTATCACGAGCTTCTGTTGTCCTTGAATGGTTTAAATTTACGAAAAGCTCCATGATTGGTCAAGTTGCGAGAGGTGAAACTTTTTTGTAAAATGGCTGCAGATACGTTGTCCATGCAAGAAACATATTTTGGGTATAAGTTGTTGACAAATTAACACGACAAAAATTGCACAACGTCGCATAGAGTGTAAACACGACTGACTAAGCAAATAATGTTTGTATTGTACTGCGTAACGTGTGAAATTAGAGGATCAGAAAGAGGACTTGGATCGGTATTTCACAAAACGACGTGGACTTGGATCGTTATTTCAAAGGACGTCAAATTTTACATCGCGTATTTAAGCGAATTAGATCGCTATTTGACAATTCATATTTTGATCAGTGATTACTACATCTATTATTTATTAGATGGTACTGCAATTTAAAATTTCTTAAATTTGGACTTTGATCGTTCTTCCCACGATGTCTTCAAATACGATGGTCCTTAAACCTAATTTTACTTTCTCATCTGTCTATACTGATAGATAAAATATTAGCTTCGTAAGAAAAACCAAATTTCAGATTATGATGAAAATGAACGATTTGAGATCCGAAAATAGAAAATTTATCGGAATTGCTATGCCGTCTGTGTCTGTGTGTCTGCGTGTCGCCGGTAATTTGTTGTTACCACATGTTCTCAAAGACGTTTCAACGTGGAAATCTAAAATTCTACATATAATATCTGTGACGTCCAAGGACGAACTCTATTCAATATCAGTGAAATTGCTGCACCAGAGAGAGCATGTCTTAAGGAGGCGTCAACAAAAAATGTTTTAAATGAAAATTGCTCAGATTGAGAAAATGTGCCAAAAATAACTCTCGAAAACTTCGTAAGATTAACCGTTAATGAGGAAGAAGGTTTAAAATTAATATCATTTAATTAAAAAACGAAGTCGGTCTCAGCAGTACTTCCTCATATCCAATTTGATACGATTGAAAAACTAATTATTTTATTTCATTTATTTCGTTTATCTCATTTGTCCCATTTGTCACATTTGCCTTATTTGCCTCATTTGTCTCATTTACCTCATTTGTCTCATTTATATCATTTATATCATTTGTTTCACTTATCTTAGTTATCTATTTTATCTTATTGTCAGATTTATTTTATTTATTTTATTTACTTTGCTCATTTTAATTATGTTATATAAATAGGCAGGCACTGACAAACCGCGTAGATAATTTTCACGAATCTTACATTATTTTGTATCCCAGGGTCCTGTGTAAAATATTTGCTGTCTGATAGAGACAAAGCCTTTTGAACACTCAAAATCCTTGGTATAATATTAACAACCTTATTACACCGATATTTATTTGTTTCATCACTGTCATCCACAAAAACTTATTTCGTACATCCTCTATAATATTGCCCAAAACTATTTTCTACACACTTGGTAGATATATTTGACGCAATGTATGACTAAGTAAAGGAAAACTACATGCACAGAACATAACACACAAATCATAAAAAATCCTCTTTTTGTAACTGTACCGGCAATATTTTGTTGAAGGATGCCGAATTTAAATCTTTCACAATCACGGCGTGTATGAAATACATAACGTCTATTGCATGAAGTACACAGAATATGTGACCCATCTGTTGTTGTTATCGTAATTTTCAATCATTTTTTGTAGTTTATGCACAAACGGTAATATCTGCGTCATTGATAAAAGCATTTTATGAGAGAACAAAACCAAACACCACACCCGCACGCTTTCATGCAGCTTGATAACTGGGAATGTCCCAGTTACCCATAGAGTCCTTGCATGTTTTAGCCCCGATACAGATTGTACTTGTTGCATATATTACAGGTATATAAATAAACACATCACATGAATTTTTATGTGGTGTGTTTTATTAATATTTGTATCTGTTTTATAAGTGCCTACTCTGAAAAATGGAAAACATTTCCGACACCTGATGATGATGAGAAAGTACTGTAAGATTGTTATTTGATATTTATATTTTATTTATAATAAATTGTCTTGTTACTAAAACTCGCTTTAAAATGATGGTACTACTAGGGATCATAAATTTAAAAATTTTAAAGCATTACAAATTCCATCCTTATTTTTAAAGATGACATTTATCAGCGTTTGAAATTTTTTGAGCTAAGTGAACTGCTGTTTACTCATGTTGATCGAAGACACTTTTATAATTATTGAATTGAAAGTAGCAAACTAGAATTAGTGATTGAAAAACTAGGCGCATTAGGTCAAATTACAAACTACTTAGTCGTGTGGTTCGAACGCCACAATAAACTTTAGGACATCATCTCACTTATCTAATACAAAATCCTAGGTTTTCAAGCAAACATTTTAAAAAAACATTTTAAACCATTGTGACAGGTGAAGATTGATTGCTGAAACAATAAGATACTTTCTTAGTAAATGTATCACTTTCGCAGGCGATGCAATCTAGGTACGTTTGGAATTGATACATGTATATACATACAGACTGTAAGGCTACCAGTGCTACATTTTAGACAGTTTAATAGACGGCTTACTTAACTTGTGTATAGGAACATATATTATTTGTTTGTGCCACATTTAAACATAGGTCTTAGTCGTATGCGCGTGACTACGACGTTCACCGATAAAAGGCATGCATGCACTGTCGAGACAATGTTACACTTGGAGCTTCACAATCTGTATACATATTATACAATTAGACTTTTTAGCCTAATTTTGGCCAACCTTAATTTTTAATCATATCCTGTAGATGGATGAATGTCGATTCTTAATGAACCCAAAAAGTATGATGCAATTCACATATGTCACAGTTGGAAATGCTGAAAAGTTTCCAAACAAAGCAGAAATGATGTGACAGTTCGTACGTGCATTGTGTTGAAAGTGTCAAAAGATTGAAGAGTTCAAATTAAAATTTAACGTGAACCTTTCCATCACTTTATTAATACATTTATATTTACATTTGGGATATAATCGATCATTTTGCGAATTTACAAGCAAGTTTTGCATGTTTATTATTTGGATTAACTGGGTGAGAGTTGAGGTATATCAATATGTAGTTTACACCTCAAGAGTTGTCATGAGTACTATCTTTGTTTTATAGGTTTATAGGATCCTCTTCCTCTTCAAAAGATTAATTCTGATTTCTCCAACACCTTTTTAAATTAATTCATAATAAGAATGTCTACACATAAAAAGATAAAGTATTATATAATAAACAATATAGATACACACAAATAAGATATCACAGATTGCAATTTGTTATAATATATATTCTTGGCAAAGTTTTCTACTTTCTGATTTAGACGGTTTCCAACAAACAAAGCTCTTTTATTTCTAGGTGGTACCATATCTACACTTTCTATAAAAGAAAAACGCAAGAATATGGTAAAACAAATCAAATACAATTTCTTGATTAGAATGTCTATTATAATAAAAATAATAACAGTAAATAATTATATAAATTTTGAGATCTGTAGGCGTCGACTGGTTTGAAAAATAAGAGGTTTTGTTGAAGGTTAGGCAAGGTATTTTGCGTGGATAATTCTGAAAAGATTTAATTTCAGTTTTCCAACATACCAGACGTTATGGAATTAAATTCATACCCATATTGTATTTTTAGATGTAAGCAAACCGTTTGGTAATTGCGATGCTGGGACCATTTCCAAATACCGTACCAGGTCCATATTACAGGTTGACTGCTTGCAATGCGCTGTTTCATGCAATTACCATAGGGTGTGATCTAATGGACCTTCAAGCTGATTATTCTTCTATTTAGTTCTTAATGTGTAACTCTTTGATACTAATCCATGACTGAGCACTTTAACTTTATTTCAGGTGGTTATTGCATTTTGCTGTTTTTTAAAGCGAAATTCGACTTCTAACTCCTTTTTTGCTTTAACGTAGCTCAACTGTAAGTGGAAAACTGGGAGGGGTGGTGTGTCAATCGCGGTACGTAGTGAGTCTGTTTCCCAGTGTATTCCGTAGTGGTCGCTTAATTGAAGACACGTTAAAAATTATCATGTAACATTGAAGGGAGTAAGAAATTATTTGTGTTGTATTTATGCTCCCCTCCCACTATAGCAAAATAACCTTATTTCACATTTTAACACGGTGGAGGAAATAATTACCAATAACCTCAGCATTCTTTTATAATTATTGAGGGAAAAGGACAAATTTCGCAATAAATGGAGAAAATTTAAAAGGGATGAATACTACACAAAGTTCTCGGAGCTATAAAAACAGTAATAAAAACGATTATAAGGAATATGTTTGTAAACTTGAAGGTACCTAATGTTAAAAAGGACACGAAATATTTTTAGCAAATAAAAAGTGTCTTGAATCTATCCTGTTACAAAATGCATCATATTGATAAAACTTCACCTTTTTACATTATATTTAACAAATCGTTAACTGTTGGCAAATTTCCTCTTAAATGGAAAATGAAGCAAATTGTGCCAGCACACAAATCTGATGATACGGGTGATGTAACAAATTACAGACCGATTTCAATTCTCTGTCTTTGAGGCAATAATTTCAGAAGAAATGTTTTTTTTTTTTCAGTAAAAAATTATATACCTATTTTACAACATGGGTTTTATAAAAAAAGATCAGTGCTAACTAATCTTGTGTATTTTGTACAAGGTATTTTTAATTGCATGGAAGAAGGATCCTTGGTATGTTATGTATACGGACTTTTCCAAGACTTTTGACAAGGTTCTCTATTTATGTTGAGCTTTGTCGACAAGCTAAGGAATCTTGGTGTATATGGCAGCCTTCTGAAATTGATTTTGTGTTATTTATCGGGGAAAAACTCAATATGTAGCACCAAACAATTTTAAATCTAATAATGTTAATGTTTCTTCAGGTGTTTCGCAGGGATCCCATCTGGGGCCACTTTTGTTTAGTATTCTTTTTAGCGATATTGAGAAATGTCCCCTATTTTTGTATGCAGATGACCTAAACATTTATGAAGAAATAAATAATTTATCGGATTATAATGATCTGCAAAATGACCGGAATAGGTTTACGATAGCCTTCTTAATGCGGGTATGTACCTTAATGGTGTGGAAATCGTCGTCGTTGATAAAATCAAAGATTTGAGGGTGGCTTTAAACAAAATAACTACATTTTGTAAGTCATATTGAAAATATTGTTCAAAATTCATTCAGAAATCTTGGTTTTATATTAAGAACGACGAAAGAATTTTGTCATCATTCTTCCGTTATAACTATGTTCAATTCTATAGTTAGACCTAGTTTAGGGTATAGTTCCACAGTGTGTAACCCTATGTATGATAAATACATTAAATGAATTGAGTATGCCAAAAGAAATTATTAATACTATAATACCATTAATACCGTATCGGCATCATTTTTCCTATGATAGTAATGTCATACATTCACTACTTTTTTAATAACCAATTTTTGATTTGATAGAAAATTTAACATGATGAAAACTATCAAGAAATCATTCCATGCTCCGTGATATCTATATGAATCCATCATAGTTTTGAAATCAAATTACGTTATGCACGAAATATGTTATATGCTTAACTTTTTTCGATCATTTTATATACGTCTACTTTAAATGACCGGAGGACAATGATATCCATGTGTTAATTTTGGCGATGACGGACTAGGCTTATTACTGGATAGCACAATGGTATTAAAATGATACATTACTTTAATACTCTTTAAGCTAACCTATTCCAACAATAAACTTGCTCCATCACCAAAAGCAAACATGGATATCAGAGCCCATACGATCATTTACAGTAGATGAAGACCTCTCAATAGAAGGATGCACTAGGACTAAATTCTTATTTGACCCGCAGGCGATTCCTCAGTAAGTAACACGTTATAATAAAATTTGTAATTAATATTGTGTTAGTTGTAATGATGTCTATTTATTTCAAATTTACTATCCCGATCGAAAGGAAAACTAAATACATTACCCCCAAAATTAGGTGACATTTCCTCCAAGATAGTTTTCACTGTCGGTGGTATGTCATAGAGTTCTGTGCATTGTGAAAACGCTTCACTTTTTGGACCTAGAATTAATAAAATTATGTTTTCAAATACAGGAGTTGCTTGTTTTAAAAAGCTACACATTTTTTAAAATTATTCTTGTTTCTACAGAATGTTCTCTATGACTAGGGAAAAGTTACCCTGTTTGTTTTTACATAATTATACATTAAAATGGTTTATACAAAAATTAGTAATCATTTTAAAAAGATAATATTGTTTTCTTAAATATGAAATAAGAGACTGCCCTTTTGTTAGCATGAGCTTATATCTGTAATTATTATAAATACAATTTCGTTCGTTACCTCTTGTTGAGATATAAATCCTGAAAATCTTAGGTGTTAGACTCGGTACATACCTTTGGCAAATACTGGAATATTCTCATCCAAGTTATGTTCACGTTTCGTTTTCTCTTTTATCTCAATGACATTTTCATGATTTTCATGATTTGCGTGATATTCATGATTTTCGTGATTTGCTCCATTTTCGTGATTTTCATGATGATCGTGATTTCCGTGATGTGCACAATTTTCATGATTTCCACGATATTCATGATTTTCATGATATTCATGATTTCCTTGATTTACATGATCTCCATGATTTTCAGGTTTTTCATGATTTTCATGATTATCGTGATGATCATGATTTCCATGATGTGCACAATTTTGATGATTTCCATGATATTCATGATTTCCTTGAATTTCTTGATCTCCATGATATTCATGATTTCCTTGAATTTCATGATCTCCATGATTTTCAGGTTTCTCATAATTTTCATGATGTTCATGATCCTCTTCATGGCAAGGGCAAGAACTTGTTAAGACAATAAGGGTATTTTCTGGATCCGTACTCTCGATAACGTGTTTTATGCTTTGTATCAAAGGACTTTGCTTATTGTCTATTTCTGATAAATGTCCCCCAAAAACAGCCATAAGAAATGGCTGTTCCGGTGTTTCCTGTAAACTGGCTAGTGTAGATTTAACAGTATGAAAGAGACCCGGATCATTTCCTGATTGGCCGATATCATCGGTTAATTTATTCTCCTCTTCTGCAAGTTTCTTTTTCTCCCCTGAAAAGTATGTAAATAAAAATTGACAAACTGATAACAGAGATTATCTCATTTTCTATTTTCTTTCTTAATGCAATTTTAAAACAAGAATTTACTTCTTTTTCACATATTCTTTGGGTATTAGGTCACCTTTTTTATTAAATGAAGAAAACTGCCACTAATACAAAGAATTCAGTATTGCACAAGCAATATTTTAGATAACGGAAAATTTATATGGATATAAAGATGTAATAAGGTCTAGCCGTCAATTTATCAATTACCATTTTCTTTACCATTTTAGGACAGGAAAGTGAGATATTATTTTAGTAAAAATTTCCTATCTAAAATTTTATTCTAAAACTAAATTAAGTGGTCTAGTTTTTTATTGTAAAATGCCAAATTATGTAAAGTGCATTTTGTTACTTAAAACAATCTAATGGTAGTTGGTCCTCAATTGCCATCTACGTCCATACCGAGTGTCAACGGAAACATTAGACAAGCCATACTTTCCAGATTTTTCAAAACATGTCTTAAACTTGGCAGGGGTAATATATACAAAAAACGGTCAATTTTTCATTATTTGACCCATTTCCATCACTTCCGGTTTCCCCGGAAATGACCCCAAATTTGAAATTTTAAATGGAACACCCTATATATTCTTCACTTTTGGATTCCGGAGACGATTTTAAGTACGATTGCATAGTTTTAAAGAAATTTTGAGACTACTTGAGTTTTTAGAGCTATTTTTATTTTGGCATCTAGAGTACTTACAGTGAATGCACTCAAATCAATCAAATGGACCAAATCGATAAGATAAAAATGCAAACGTGAGATTTTTCGAATTGGTTTAGTACCTACGAGCAACCAAAATTTTCGAAATCACTTATTTGTAATTATGTCAACTTTCTCAAATAGCGACATCTTTTAGATACCCAGTAGTTAAATAATAATTTTCACGACAAATCCATTGATACGAAATTCGGTTTGATATTAACCCAAATACACATGTTCTTTGGTGGATAATAATTAAAATATCGAGAAAATACGCTTATCAAGTAAGTGAATAAAACTAGATTCTAAACATTAATTTTGTCAACAAAACAACGCTACAAATAATAAAAGTGTGCTGTGGAATCAAAAAGAAGTTTGACAGATAATAATACATGCGTATCCGGGGAAACCGGAAGTGTCAAATAATGAAAAATTGGCCGTTTTTGGTATATATTACTTTTGCCAAGTTTAAGACTTACGTATTGAAAACTCTGAAAATTATGGCTTGTCTAATGATTCGGTTGACACCTGGTATATCCTTAGTCTTTTAAAGGCGGAAGTATATTTCAAAAAACCTGATTAATAGGATGGTGGTTAGATACCAAAAGAAAATATAAAAGAATACAAAATGCCACCAAAAAAGCGTTTACGTCTACATATATTTGGCTTTTTTTTCAACTATTATTGTGTTGAAAGTGATGATAATGGTAACTACACTGATCGGCACAAAAAGTAGGACAGCAAGAGAAATTGTTATGTTTTTATTTAAAAATGTTCTTAGTGTACACAAAATATGTAGAAATCATTTGTTTTGCGTTCTTGTAGCTTTTTTGTTAATTTTTTCTTCCCATTTTTTTCTGTTCCTTATCATTTTAAAAACTGATGAATTTCAACATTTTTAACCACTATAAGAAATCATTCTTTAGTATTGGCTTGCATTCTGCCGACTGTTTTAAGTGCTGGTAATTTTCGAAAATGCCCTTATCTACGGAAGATTTCGCTAGAGCAGTTGCTATAGTAGATGTTAAGAAAAATGTTTTCTTAACCGCCTCTTAAGTCAACACTGACGTAGTTTTCCACGAAACACCAAAACACTGTATATTTCGCCAACCAAGTTGGCATCATCTGAGGATGATTAAAACTGAAGTCCCCCAAGTCACCGAAGTAACTCTCAGATAATCCTAAGATTTTGTGTTGAGGTCCTAAAGTTTATTGTGGAGTCCGAACCACATCTAGGGCGTCGACAGCTCTCTCCCATCTTAATGCGAAACAAATTACAAATAAAATTTCTAACTTACTCCGGGATGGATTCGAACCATCGATACTGGCTTTAATATTCGAGAAGTCGCTGAAAAATTGAGTTTTCCGCGATCTAGTGACCACAGAGTAGAAGGCCAGAAGGTACATTAATGACATTTTGGAAGCGCATATGGTGGTTTTAGCAGGGTTTATTGGTGAGCAATTTCTTTATTGCAAGATAATACTCGTCCGCATGTGGCCAGACTATCTCCATGAAGTCGGTATTGAAGCGATAGACTGGCTAGCACGTAGTCGTGACCTAAATCCTATAGAACACGTATTAGATATGCTGGAAAGATGGATCAGGCAACGTCGTGGGCAGTTAACACTGCAGCAACTTAGGGATGCACTACAGGAAGAGTGGGATAACAATCCTCAAGAGGCCATCCAGCACGTAATTGAAGGAATGCAACTTAGACTTGAGAGTGTAATCAGAGCTAGAACAGGTAATTACTCGTTATTAAATAAAGAAATTTCATGTTCATGTCATGTACCCAAATTCTCGTCGAAGACCTTTTATCCTAAAAATTGAACTTATCCTTCTAAAATGACTATGTTTTTAAGCGAAAAGGTTTAGAAGAGACACCAAGAAACAATTTTACACGTTTTGTTTACACTGAGAAATATTCTAATTAAAAATATACAAATGTCTCTTGCTGTCCCACTTTTTGTGACAGTCAGTGTAATTAATTTACCATTTTCAAACAGTTTTCCAAAGAACGAGAATTTAATATGAGCTATAATATCTAGCACATCCCATGGTGGCCTACTGTTTTCCTTGCCTAGAGGTACATCAACTATTTCTTCCGACTTCGCACTCCCTTCATTGGGTTGATGTCTTTTTACTCTAATTTTGAAAACCTCTGTATGTTGTGGACTGGTTATAACATCTCTGAGATTCATTAGTCTGACTTTAGATAAACGTTTTGCATCTCGTCTGTTATAAACCTGTCGTTCCTTGATTTCTGGTGGAACATCTGGCTCTTCATTACTTATATCATTTGTAATTTCTTGATTCGAAACTGAAGCTACAGCTAAGGAAATTAAATGAAAATGAGGAAACAGTAAAATAAAAAATAAAAAATAAAAAATAAAAAATAAAAAATAAAAAATAAAAAATAAAAAATAAAAAATAAAAATAAAAAATAAAAAAATAAAAAATAAAAAATAAAAAATAAAAAAATAAAAAATAAAAAATAAAAAATAAAAAAATAAAAAATAAAAAATAAAAAAAATAAAAAAATAAAAAATAAAAAATAAAAAATAAAAAATAAAAAATAAAAAATAAAAAATTAAAAATTAAAAATTAAAAATTAAAAAATTAAAAATTAAAAATTAAAAATTAAAAATTAAAAATTAAAAATTAAAAATTAAAAATTAAAAAATTAAAAATTAAAAAATTAAAAATTAAAAATTAAAAATTAAAAATTAAAAATTAAAAATAAAAAGAAAAGATTTACAAAAAAACATGTTAATAAATTTTCGATTCCTGCAACAGACATTTTAAACATTTTTGTATTATTTAATATATCGTTTCCTGCTCGTGACAGGATATATATACAGTGTGTCCCCGAATGAGGCGCCTAATACTTCTTGTAAACGATTTTATTTCCCATTTTTCGAAGAAAATTAAATAATTAGGTTATTCTGAGACTTTTACTAACTGCAGGTAAATAGGCAAATATTTTTTTACAGGGTGGTTAGAAGGTTGAAAAATGTGAAAGGGGCTCAAGACGAAACTGCCCTTATTTTCCTTTTTAGAGAATATGTATAAAAAACTTATATACAGAATTTTTTGGAAAATTTAAAAAAATTAATTATATATGCTGATTAATGAAACATAGTCTGCTTCGAATTTGAAGCCTACTATCTGTGTTAACATGTTAATATATGCTGCAGATTTTGGAAAAATAAAAAAAAATTAAATATTTGGTTTTTGATTTTTTCCACAAAATTTTATTTTTTGATTGTTTCCCAAATTTACAAAATGTCTGGACTAACTTTTTAGATGGAATAAACTTAACTAACCCTTTTGGCGTAGAGCTTTAATAACAATTTTTTTTAAATAATTTGTTAGTACGCAAAGAAAGTACAAGAAAGTAATTAAAAAAGCCACAGATAAATAATTATAGACAATAACATTAGTATCACAACTTGAAAGCCAACTTCCAAATTTAATGAGTAGGCTATATACAAATAAATAGAATAAATGATACTCAGAAGAAAAAAAATGTAGATGATAGTTCTAAAAATGCCAAAAGGCATAGAATGAATCTGACTACTCAGAATTATTATATTTAAAAAGTTGCTTCAGAACTGTTTCTACAGATTTGAAAAATAATCAAAAATAAAAAAGTTACGACGAAAAATAAACCGAAAATTTCACTTTCTTCAATTTTTTTCAAGTTCCCATTTAACCGATCCTGTATCTTTGAAGTAGAAATCTATTTCGAAGACATCAGCTCATATTTTTACATGTTAATCGTGACTCTCTCTGTACCCAAACTTCAGTAGTTTTTCATTTTTTCGCCCTCCGGAGGACAACAAATTATTAATCTATTTAAGAGCAGCTTATACAGAGCGATAAAAAAACTTAATCACAGTTACCTAGGAGACAAAGACCAAGTGTCTTTGTTTAGTTATACTGTATATTTTTAGGGAAGTACACATGACTGAGTGTTATCACACAGATGTCTCATAACTGGTATTAACATATTTGTTCTTAAAATCGATAGTTGTGATTGTAATGATTTTTCAAAAAATTATTTGTTTCTATATTGTATTTTTATTGTTACCATTTTAGAAAGAAAACCATACTAACCTGTTTTCATCCCTAGAGCATTTTGACAAAAGTGTATCAAAGATGCGAGACCATCCCTTAATAGTTCCTTGCAATTTGGTGCATTCCTCTGTATAATATTCTTGATTCGTAGCTCATAATAGGGCGTAGAAATGCTATGCTTAAAATATATATTTTTATTGCAAGAAATTATGTAAATCTTTTTTATTGCGGTTGAAATGTCCAGTTCTGATTAGTAAATCAAATATGTGTCTTTGCGATTTATCGGTGCATAACAAGTTTGGAATATACTCACTTTCTCCGTTAACACATGGTTATCGATAAAAAACCGCAATCACAAAAAATAAAAATGTAAAAGTGCAATAATATGCACCATATAAAAAAAAGGCATTTCAAATGGTTATCGATAAAAACCGCAATCACAAAAATTAAAATGTAAAGTGCAGTAATATGTACCTTATAAAAAAGAAAGGCATTTCAAGTTTTAGGATTACTGGGCGTCGTCGGCGATCAACTAATAGTATCATTAGAGGTGTTTATGTGTTCCTATATGGATCAACTAAATTTAACAGTATAAACGACTCTCACATTATAACTAGACTTAGTGAATTTGGATGTCATAACGTGAATATCAGAAGCAGACTGCAAAAACAGGGACAGACAGTACAACAAACAATATTTACCTTGTAAACCTCTTTACATAACAGCTCCGTCTTTGTTTTTCTCTACCAATCAATGTTTAGTGTTTTTTCGACGACACATGTTGGGTCACAGCGGATTTACTATTAATTGGATTAGATTTACGTATGACAGTCCCGCACCTTACGTCACATATCACTTTCTGAAGCCGCGGACTGCCTCGCCATTCGTTACGTCTACTAACACACTATACTGAACAGAAAATGTCGTTTAAATAAGAAATATCTTTATATTCGCCGTACACACAACGGATTTCTAGCTTAAAAGTTTTCGACCTGAACAAAATTGCTAAATGATGTAAAAAACTAACCCCTCCTACTAAATAAAGGTCATTCAAGTTTTGTTGTTGTTAACTTCCTACGGCCTGGTTTTTCAGTGCATAGTTAGCAAAACTATCCATCGGTTATTGTGAAATAGCTGAATTCTCTTGGCCGAGAAGTCATTAACTGACGGATAATTTAGCTAAATAAGCATCGATAAACCGGCACTAAGTCTAATATTAAAATATCGTGGCAAAAATTAATCTTTGCCAGTTGACGTCAAAGTCGATTTCGGCAATAGGTACCAGCATCGAGGCCCGTAATCAACAACTCGCTGACCAAGGAATACAAAATATTCGTAAGCTATGGGACAATCATAGTTGATTAGAAAACGATGACTCACTTTAGTGTTCATCAGATGAATTATAAAAACACCGCCATATCCTCGATGAAGTAGAATCACAACTGACAGATAGTGAATAGGAAAATAAAGAAATATCAGATGCTCTGAAGAAAACAATTTAGAACAGCTATTCCAATAATGCAGTGATTCTGAATAGGAGAACGGAGACTTACAACAAGAACGAGAAAAAAAATGATTACGTTTTATTTTTGATTACATTCTGTTTTATTTTATAACTGTTTTACACGATATGTAACAAAGACACAGTAGAACTCAGATTAATAATATATAGATAAGTAACACGAAGAAACCCGAACACAGCACGGGTTTCTTCGTGCTGTGTTCATAATTCTGACCAATAGGAATTAAACCAGCGATAATATTTACGTATCTCGCGTGGGATATAATAAATCGGACAACTTTTTATGTTTTGTTACTCATCTTCTAGTATTATTAATCTGAGCAGTAGAAGGTATATAATTTTGCGAGTTGATTCTCAGGTTTGTTGAGCCCTCTATGCTCTACTTATATACACAAATTAACATAGAATTTAACACAAGCGGTTCGCAGTTTAGAACATAACCTTTAGGTCCGGACTGGCCTAATAAAAGGCGCAGGCTGTTGGTCGACTAGAAGCGCTAAAATTTTCGTTGGCGAAAAAAACATATTTATTTATTTTTTTATTGGGAAACATTAAATAAAATATTTTTTGTACAATGTACAAAATAAAAATAAGAGATCAATGAGGTTTAAAAAATATTAAAAAAACAAGAACAATCAAATCTTAACATGAAAAATATAAAAAAACTCAAATAGGTATTTCAGAATATAGTTACTGTCTTAAATCTTTGGCACATACTACATTTGTTAGGAGATCCTGAGGTTTTTGTTAGTTTTAGCAATCGAACTAATAACTTTGTGACATTAAAACGTGTTCTTCCCAAATCATGAACATGAATGACTCAAGATGACTTTGAGTCAAACAAGATTTTAATATGTTTGAGATACTTTTAGTTTGGAAAAGATTTTTCACAAGCAACCTGATTAATAGACAGTGTAAGAAAATTTGCATATGCTACTGAATCGAATCGACGTTCGATGCGGTGACCCAGACAAACTTTCCCCAACTAGTATAAAACACCCTTCTCAATCATTTGAAATTTTAAACAATGTAGAATACTCAATAAGTAATTTACAGTGTCCATCTGGTGTTAATATTAGGCAAAAAATTAAAAGTATTCTGGAAAAAATCCCGATCCAGTAAAGTTCAAAGCCATATACGATTATTATTTGCAAGGTGGTATAAAGGAGATATAAATAAAAATGTGGCATCTTTATTAAAATATGGCCTACTTACATCAACAGACGTTGAAAGAAGTCTCTCTTTACATAAATATATATGTTAAGCGACAGAAGAAGCAAGTTTACAGTGTCTAATTTAGAAAAACATGGTCTAATTTTGTAAAATACCTGTGTACTGTGCATGATTTGAAATTTGCTGCTGTCAGTTTGACAATTTACATGCAAAGAGGTTATGTTTATTGGTTATATACCAAACTGAAGGATACCGTGACTGATGCAAATACTCTATTATTAATGCTGATTTGTTAAATGGAACACATATGACATAACGCATCCTTCTGGCACATTTGTGAACTTCTTTACAGAGTCTATAGGTATCTATTATTATTATTTTTGTATCCAGCCTGTCACAATATATAATTTAAATATAAACAATGATTGCGATGAATTGGAAACATATATTTTGGTAAGTAAATTTACTTAAAATTTTTTGTTTACAGTCAAATATTATGCACGAATGGTGGACGACATAAACAAAGTTTGCAATAATTATTTTATTGAAAAGGAAAGTACACCCATACATTTCCGATAAATATTTGTCTATTGATGAATAGAGTACCCTATTATAAGTAGCATTATCTAGAGATGGAGAGCCCGGTTCTAAAGCCAACAAATTTCTATGTTTTCAGTTAAATAACGTATAAAACAAGAGTTCAAAAATCAAACTTGGAAGCTCATGTTATTAAATTTTGCGTTGCTAATCTGAATGGACATTGTGACCCACAAAACAGTAGATAGATAGATAGATAGATAAATAGGTTATTTACCTTAACTCTTGCCATTTCATGCATTTCTAAAATCTTCACAGCAGATGCTTCTTTGGGAACTCCGTCATTTTTCGCAAAGAATAACACCACATTTAAATTATGGCAAGGTTTTTCTTCTCTGGAGTAAACTAGAGACACATTTTTTATTTACTAGTGTAACTTTCAAAAGGCTTATTAACAAAGGCCTATTTTACTTACTATTTTGTGTTAAAACGTAGCTAAAAAAGCTAATATAAATAATTAAAATACAATTAAAAGTCATTCTGGTTAACGCATCTTCAAGCAGGTACACAAAAGTGACGTTGTCATGTTTCATATATCAAATGTTTTACTAGATCCTTAAAATAATGTTCTACAACTAACTGCAAGAACTAATTGAGTTAAATTGTACTATTTCTGTCCTCGTATTTGCTTTACAGAGAAATTATGTAACCTGACGCAAGCTGGTTATTAGTTAAACACAAAATAAATGGTTTTAGTGTATGGTTTGTTGTGTTGAAACGGAAATGAAATTTCTAATAATAGGTGGTGCCTTTTTTTGAGAGAAATAAAAATCGATGTCGAATTTTATATAACTCATTTTATTGTAATCGCGCCAAACGCTTTTTATAACATGCCAAATTATTTCTGTAATATGTAATTTAAAGCGATGTTAATATCGATATAGTGACCGTCAAGTTGGTTTTGAATTTTTCGAATGAACTAACAATGGCAGCGATACTACTCCAGGCGCAGTCTAACTTGTCTAGCTACACTCCTTTCTTCAGGTTAAGATTTTTTATAGATTCAGTAGATATAAGATAGATAGATAAAAAGTAATCAAAATGTTGTTATTTTAGAAAATCATAATGGACACTGGTAACATAGGCCTACAAAAAAAGTTCTAAAGGTCAAACCCAACTTTTTCCATGTATTTTGATGCGCTTTTGACCGAATTTGGCAAAAAGAAAAATGTTGGCGAGTCAATTTTTCTCTACGACCCCTATATCCCTATATAACCTTCTAAGGGGGAAATTTTTTGAAATAATTTCTATAAGGGTTTTTTGGGTCGCTGATTACGAATCTGAAATCAAAAATGAATGTTGACATAATGACAGCTGTCAAATTTCATGAAAATATAAAAGTCAATATTTGGAGCATATTATTAATCATATGTTCCGTAAGCCAACCAACTTTACCAGAACGGTAATTGACGATAACTGAAAAAAGTGACAGTTGTAGTTGTTTGCAACGTTATTTACGCAACGCCTGTCATCATTCATTCACAATGATTTTCTGTGCTGTCATCAGTCTTTTTAAGTGTAAAGTAAAAGGTTATTTACAAATTACATAATTTACCTCATTTTAATCCATTTTATTATCTCTGATCAATTTTAGATAAAAATAGAAAAATACAATAAGGAGCAAAGTAACAGATGGCAGAATGAAATAAATTTTCCAGAAACTTACCAACACTACGGACTAAAAACGTCTGTCGTTTTGGTGGCAGCGAAAGGACCAAGTTTTTCAGGAATGGCGTATCGTAAGTCATCCACATGTAACCAGACTTTCAGCAATTTGAAGTTTACGGAACGCTAAAAAAGCAACTAAAGTAATCAAGTTGACTTATGGAACATATCCTTTGTTTTTTGGGTTGCTGATAACGAATCAGAAATCAAAAATGAATTTTGACATAATGACAGCTGTCAACAAGGTGTCAAATTTCCATGAAAAATGTAAAAAGTCAATATGTTAAAGTTCAGTTTTGACTTCCGATTCATGATCAGCAACTCAAAAAACTTAATAATATGCTCCCAATATTGACTTTTATATTTTTTATGAAATTTGACAGCTTGTGGACAGCTGTCATTAAGTCAAAAATCATTTTTGATTTAATGTTAAATAACTGTTGAGCCTCAGCGATGGCTTGTGAGTCACGAGAATTTAACTGAAGCACAAAAGTTTTTACGTCATTAAAATACTTGTAATAATAAAGAATTGCCTCTAACCATGTCCCCCAATCTGTTAAAATAGCCACCACGGCAGTAAGATGTCAGGACAGACCACACGAAAGTTCTTGACACATTTAATGGCTCTTACAAAAATCTGTTTTGTATTTGCAATTAACGCATTGGGGGATATATGTTACATAAATTAAATCTTTTAGCAACTGGCCTGCTTTAAGCATATGCTGTGCTGCATTTGTTTTTTTATGGGATCCCATAAAAAAAGTCACAGGCGGTCAAATCAGGTTACCGAGCCATCCACTCTATTATTCCTTTACGTCCGATCCATATAGTTGGAAAAACAGTATATAAATAATTTCTGACCTCTAATCCAAGATGTCCTATCTTATTGAAATTAAATATCATCGTGGCCATCAGGATAAAGAGCTTCTATTGCAGCAACAGTATTCTGTGTAAACAAAGACAGTTCCATGCAATAGGAAATGAAAGGTGGCTTTGTAAACAAATATTATATTGTTTACAAAACGTGGATTTTGTTAGCACATACCACTCATAATTTCATAAAATTGTAACCTATCGAAATCATCTTAGGTAAGTTCTTGCTTTAGCTCATAATATTAGTGAGACTTTTTGCGAGAAAAGCATTAGATGCAACTAAGTACCGTCCTGTATAATGTTCAGCTTTCAACAGAAACTCTCTGAGGATAATCCAAGCAAATAAATGCATAATAATAATCCATATTATAGGGCTCTCTGCCTTCTAGCTCTACCTGAACATCGCCAGTTCTCAAAATCCCGCACTCTCAGATAGGCTGCCATAGCCTACCTCCTTATACATGAGGGAAGTGTTGGTAGGCCTAGCAGAATCACCAGAGTAGCTATTGGTGTCGTCTTCATTACGCCAGTGATCCCAAGGCAAACTAGTCTCTGGACTTCTGTCAGCTTTTGGGACGTGATCGCTCTATTCGCTCTGTCCACACTCAGTCACCAGACCATAGATCCGTACTGGAGCCTTGGTATGATGACTACTGTGTACGTTGTCGATCTGCGGCCTCCATGAGAGTTTAATGTCTAAGGTCACTCTCAAGTATCTGACCTCCTACATGAATGGTGTCCTAAAATCCTCTATTCGTCTTCTTTTGGTGAAAAGGATCACCTCAGTCTTGGTGAGATGTACCATATTTCCATTATTCTACAAGCTACCTCCTCAAGATAACTTGTATGGGAGAGGGCTGCACATTTAAAGACAATGGACACACATCCAATATCTGAGTACACTCGGATTAATTTCTGGTTTAGAAAAAATCGGTGATCAAACCCGGGACTCCTGGGTGAGAGGCAAGTGTCCTTACCACTCGACCACAAGGCCACATGAAAGCCTCTCAAACCGACATTCAATAAAGCAGCACTAACTACGAAGAACAAGTTACGTATCAAAATTTAATTTTTCTAATCAGCACCACATTGTACATATAACTGAAAAATCGATATCCTACATCTCGATTTAAGAGGTTATAGGTTATAGCTCCCTTATTTGCATTTTAGGATATATATTTAATAAGCAAAGTGCAATAATTTTTGGATAAACAAGAATCTTCTGAAGTTTGACATACTAATTGTATATCACTCTGTATACTGACTTGTCATATACAATTTTTGTATCTTTTGGTAAATGACACAACTCTCGATATTGGTCGGTGTGACACATTTGGCGAATCTTGTATATATATTCTTAAGAAAAATATCGACAGTATGTATTATGACAGCATGATACATGCTATCAAAATTTTTCTATTAGTTGTCCAGTTTGACCATAAAATGGCTTAGCTAATTAAATCTTCTGAATTTATCATTGATAAGTATATTTTACTGACAGTAAAATGATAAAAATCTTTTAAAACAAAGTTTTTTACACAAATAACAAAAATCTACGAAGCAATTTTCTAATACATGAATTTTATTATTTTCAGCCCTCCCCAGCTCCAACAAGATGTGCCTCACCTTCAGACTCCCCATACTTCAGAGGTATTCAACCTTATTCCCCCGAGAGTTTCAGGGTATCCACACTTACTCCCCGATAGTTTCGGTCCGCCAAATCGCGATTACGAGTATGTCGGAGTGCCTTTAGAACCTCCTCCATTACCACAAAACTATGAACCTGATGATGAAGAAGATACTGGACCTTCCACTGCCGAAATCATTGCCAACCAATCGCAAGATTATATTGACGAAAAATTGGCTGAATATCAAGCCACTATATATCTGCTACAAGGTAAGAAACTATTTTAATATCATTTAGCGAAGTGAAAATGTTATGAAATTGGATAGTAGTAGAAACACATAAAAATATTAAGACGTCGTATTTTTGAGCCAGCGCAGCCGCCTGTTACATCTTTATTTTTAATTCAAAAATTGTCTGGAATGTTCCAAATAAAAGATCATATTATAACAACGAAATGTGTTCCCATATATTCGATAGAGAGTTAGATGATTTATAAGTAAGCCTGGCCAAAGTCATTAATCCTACAGAGACGTACTGGGTATGCATTATATCATAATACTTGAATAAGTAGAATAATAAAAACAGAAATATTTTATATATTGTGATCTATGTTTTTGTACTATTTCGTTCGCTTTAAATTCTTTTTTTATGTATTTCCTTATATTTTGTAAGCTTAATGCTGCAAATTATTATTAAACTGTTAAATGACGTTCACACATGTACATTGTATATCTAAGTGATAACTAATAATAAATAAATAAATAAATAAATAAAATAAATGGAAATAAATTTTATTAATACTGGCACTACTTTATAAAAATATGTACAAAACTCACCTTCTTAAGCAGATTTATTAAGCAGCTTGGTTGTCGTTATCACAAACTGGAGCACTTCTATAATAACTGTGTAGCATCAGATATGTTTCTACAGTTGTCTCAGTAAGCGATGTTCGCTGTGGTGAAAAAATATGTTTTTATTTTGAAAGAGACCGACATCTACGGAAGTAATAGAGGCATAAGTAAAACACTGTGTGAACTCATTTAACGCAGCTGTAAATGCAGCATCATAAATTTGTCTTAATTTGGTAAAATCAGTATCTTTCCGTAATACACTGTCGAATTTTTCTATAACGGGCTTATTTTTTGCGTCATTTATAGTCTGTAGCTGTGTATTTACGTCGTCCACTATTTGCAGCGATTCCACTAACGACAACGAAATATTTTGCAATTTATCTATTGCGTCGTGTAGTCCTCTATAAATAGTTTTTAAATCTGTTTCAAGGGAAACATCTTGAAAGCTTGTCTGGCTTTCCTTAATAGCTGCAGCCTCGTTAGGGTTGAACTGTAGTATCACAGCTTTTATTTGTTGAAAATATTCAGCATAATAAAAAGCTGCCTTCAACCACGTTCCCCAACGTGTAAGAATCGACTCTGGTGGTTCTGGAATACCAGGACACAGTTTGTGAAATGCTTGAAGCCGTTTAGGAGATTTGAAAAATACTTTTTTTGTATTTGCTATTAATGCATCTACCTCTGGAAAACATTTTCGAATCGTTTCTGCTACAAGATGGAACGCATGCACTTTACACGTAACATGTAAAAACCTACAATCGTCTCTTTGAAGAAAACGGCCCACCAAATGCATTGTCGCAGCACCGTCGGTCACAAACATCAACACTTGACTTGTTGACAGTTCAAATTTTTCGAAAGTTTCCAACACCACCCGCGTAATTGTTTCGCCATTACACGCAGTTAGTCTTTTGCTAGCTAGTAAAAGTGGAAGTGTTGGTTTAACAGGGTCGAGTACACGTACTATAACATTTAAAATAGAATTTTTACTCTTTATAACAACGAAACGCTCTCATTGGCCAGATATACACTATTAGCTCCCCTACCTCGATACTAACATCTATCGAAGGTCTTAGGACAGCCTTTTTATTTTATAATAACAAACGCTGTCACTGGTCAGATTCGCCCTCTTAACTATCTGTCATAAATTTAAGCTTAGGGGGTAGGTCGAAGACTATTAAGCAGTCCGCTCACATACACGATACTAGGATCTAGCTCCTCGCACCTAGAACCGCTCTTCCAGAACCAACAACAATTTCGACGTAGTCACATAAGAAAATACATCAGAACGTGGCCTAGAATTCCCACTGTTTAACTACTTTGGATATTACCGACCTCGCCAAAATAACCACAATCTAAGATATTGTGTCATATATGCAGGAAAATATTTACGCGGTGACACATTACGTAGCTTCAACCCTGGAATTAATGACGTTTATCGCTGACTCCTGATCTCTATTAATTACATTAATTTATTATAAACATGATCATTAATATATTGGAATGTAAGATCAGGTGATCTAGCAGACCACTCAACTGATTTGAACCATCCATCATTGTTTTATTAAAATGTTCATTTAATGAAATCCTTACAAAAGGGCGGGGCATCCAGCTCGTTGCCAGTACATGTATGCAATTATATTTGGATTTATAGTACTTTGTATAACCACACAGATGTGTTCAACAACTGCAAATAAACATGCGGATTTAAGTTTTTTATCGAAAACATATCGATCAATTATTTTGTCCTGAAATATGCTATATCATACGTTGACTTTCTAAAGACTTTTTAAAGAAAATTCTTTACAGCAAATTTTTCACTAACCAACATACATAATTCCATTTTTCTTGCTTTATTCCCTTCTTCGAGAGTATGCATTTTAACACTTTTAAATTTTTATAAATTTGTTGTGATAAACTTTTGTATACATGCAGGTTAGTTTATCGTTTTCTTAAAAATCATTTTTGGGTTATCTCGTACACTCTCAAATGCCAATTAAGTAGCTGCATAATCCTCATTGAATACTGCCCGACTTTTTTATATTTTCAACTGAACCTGTCTGGCCGAATTTTTTCACAAGTTTCATTAAGCCTTTACTATTAAAGGCTTAATGAAACCGTACCAATATCTATATATTGGTACTTCAAAACATTTTTCATGAAATAAGTTTAATGCATACTGATATGAAGTTTAGCACTTTATAAGCTGCTGTATTGGAAACATTTTTGAAAAACTCTTCAAGCAACCATATTTCAAGTTAGTTTTTAAGACAAACAAAATAAGGTAACACTAACTTGACCAACATGTGCAATACATTTATTAAAAAATGAATTATGAAATTATGGATAATGATAAAATAGTGTTAGAAGCCTACAGAGGTATGAAAAAGTAATTTGATGATGCACATACGGCAGAACCTTCTAATTACAACGATATTTCGGTGACCTTGTTTGGAAAATCTTCTATGTAAATATTGAGCAACACTATTGATTCTTGGAATTTTCTATTGATATATTTCATTTAGTTGACATAATGCCATGGACTTTGATTTTATAATTATTTTGGACCGGTGTGCCTGTCTCTAAAGTCAGATTGTCTGACATTTCTCCACCTATTGCTAAGCGATCTAAGGAGCACTTTTTTTAATACTTTGGCCATTCTCAGAAAAAATTCTTTGATGAACTGATTATCGCCCCCCGTAAAACGCATAAGTTTTTTTTTATATACATATTTGTACAGTGTTAGAACTCCCAGGAATCCTGAGAGAAATAGTGTAGAAACAATAAACATTTATTCCATTTCTTGTCTGGCAATAATAAATTATTTGGCTAAAGTATAACATAAAAATCAGTCTATAAAAAACACTACTAAGTACATCTATTCTAATTTCTGATGTAATAATGTTGAAATTTTTTGAATTGGAACAGGATATGTCCTTCTACAAAGGTGATACATTTACATGAATAGGTAGCGTTTGTTTATGCTTCTGAAAGTGAAAAACTCTAAAAATAAACAATGCATTCAAATTCAGTGCTTAGTGGTCCCAGTGGTCATCGCTATTTTTAAATGAATTAATTTCACTGTGTCCGGCGGTATTGTGAAACATATTTGCACTCATTCAGATTCATCGGCTGCATTGGACGATTTCATAACAACAAAGGATGGTATTCTTTGTGGTTAAACATTATTTTTTATTTCCATTTAATTAGCAGATGAAAAGAATTTAAAAAGCCTCTTGACATTTGTTCACTAAAAATGAGCGAAAATTTATTTGCCAAACTACAATGTGGAATAGAGGACTCTTCTCTGCATAAGATGGTAAAAAAGTATTAGGTTGAAGAGAAAAGTTTTCGAGATATTTGACTTCAAAGTTTCAGTCATGGTAAAAATTTTAAACATTTATTATTAAGTAATATTAAGTTTTAAGTTTATTTTAATTTCGTCTTCAGTGTAAATTATTACCTAATTAATTCAATATTTCAATAGATTATTTAGTAAGTTTTTATTTTCATGACAATTTTATTTTATTTTAGAATGAATTAAAAATTTGGTCGACATTTTGTTATGTATTTATTATTATTTTTCTTTTAGTTGTGAAGTCACTGTTATTTTCGTAACTGTCAGCTGATGTTTGTTCGACGAATTTGATTAGAGGTTTAAATTCTAGATGGGGCGAAATGGATAATCTTATTTTTTCAATTTTTAAAATGACTCAAACTTTGAAGTCAAATATCTCGAAAACTTACCTCTTTAACATACCACTTTTTTATACCAGTGCACTGGATAATTGAATTATTTTTGTGTCTGGTTTCGTATAATTGCCGGTCCGCGATTACAGGGAAAGTTATTAATATTATTTTTGGCATATATTAGGCAAATATATATATATATATATATATATATATATATATATATATATATATATATATATATATATATATATATATATATATATTCAAATTCATATTACAAATATATATTCAAAGAAGAGAAGGTTTTTTTTCCGATAAACTTTGGTCTACAAACATTCTCTAGATTCGTGTTGAAATATCATTCTTATGATTCTTTTTTTAAATAACAAAAATTCTGTGGCGTTACACCAGACCAGAATATTGAAGAAAATGTGAGAATATACTAATGCACAGTTTATCTCTGAGTCCTGATTCATTAAAGTAAATTTTAATTAAAGTATGGCAAAATATACCTTATATAACATTTTGCACACATGATCAATATGAGACTCTGTCAATGTGTCATCAATATATATATACCTAGGAATTTTATTTATTTATCATTTGTAACTTTGCAAAATTATTGGAGATTATTTTGCATGCAATCATATACAATCACGTATCTGGTATGATATTGCTTGAGCAGCATGGATTCGTGAAACGCAGGTCTACAGTCACAAATCTTGTGTGTAAATCCCAGTATATCAGCGCCAAATTAGATCAACAAAGTCAGGTAGATGTAATATATACTGACTTCTCCAAGGCATTTGACAGACTTGACCACGGTATTTTATTAACTAAATTTGAGAACTTTGGACTTTCCAGGCCAATAGTTAAATTTCTTCAATCCTATTTGCAAGATAGATATCAATTTGTTCAATACCGTGGATATAGGTCTGGCAAATTCTTGCAGAAGTCAGGCGTACCACAAGGTTCGATATTGGGACCACTTTTATTTGTCTTGTTTATCAACGATATCACATCTAATCCCCATCGAGTACATTATCTATTATTATATGCGGACGACTTAAAATTATTTTGTGAAATTAAGTCTGAGACAGATTGCGAATATCTTCATACAGAATTAGATAACATAAATCTCTGGTGTGCGAATAATATATTACCGTTAAATGGATCAAAATGTAATGTTCTGACATTCACTGGATGATTTAATATTACAAAGGCCAGATTATATAAAAGATCTTTGAGTTGTTTTTGATCCTAAATTATCTTTCATACGGCATATCGAAATGACTACTTCGTCGGCTTATAAAAGCCTTGGACTTGTCATACGCAATTCAAAGGGGTTTGGTAGCTTGCATACGCTTTTAGTGCTCTATGTTTAATTTGTTAGATCGCAGTTGGAATATGCATCAATAGTGTGGAGTCCCATCTATAATATACATATTTGGTCTTAAAAAAAATACAACGACGATTTGTAAATTCAGCAGTATACGTACTTGATGGTAAATATCCGGAAAGAGGCATTCAAAACAATATTTTACTTGCACGTCTCAATCTATCCGAGCTTTCAAAACGTAGGGCGGCACAATTTATATTTTTTTGTATAAGGTGGTTAATAATTTAGTTGACTGTATATGGATATTAAACCAAATTAATTTTAAAGTTCCAAGAATATCATCATGTCACAACCGCATTTTTAAATTTCCTACAGCTAATACTAATATTATGATAGCATCCCCTTTATATCAAATGATCGCAAACTATTGCAACGTGGAAGGACAATATTGATATATTTTTTGTACCATTGACAAAATTAAAAAAAGTTGTACTTAATGAGTGATTGACAATATTTTAATTTGTGTAGTTTTGTACAATTTATATTTATTTTTATTGCTATTGTGTATTGTTGTATTGTTATTGCTGAATAGCAATATTTTAATTAAAGTATAATGTATTGTTAGTATTAATTTATTACTATGTATTATATTAATGTTTATTATTTCATTTCCATTGTAATATTTATATTTTTTTTACTCTAATTGTTGGTAGATTTTCAATTTTTTGCATTTTGTTACTTAAATTTATTTAGATGTTTTGTATCCTGTAATTGGGTTCTACCTGTAGGATATGTATATGAAAATAAATAAATAAATAAATAAAAAAGAAACAAAGAAATCTGCTATAGGTCTTCTAAGATGAAAATTAAAATGTGGTCTTGTTTTCATTGAGTATAAGAGTATTAAGTTGACAATAGTCACTAACATTATCAAGCACAGTTTTTAGTTTTCAATTCATTTCTTCAGCAGAATCAGCGACTATTGTGCAGTGTACATAACTGTCATAGTATCTTTGATCAAATTAGGTAAATCACGTATAAATATAATGAATAATAATGACCATAAATTAGAACCTTGTGGGACTCCCAAATTAACTTTATATTCCACCGAATCCACATTGTTATATTTGACCTTTATATATCTAATATCTCTACTATAATATATATAATAGGTACAGGATGAACAATTTAAGAAAGTACACCGATTTTTGGCTAAGTGAGATATATTAAAATTCTACAGTCAGAAAAATAATTGAATGTCAATAAATAAAAAGCATTTCTTGAAACAGATACGCTGACACACTCTTAAATGCTTCACCCTGTATTTATTTTGATTATGTAATTTTGCATTATTCATAAAAAGTGAATAGTAGTTGGTAACAAGAATATACAAAGTGTAAATACTCTTGTCAAGAAATGTATTATGTTATTTAATATAGTAAATAGTCAATCGTGCTTTTCGGGTGCATAGAAGTATTAACCAGTGGTAATAACCTCTCGATTATAATTGGTTGAAATTAATTTTGCTTTTCTACTCAACCAATGATAATCCAAAGGTTGTAATTACTGGTTAAAACTTTTCTGCGTCCGAAAAGCCCTAATGAGTCTATAAAATTGTTATTTAGACAACAAAATAATAACAGAAACAAAGTTGCAATACTTGTGGGTAAACTAATACATATAATTCAATTAAATTAAGCCTGCAGACAAACTTATTTGCAACACATTAGTTTCGGCTGCGTATATTTACTTCCCAGCTTTTACTTCATTTAATATGCAAAATAAACATTAAACATCATAAACGACGTCGTATCTCCATTAAAGTAAGCAAGTGAATTCTCTCATATTATAATAATTTTATTAACAACCGGCTTTCAGTTAATCACAAAATTTAAATTTAGATTGTATCTTGTGCCAAAATTGGGTGGGTTAATAACCTATTTTTACATGAAACTAATTTTAAGTTTTACATCTATAATTATAGAGTTTAAGTATAACATTTTTGAAAACATGTAGAATTCCAAGTGTAACCACAAACTTCTGATGTGTAATTTAAGGTATTGCTCAAATATTTGTTATTTTAAAATAAATCATGAAATAATATTACAATATTATCTGTCTGCTTAAAGTATGTCGGCTTAAATATGAGTACATCGCTGGTCAAAATACTGGAAACAAGCATTTTCGCCGTTGTAGGGGGGATTTTTTGTTTTGTTTTGGTTTCGAATGTAGTCGATGTTTGATTCAATATTTGGGGCCGTACATTGTATCTAATTATCCTTTACCACAAGCACAGTTAAAAACAAATAACATTTGACATGAACATTAGGGTTTTCCATTGAATTTATATCCAAAGTGGTATTCAATCCAAGCATTGAAAGAAGCATGAAAAAATCGCCATCTGATTTTGTTGTATTTCGATTAGAGAAGCCAAGATATCCTTATCGTAAAAATTTCTGGATCACTCTAAGCAATCCGTTAAAATCTGCCGTATTTGGAAATTATTGCAGTCCCTGATTGAACGTTTAATATTATTAAATATACATATAGCTGTTGTGTAAGATTGCAACTTTCGCCTTAAAGAGTCAAAGCCATAAATAATGTTATTCGCTTCAATTGTCAGCGGTTCTCAAACAGTGTGATACAATTTATAATTAAAGCTGGCCGAGGTCACCTGGCCGACAGAGCCGTCATATGACTCATATGTTTACATCATATAATACTTGAATAAGTACAATAAATGGAAATAAATTTTAACAATAATGTTACATTTTATAAAAATTTGTATAAAACTCACCCTTTTAAGCAAATTTATAAAGTAGTTTGGTTGTCATCATCACAAAGTGGGGAAGATCTATAGTATAATAGCATCAGGTATGTTTCTACAGCTGTCTCCGTCAGCGATGCTCGCTTTGGTGAAAAAAATATGTTTGGATTTTGAAAACGACCGTTCGATATCTACGGATGTAATACAGGCATAAGTAAAACAATCTGTAAACTCACTTAACGAAGTTGTAGATGCTCTATCACAAATTTGTCTTAATTTGCTAAAATCAGGATCTTTCTGTAATACACTCTCGAATTTTTCACTAACGCGATTATTTTTTGCGTCATTTATAGCCTGTAGCTGTGTATGTACGTAGTCCACTATTTGCAGCGATTCCACTAACGAACTATTTTGCAATTTTTCTATTGCGTCGTGTAGTCCTCTATAATTGTTATTAATAGTTTCTAAATCTGTTTCAAGGGAAACGTCTTGAAAGCTTGTCTGGCTTTCTCTAATAGCTGCAGCCTCGTTAGGGTTGAACTGTAGTATCACAGCTTTTATTTGTTGAAAATATTCAGCATAATAAAAAGCCGCTTTCAACCACGTTCCCTAACGTGTAAGAATCGGCTCTGGTGGTTCAGGGATACCAGGACACTGTCTGTGAAATGCTCGAAGCCGTTTAGGAGATTTGAGAAATACTTTTTTGTATTTGCTATTAATGCATCTACCTCTGGAAAACATTTTCGAATCGTTTCTGCCACAAGATGTAACGCATGCACTTTACACGTAACATGTAAAAACCTACAATTGTCTCTTTGAAGAGAACGGCCTACCACGCACATTGTCGCGGCAAAATCAGTCACAAACATCAATACTTGACTTGTTGAAAATTCAAATTTTTCGAATGTCTCCAACACCACACGCGTAATTATTTCGCCAGTACACGCAGTTAGTCTTTTACTAGCTAGTAAAAGTGGAAATGTTGGTTTAAGAGGGTCCAGTACACGTACTAGAATATTTAAAATAGAATTTTTACAATCTGTCGTCTCGTCAATACATAACCAGTGCCGTGTATTTTTTAATCCACATTTAATCCTATTTACAATGTCTTCACGAACAGCTGGAATATATCTACCTAACGATGTACGACTTGGTAAGTTCACCCGGTGATTGTATTTATTCCAAAACTCCCGAAATGGTTGTTTATCCAGTATGTGTAGCAGAATATTACAGGCTATTAACATTAACAATAAATCAAATATAAACTGAGTTGTCAAAGGCATGCCATTTTTTTATTTTTTGATGTTGCACGGTGTTGATATGACGACGACAATCTGTTTTGTGCCAGCACATTAAGTCTTGATTGCAAACTTTACAAATTATTTTGCATCCGTCATAGAATAAATCCGGAAATTCACCGATAAATTTATTCACTGTGTCCGCGTACGGTCGTTTTTTACCCTTTGGCGCGTTTGACATTATGTATAATTTATAGGTACAACCTCACGTATTAACCTTTCAAATAAGGCTGCAGCGTAAATCACTTCTAAATCGGCACGTGTGATGCCAGCGCAAGACCGTGACTGTACTCCAGCCACCTCGGCCAGCTTTATTTATAATACTGTTTGGGAAAGTTAATAGGTGTTAGCTTGGTATTTGTTATTAAAATAATTTGTTAGTCTTTGTGCATTGTTTATTTTAGAAGTAATAGAAGACACAAAATAAATAGTTAAATTAATTTCAAAATGAAAGCATAAATATAATCATTTACTGTTTGAGATTTACTATAATCAACCAACAAAGTAGTTGCAAATAAGTCGCTTATGCTTATACCTATGCACAACTGGTCTGCTGATATATGAAACGAATAAAATTATTTATGGCTTTGACCCTTTAAGAAGAAAGTTGCAATCTTATACCGGCCCGACTATAAATGTTTATTTATTTACGAACGTTTGACCAACTCGGTCTTTTTTAGAGGGAGACCCTGTATATTTCCATTTTACATACCCCTTGAAATGAAATAATTCTCTTTTGTACCGTTCATATTACTTATCAAGTGTATGTTAATTGATTACGGCATATTCTAATGAACTTAAAATCATTAGAGCTAATTATATTTATCATTTATATTATAATAGTGAAATGAGTTTTTGATTTTTATAAATAGTTTGCTTGTGAATATACTTTATCGTCCAAAATATTTAAAAAAAATTACCTCAAAAGTGTTAATAACGTTCAACATGTCGATCACTTCTGCCAAATGTTCTGTTGACACGTTTGGTACTCAAATATCTTAAAAAGCCCAAAAGCCATCTGATTTCAATATTCCAGAAGTCTTATGAATGCCTTTTTACGCCTGAAAGATATCCATAAGACGTCTTATAGAACCCTGATGTTACAGAAGGTAACGTCTTTACAGCGCTATTCTACAACATCTTATAGATGTCCTATGCATTTTAATGACATCCGCTCCCCTTACAGTACGTTTTAAAAAGTCATTTTTATTCATTGATGTAAGCTTTCACGCTTGTTATCTGATGTAAATCGATTTCTCGAATTTCACGTGTTACCGTCTCTGTCTGAGCAGCCGCCCACCACCGTCCACTCCTCACCGCCCGCTCCTCACAACACCTTAACATGGTTACTGCTTAATTTTTGCGCAATATTGTAGTTGGCTTCATCAGAAATAAAGAAAAAATTTGCAAAGACACTTCCGGAGTACAATGCACTCACATTGGTGCTTGTTTTACAACATTTCAGCTGGCCGGCCATTACCACGGTATTCTAAACAATACTGTGGTCATTACCAAACTAAACTAAACAACCTATAAGATTAACAAGAATAAAGATGGTAATCTAAGCACTCTAAGTGAATTTTATTCATAAACCCCTATTGTTTCTTTTTTTATCTGTTCTATGATGAGAGTCATGAAAAATGGTAATTGAGGTTTGACGTAATAACAAAATTCAAATAATTTCCTGTTAATTTTTGAAAATTATAAAAATATATTATTTAGAAATATGTATAAAGCTATTAAGCACTTAAATGATATTTTAAAAATATTATAAAGAAGCATCTTTAAGAAGACATCCGTAAAATGTGTTTTTTAGATCTTCATGCGTCCAGACAAAATTTGGACCTAAAAAAGTCATCTACGTCCTGTTTTGTTTGGGTAATTTACCCATGATTATTTTTGTATACACCGCTTCAACGATGCACAGCAAATTTGCTGTGTATAATTGTACTAGATTTTGTAATTTATTACTGATTATAGACAAGAAAAACTCAAATTAATTAGTCCCGAGGCTGCTAATAAATAAAGCTGCAAATCGTTTGTGTGTATCATGGTCGTAGAGTACAGATGTACTTACTGTCGTCGGCATTCACCTTGACCGCGAAACTCTTTCTCCAATCCAGTCTATTATTAGCTTTCGAGTTGTGTACACGTTAAGTCACTTGGGCGTATTACATATTGTTTTTGTGTTTTTATTTTATTTGTTGTACTGTATTGTTTATATTAATTTAATAATAAAGCATGGCAGACGTACGCAGGGGTAGAAAACGGTCATTTGCTGAAAAAGTGAATACATTCTATGATGGTGTTAAAATAATTATTTGTAAAGTGTGCGAGAAAGATTTGATGTGCTGGGATAAGCGTGATTGTGGACTTCACGTAAATAGTGTACACTATAACAATAAAAAAAATGGTGTGCCTTCGACAACAGAGTTTGTTTCGCCCTTACAAATTGTTTTGTTATTTTTACTTTTGGTATTTTAGTTTTAAGTTGTTGTATTTTCTACCCTTGTAAATTCATTTATCAGTTAAATGGTAGTCATTTTACCATACTGTAAATTGGGCTTAAGAGAGGTCTTGCTCTGCTTTAATAAAGTCCCTTTTTTTCCTCTCTCCATCTCCTGTTCCTTTTTTGGATAGACATTTTTTTGGTGTGTGAAAAAAAAGACGGAGTTGAGACACAGAAACGAGTACGTCCTGGACGAGTGCGTTACAGATACATATACATGATTATAGTTGCCGATATCGTTATCGATTATTTTTCTCACGTTACACCGGCCGATGGAAGAAGTGACATCCATCCGCTATTTTTTTCTTCCTTCATCACGAGGTAAGTGCAAGACCCGTAACGGTATTTACTTTATGCAGTTTCATTTACCACTGATTTCGTAATAATTAGTTGTTGTGCAAATGTGGAGGGAGGCAATCCTGCTCAGATTTAGGTATAAAGAACTCATTTAGCCCTAGTAATACAATCCACTTCATTACATAACAGAGTTTATGTTTGATTTACTATTAATGCTCATTGCCTGTGATATTCCGCTGCATATACTCGATAAACAACCATTTCGAGAGTTCTGGAATAAATACAATGCCCAGGTGAAGTTATCAAGTCGCACAAAGTTATGTAACTTTCTACCAACTGTACACGTAGACATGGTAATTAAGATGAAATGTGAATTAAAAAATGCACGATTGTGGTTATCTGTTGATGAGACAACAGACTGTAAAAAAAATGTATTTTAAATGTTATAGTACGAGTACTGGATTCTCTTAAACCGACAGTTCCACTGTTACTAGCTAGCAAAAAACTAAGTCAGTGTACTAGCGAAACAATTACCAAGGTGGTGCTGGAGACGTTAGAAAAATTTGTAGTGTCAAAAAGTCAAGTGTTGATGTTTGTGACTGATGGCGCCGTGGCAATGCGTTCGGTAGGCTGTTCTTTGCAAGAACAAGGTTGTACGTTTATACATGTTACGTGTAAACTGCATGCTTTACATCTTGTGGCAGAAACTATTCGAAAAGGTTTCCCAGAGGTAGATGCATTAATAGCAAGTACACAAAAAGTGTTTCTTAAATCTCCTAAACTTCTCCGTGCATATCATAGTAAGTGTCCCGGTGTTCCAGAACCACCACAGCCGATTCTTACACGTTGGGGAACATGGTTGCAGGCAGCTTTTTATTATGCTGAATATTTTCAACAAATAAAAGCTGTGATACTACAATTCAATCCAGATGAGGCTGCGGCTATTAAGGAAAGTCAGACAAAATTCGGAGATATTTCCGTTGAAACAGCTTAAAAAAATATTGCGATCTATAAACCATTACATGAAAGCATAAAAAAATTAGAGAACAGTGCGTTGTCATTAGCAGAGTCACTGCAAATAGTGGACGAAGTAAACCTACTGCTACACGCTATAGGTGACGCAACAAATGAGCGCGTTAAAGAAAAGTTTGCAAGTGTGTTAAATAAAGACACCGGTTTTACGAAATTAAGACAAATATGTGATGGTGCAGCCCCAGATCCGCTACATTTTTGACAGCCCTACCAATAAATACAGCGAAATTTCGATCAAATTAAACAAGCAGTTTTTCTATTTTAATTGACCCATTCCCACCAAATTGTAATATTAATATATAGCAGGTCATTAAATAGTTAAGAAAGAAAGGATTTATATTCTATTATTAAACTTCGAATTTTCACAAAGTGTTTTATTTGGAGCGCTAGGGCGGCAATATAGACATGGGTGGGAGGGCTTGCGCGCCCTCTAGTCCCTCCCTCGACACTCCACTGACATTCCAACTAAAAAGTTAACTTACACGTAAAACATTTGTTCCCTCAAAAATAAATGTAAAATTTAAGTAAATCGAATGTGCGAGTTTGATCACCTACGATTGAAAAACCGGGCCTTAGTGTTAATTTTGTACAAATTCAAGGCACACTACACCATTTATGTGCAAATAAGTTTTAAAAACTGACGGCGCTACGTGCCAATACTCTGTCTTACGTAAACAAGACGGCATAGGTCAGGATAATATATTGAATAGACAGGTGTAATATTTTATATATAGCTGCTAAATTTAGTGTTTGAATATATTACTAACTATAACTTTTAGTCTATCCAGAGTCACATTCATAAACAGAATAATGTGCAAAAAAATTTTATTTCGATTATAAATATTTTTTATTTTATTTATCTATGGTATAAATGGCCGGTTCATCATAAAGACAGTCACACTGCTCATCGCTTAGCCTGATGACAAGGTTGTCCTCGTTTCCTTCGGGAGTCATACTCAGCAGACTTCTATACTCTATACCATTCTAAATCCTGATGTGATTTTCGGTTACGTACTCCCACAAATAGTGCAAAATAGCTTAAACTTATTGAATTTACTTATCAACTTTCGACTATAATGTAATACCATTAAGTTTATATCTATTCGGTCGACTAATATATATTTTTCTACCCAAGAAAGAATCCACAAAAGCAAATAAAACGAATATAAACAAACAAAAAATCAGCTGATTTTTACTCGTCTGATCGTACTGATCGTAGCGCCATATGTGGCGTGGTGATTTTAGTTCCCAATAGCCTCCGTATGAAAAACATGGATATAGCTCGTTTTGGTGTAAATGCTAAACTTTAGAAGGCTATTCAACACACTTATAATCGGTTTTTATTCAAAAGAACTGCATGGTGTGTAGAGCTCATTGGATATAGCCGTATTCCTGCATAAATGCAACACTGAAAATATACAGGGTGTCCCAACCAAAAGTAAGCATAGAATAACTTTGGAGATAAAATTTTTTTGAAAAATTGGTGAAACACGTCGACCTTGTTTCCAAGGGGGACATATTTTAATGTAAAACTTGTATACCTATCATCATCCATCTACCATACACGGCCACCCCCTCAAAAATTCAAATGGCAAGGGGGGGATCGAGTGATACATCTGTTGAAAGGTCTTTCAATTCCCTATATAAATGCGTATTTTTTTAAACTTTTATCGATTCGTTCTTAAGGAAAATAATTTTATTTTTGATGTTTACACACAATCGAAATCGTTTAAAAAATATAAAATACACGGCACTGTGTATTGGAATTTATAAAAAAAACTACATTTTTTAGTGCTCTCAAATCAACACGAGTTTTTTCGACAAAAAACACAACAGGCACAATTGTAGGTATTGGAATGAAACCAATCCACATTTGTTCATGGAAACTCATACCAAAAGGCCTCAGAAGTTAAATGTTTGGGCTGGCATCTTAGGGGATCACATTGTCGGGCCGTATTTTATTCCTGACAATTTAAATGGCGAAAGGTACCTCGATCGGTTAGAAAATAACATCGACCCAATGATTACCCAAATCCTCGAAGAAGACGATAATCTTTTAGAGGGCGAACTGTTTTTTCAACAGAATGGGGCACTCCCACATTTTGCTATAGCAGTCCGTCAATTTTTGGATTATCGGTTTCCTGCGCGATGATGGATTGGAAGAAGAGGTCCTGTGGAATGGCCCGCTAGGTCACCCTATTTAACTCCCTTGGATTTCTTTCTGTAGGGACATTTGAAATCAAAGGTATTTGCAACAAAACCCGTATCTCTGGAAGAGTTACGTGAGAGAATTTTTCGAGAATGCCGTTTATTGACTCCAGATGTGTTCAGAAATGTTCGTACAGAATTTCAAGACAGATTATACTACTGTATGGAAATCGGTGGGGGTCATTTTGAACAATACATACGATAATTAAACTGCTTCTTTTATTTTTATTTCCCGAAGCTAAAATAATGAAACAATTATTTCTCAGGAACGAATCGATATAAATTTAAAAAAATACACAGTTATGTAGAGAATTGAAAGACCTTTCAAAAGATGTATCACTCGACTCCCTTTGCCATTTGAATATTTTGAGAGGGTGGCCGTGTAGGGTAGAGGGATGATGATAGGTATACAAGTATTACATTAAAATATGTTCCCCTTGGAAACAAGGTCGATGTGTTTCAGCAATTTCTCAAAAAAATTTTATCTCCAAAGTTATTCAGGGTACCTACTTTTGGTTGGGACACCCTGTAGATACATGCGGATGGATATGTCCGCTTCTGCAAGCAAACTTCTCAATTTATTTATGAGATTGTGATGGAGAAACATATTTTTATACTCTATTTAATTTGAAATTAAATTAATTAAACACTACAAGTAATACAACCCCCTCTGTCCCCAAAAGTACTTTGAGATATCTTATGCGGAAGGGAGCTATACATTTAGAGACAACGGGCACACACACATACAATATCCAATATCCGAATATGGAAGCCAGTTGTAGAATACCTATTTGCATTTAATATACATATATCTTTCGGTGTGAAATAATTAATTATGCATTTACAAATATTTCTATAGTTAGTTACGTTGACATTATGTAACCAACGTTTATTCTATAGATACTGATGTAACTATTAGATTATATAATAAAGCATTCGTTTATCAAAACATTTAGGAGTTGGAACTCCATAGTATTAGTGAAATATTTTGTCTGCGAGGTATTTATGTGGGTGGTTGTTAACAGAAATTTTATACATATATTTATATACAATTACTTGTCGTATAAATAGCATGATTTTAGTATAAACAAATAATTTAAACGCTACTAGTTAGCGCATCGGATCCCTACGTAGGTATATTTTGTTAACGAGTTATTACCAGAGGGTTGTCTCTGTTATTACAGTTTATTGTTTGATATTTTTAATTTTCATTATATTTGAATTTACCTCGTTATACGTGTTATTTCGATAATATCAAGATACTATTTTTAGTAAAAAATATATTTTAATAAAATTGTGTAAATATTATATTTTCGTTTTGCTGCAAGGAATTTTGGACAGATTCCTAAACCTGAAATATCACTTAAATTGTTTAAGGTAAATGTGCTCGTGAATGTTTCTAGACAGAAGGTGTAGTGACTAAATTTAATGAATAGGATTTAGCATTCAGGTTTTTCATGAGAAATTGTCAAGTGGAATTTATTATTTGTACTGTTATAACTAGCACTACCAGTTAACGTGCTGGTCTGTCGGTGATGTTCTTTATCGCCATTTTTATATACTCCGAGAGGCGGCTCAGATCCCGGGTTGACGCACTTGTGCACCCCTCCCCCTACATGTAATTAATTTTCCATTTTATATACAGGATGGTCCAGTTTCCGAGGCATAAACTTCAAGAATGTGTAGAGTATGTAAAAATCTATAGGAGTTTCTTCAATGAATATAATTCGAAGAATGCACCAAAACTTGAATACAGGGTTTATTAAAAAAATAGTTTATAATTTAATACCTATCTAAGAGAAGACAAAAGTTATCACTTTCAAATTTGGCACACCGCCTTTCTATGTAAAGTTGATTTTATATTTCAAGTCAAAAATAGTAACAGAACGCCATTGGCGTAGATGCGGGGGTTACATACCCTTTTTATAGAAATAAGTCGTATGCCACTGGATATTTTTGAAAAGAATTGTAAACTGCTAAATTGCGCATGGCGTTCTGAAGAAAAAAGTGTTTTTTTTTTTAATTTTGATAGAACAAAGCGTTTCCGATTTAATTGTATTTTAAAATTTTTTGAGAGCATTAGAAAAGTTAGCCATGCAGAACAAATAAATTATTTACCGACCTGTCAAATAAAGTATAATTGTAAAACGATTACTGTTATTATAACTGCAATATACTGCAATAATTACTTTGTCCATGCAACTGTGAAAGTCATGCTGTTTAGCAACGAAGGATGTGTACATACTGTTATGGATTCTGTGACGGAAATGCTAAGACAGCAGTTCGTATTAAAGATGTTTTCCATGTTTGCACGTAAAAATGAACCGAACAGAATTCGTAGAAATAATAATTGAAATCATATTCTTCAAGCTTTTAATAATAATCCGAGTTTTCTCAGAGCATATCAGCAACTGCAACTGCCAAAATAGCAAATATCATGAACGGGATGTTGTCAAAAATGTCAATGTTACTTACGAAATTGCAAGCAACAAATCCTCTCAACAATCAATAAATTTTGCCGACAAAATGATGTTATTTATGGTATTTTATGATAATAAAGTTTATACACACTTATAGGTAATTAAGTACATATATTAATGACAAGGAACTAGTTAGCTATAGGCCGAAACCTTCACGAATCAATTCGTTATGTTAAGTAGGATTACGGGGTCAAAGGTCACGGGGTAAACAGTAATAGATGGAGATCAAAGAAAAGAGTTGCACTCTTTTCTTTGATCTCCATCTACAGGGTTAGCCTATAACATTTTTTGAACTTCATTCTAGACTATCATAAAAACAAGATGAAATTTCATTTTATCCATATGTATAAACAATAGTCAACAATGACGACAAAAACATAGATAGATAGATTAACTGCATGCAAAAACCATCATACTAACCTGTGCTGCACGTAACTTCTACTTTTGACCTATGATTCCATATGATATTTTGACTTCTTGACTTTTAATATATTGAGCTCATATCTTCGTCCGCTGACCTTTGATCTTGACTATATATCACCTCGATATTACGTGACCTCTCCTTAACCCACGACGTTTAACATTGATCCCTTGACCGTTAAGGCCGTGTTTCTCTTTGAGGAGAAGCGGAAACATAATTTTCACGTTGCTCTATTAAGTATACTAATATTAAATGTGATTTGAACGAAACAACAACTCAGCGGGCAAATACCCCGACCTGCATTGGATTATACCTTCAAATCATGATAGATCGGTAGCCAATATCATTTGTCAATTTCTAACCAGACATAGATCGGTTTCGAACTTATTAGTTCTCTTCAGTATGCCATAGGTTATGGAACAGACAAATGATAGTGGCCAACCTGCTAAGTCATATACTGACTAAGGTAAATTGAGTCGTTCAAATCACATTTAATAACAGTAGTTTAGTCCACCTGGGTTAGAGGTCGCCGCTCTCGGTGCTTGCTTCGCAAGTCGCTATCCGCCACAGAGACATCTATGATGTCGGTCGGATAGTAGCATTTGGACCATACGAGAAGTTTCACATACTTCGACCCTCTCATTACTTAGCGAAGACAGGTGGCCATTATTTGTTTCCATAACCTATGGCATGAAGAGAACTAATGTTCAAACCGATCTTGTCTGGTTAGAAATTGACAAGTGGCAGCTTTGAAGGTACGGTGGGTGTTGCGGGTATGGGCTAGAGGTCGCCGCTCTCGGTACTTGCTTCGCAAGTCGCTATCTGCCACAGAGACATCTATGATGTTGGTCGGATAGTAGCATTTGGACCATATGAGAAGTTTCACATGCTTCTCACCACTACTCAAGTATGCTAATGACAAAAAATGAATAATGAATAATTGTAATAAAACAACTTAATAAATAATAATTTATTTCCTAACTGTAAATGTGCATTAGTAATATCAATTAAACATTGGAAACAGATTCTTAGATTATTATTCCCGTTTAACATCTAAATTTATCATTTCCATTGGTTCACTGTTTTTATTTTCATTTTTATCACTATTTTCATTACTTTCTACAGTACTCGCTTTATTAATATTATCCGCATTTGATTCCAGTTTGTTTTTTTCTGTAGATTCTACATCATCGATCATTGGTATTTTTTCCTCTTCTAATTTCAATCCAACGTCGTTTTTGTCTTGAATTTTATTACTTTCGATTTTTTTATCAGGTACATTCGCTTCTGCTATTTTGTTTTCCGGTTTAACTTCTTTATTTTTATTTATATTTTCACCGTTTATCTCAAGTTCTGGTATGTTACCGCCCAAATCAGGCAATGTGTCTTCACTACCAGTAATAATATTTTCCATTAATTCCGTGTCAACTTTTTCCTCATCGACTTCTAATACTTTACGGTTTAATTCTATCTCTAGCTGTTTTTCAATATTTTTATTTTCTTCGTCACTTAGCGTTTTTATAGTTTCTTTTACACAGGATTGTCCTAATTCTTCGCCTAATTTATTTAGAAAAATGTTTATTCTGTTTAAAGTATACACAGCACGAATTTGCACGTTTTCTATGAGATCATCATTAAGGGTAACAATTATGTATAAAAATTCTCTTAGAATTAACGATAGAATTCCTTCTAAGTATGTACAGTCATCATTTAAAAGCGTTTCTTCTTTAATGGAAAATATGTCACAGTTATTATCGTGTTGTAATACATTCATAGTTTCACCAGCATATAATTCAATAGTATCGTTCTTAAAATCATGAATGTATTCATTTAATTCCAAAATATCTTGATATTTTTGTTCTGCAAGTTTCTTTACTAATCGGCCATGCAGTTGCGACAACTTCGCCAGTCTTTTAATAGCCCTTTTCTTTACCTCATTATTCGTGCTTTCAGCAAATATTTTTAAATCTTTTAAATATTTACCAGTTTCGTTGATACGAACATCTAAAGATGGGTCAATTAATTCATTGATTCCAAATAATGGAACAAACCTATATAAGTATCTGCAGTCTTTTGTAAACATGGTAAAATAAGGTATAATATTCTCCGACGTCCAGTTAATGCCATATTGCTTTGCTAATAAAGGCAAAATTATAGGAGCCGTTCTCCTTATAGCGAACACAGGATCGCCAAGTAGCGCAGCGTAGAATATTTTCAAATTTTCCGCGAAATATTCCTTCGTGGAGAATTTTGCGATGTGCATGAATGCTACGAAAATGCTTCTCCTCGTTCTCCAATGTGACTGGGAATTTATTATAAGCGACCTAACGACATTCTTTATTGATTGTAAAGATAGTGTAAGATCTATATTTGTAGGTAAACAGTTTAAATTCTGTAACATATTTGCCTGAATAGGCATGGATGCTTCGTTTTCCAACACATCTACAAGTAAGGGTAAAATATTTCGTCTGAAGCATTCTTCGCGTAGAACGGTACTCAGTGCTAACATATTTGATGACAGTGCCAATCTAACTTCATCGTTTGGGTCAGTTATAAGGAGGTGTATTTGAGGCATGATACTTTGCTGAAACACTGGTTCGAAGTTGTCCTCGAATTTCGGTTGGTTGATGTAAGTTTCTTGTAAACTTTTACAGTAACCGAAAAGATTTTTGGCTATTACTATTCGAACTTCTGCTTCTGAGTCTTTGACGAGTTTCTGATACATGGCAAGTATTTTTCCTCTCGTCTTTGCAAAAGGGACTACTCGTTGGATTTCCCCTATGCAATATGCCAAGCGCTGCCGAATTCTCCATGAGGGATCATCTAAAAAGATAATTAATAATAATAACCCTGTATAAGAAATATAAAGTTTCCTAACGTGAATCGTATTTTTTAGGAATGCATAAACTCTTAAGTAAAATAACTTTTTTTCGACAAAGTTGAATATTTTTGCAATTTCACCTCTTCCGCATATAAATAAATAAAAATTTGGTAAATCAGTGCAAATATATCAATGCGAGATTATGCTCCAATATTTTTCGTATAGATCATTTTCTCAAAATTCATTTAATTAAAAAAATGATAATGATAGTGGTTAAATAAATGAATTAGAAAATCGTATTTAGTACTTACTTACCAGCCCAATTTTCAATGGTTTTAAAGATAAACTCATCTATTTCGTTTTCTGTCAATCTTTTCGCTAACGCTATGGCTATGTCTACAGCAAATACTCTCACTGAATCCTAAAATATTGAGGTTGTCAATAATCAGAATAAAAACAAAAATACAAAACATGTATGTAATAATGGCAACTACACGTCTGGTTATGCAATCCGACTGGCATTGGATTATACAATATCTCCAAATATTTTCCAACACTATTTTAAAAGTAAAAGATATATAATAGTATATAAGCAAATCTCCTAAAAACTTGTCCCGTGGGATCTTTCATGAGACAATGGGACTGGTAACAATCTCTTCACAAAGAAAATGTAGATTACGAATTGACATGGTGATAAATCATGTGGGGAAAAAATTTACGGTTAAAAACAAAATGGCGTAAAGGAATTAGGGTACAGAGTACTGGATTTGTAATTTTCAGACTTATATCATACATACTTATTACGAGGGGAGATACGGGAGGCAGCCAGAAGTAGTGGGGCTGGGGGTGAGGGTCCCCCCCGAAAAGTTAATATTTATCCATGTAATTTTAGTTGTAGTGTACTTTAGTTTATCTGGTATATATATTTGATGTAGTCCATCTCGTAACAGGAAGCTTTGCCATAAGGGCCAGTTGTCATGGTGAAAGGCATTTAATTCGGTATGTGACAAAATCTAGAAACATTAAGCAAATTAGATACCTCACCTTTTTTCCTAATGAAATATTAACCACATTAGAAAAGTTTGTTTATCAAGTGTAGATAACAAAGACAAAAATTATGATATTAGTGCCGTGAGGTGATGTCTGTTTACAAAAATGCAAGTTCAGGATTGAGGCCTTCCTCCAACAGGACGTTGTATCCTGCTAAACAAAGGTGCAATTTTATAGGCAAGTCACTGGCAGTAAATACCACCACCTACAGATTTTGATTGGAAAAAAGATGATGACAATTTTGAACAGATATTTTGCACATTACCCTGTGCTGCTGCTGCAATTGTAAAACTGTGGCGGATACACACGTGTGCAAAGGAGATATTTGCAGCCACGTTCCTGTCTAGCAAATAAAATGAGATTCACCGAAATGTGTATGGTGATTTCGAACTTTGTAACAATTTTGAAGAAAATTAGGACATTATTTTAAGTGATGAAGAAGATAAGGATATTATCTTAAGCGACAAAAGAGGTAAATTTAAGAAAAATGATGATTAAAGTTTATTAAAAATTATTCTTATATTGTTTCATTTGGATAATACCACCTTTTAATGTAACCTTCATTTTATGCATTTATCAATTATTATATTAAAAAATTCCCATTTAAGGTAAAAAGTAATAAAATTTATTGTAAATTGGAGTAATTTCTACCCATCTTCAAGACGACATTTATTTATTTATTAAAGGGGAAGCGACATTGGGGATGTAGTATTGAAGTGCAGGATATACGTTCGATACAACATATACCATAAATTTCAACTTTTCTGGGGGCCTTGTCACCTTTGCTCTCTGCCTACGCCACTTTTTTTGTTTATACATGTCAATTTACAATCTACGTTTCTTTGCGAAGGAATTGATACCAGGCTCATACTTCTATCATAAAGAATCGACGGAAGTGCTCTTGCTGACAGACTATAATAGAATATTTTGTATTTTGGAAAAATTATAAATAATACATAATTCATTTTCGGAATATTTTTTCACCTCTACTGAACTGGAATCTGTAAAAGCTTACTTACCATAGGATCTTTGGATATATTGTCGAAAACGGCTATAAACTCATTTTTTATACATTCCGTTTCCATACAACTGATTAAGTCGATTAAATTTATGGCTGCTACTTTCCGTACTATGGGGGAGTCGTCCTGAATTAAAACACGAAAACTGTTCCTCAGTTCTGTTTTCTTTTCGTCGTTCACTTTTGAATATATTGTCTAAAAAAGGTAATAAAAGTGTATTATTAGACATATAGATATAATAAAGATGACGAAAATCTTTCTAAATTACATTTTTAATGGTACCGATGAACATTTTTAATAGATTTCAGTGTCGAGTCTACAAACAGTTTTTACCATATATTTGCTTTGTGATGCAAAATGCCTATTAAGAAGTTTACAACTAAAGAAGTTAAAAATACATCCTATCTAATTTGCCCAGTACAGTTAGGGACAAAAATAAAAAATAATCAGCAGCGGGCCCGGTAGCCAGTAAACATTCTAAGTATGTCATTATATACTCTCGAAAAAGCTTTACTTTATACACATAGGGGCTTTAAATAAAATGTTTTATATCTCTTAAAGAGTTAAGAGAACGTTGTAGATTCTTTCAAGTAATGTAACTAAACAATTATTTCAAAACTAAATTTATTGTTAAGAGTGCTATTTCCGAAATGAGAGTATTTACATGAAGGCATTTCTGGGATTAATGATATAATGGACATAACAGCTTGTGATTTTTTTTAAATCAAATAAAAATATATTTAACTAGAACCTCCTTTTCCTAAAAATATAATTTTTTTTCTATTATATGCTTTAGAATATTATCTTTGCTTTAGAAGACTTAAATGAAAAGCGTTGAAAACAAACTTTTACATTTGTCAATAAAATTGCAAATAAGAACTTCTACGAGATAATAAAAAGGACCTCCCTCAGAAAAAAAGGTCGGACCTTATTTCCTATTCATTTCTCTTCCTAATTATTTCAATTTTACAAGATCGCATTAATCGCGTTTTGAAATTTTAATACTAATTTATCAAATATTCTCGTCATCTGAATATGTTGAAACTTATTAGATTTGTTTACGCTTTAATAAAGCTACCCAGCAAAATATTATGCACTTTAAGTTGGAACAATTATTGTAGTCGAAATTGGAAATAATTTAGAGATATAAACTGCACAGAATTTTCAGTGTTTTTGACACATAACCGTCGCATCCGCCATAATTCGTTTGGATGCGAATTAGTATTAAAACAGAACGATCAAAAATTACGTTTAATATATTTCTTACATATATCTACAACTTCTGTCTATTGAGTAACAAATTCAATGCTACTAAAAATTAAATTACTGTTTGACGAATCAAAATTCTGATAATAACTTTAAACGAATTTATCCATTCAATTAAAACAACGTTCACAAAATGAACGTTCAACATTATCTGATAGTTGCTTGTATCACCTAGATTAAAACTATTTTTGGTGCCTATAATCCTCCTGTTACGAAACTCGTGCGATATTATCTTTAACGGGAAAAGAATGTTAAAAACCAAATAAAGGGTATGAAGAAAGATTTTAAAATCCACTTAATCTGACCGGGGCGTGGACTCCATCGATTTTAGTCACCTATAGTAAGATAGAAAAACATCACAAAATTGAAAAATAGTTATCTGATAGAGAAAAAAGTTTAAAGAAGGTATCTCTGATTTACTTAGTATAATTTATTGATTCAAATTAAATATATAATAGGAAAGTAAACTTCAGCATACAGAACTTGTCCGAAGTGAGTGCCTTGAGGGAAGCTAAATAAAAATAAAGCACCAAACGACTCGTTACTAACCAGGAATGGGGAGATAAAACTAACTTATGCAAATGTTTCCATTTATACTTAAACATTGTAAGGTTAGGTGAACCGTGAACCAAAGCGGGCAGGAGGCCTACTATTCCACTATTTACACTTTCTTAACTCAGATTTATTGCATTCCTAATTAACTAAATTGCTACTAATTTTATGATTGCTTTAAACAACTTGGGAACACTTATCTTCAATTGAATGCCTGAACATTTTGAATTGATCACAGTTTTCCAAAACTATTACGGGATGAGCACTGTAAATCCCCGACTTTGTTTTTTATTGCTTGGATTGCCTAAAATTTAAAGAGATACTTGAGTCCGCGAATTTTAAAATTTGAAATTTGATCGGTTACATAGTCCCGTCTCCAGTGGATGGGTAAGATTTTAAAGAATGAACAGTTATATTGGGAAATAAACTACAAAATTTCCGCTCATTGCTTAAATCACGGCGCGCGTAACAAAATTTAAGTATAAATTGAAACACTGTTAACAAAGGTTAACCAACTTGGTGGCGAAACGGGCGCAGCAGTGATGAATGTTTTTCAGTGTTAATATAATACTTTTTAACGGGTCAAAACAAGACTACATATAAGAAATAAAAGGTAGGTAAATAATTTTAATGAAGACAAACTATTTTAAAAATATACATATGAAAAATTATTATTTAAGATTCCATAGATATAAAAAATTTACATATTAGAATTGCTAGTGTTAAGTAAATTTTTTCTAAACACTTACGATTCTGGCAGACGTTAAAAAATTTGATTCCCATAAAATTGGGCGTTTGACATTTCTTTAACTACAAATTCGGACTGAGCTTTGTATTATTTCATTGAGAACTGTGTACCTGAGGGTTTGTTTGTCTTGGTAGATTTAATAAAAACACAAAAGGGTCGACTTAATCCCAGACCGACTTTTTTTTTAAAAACCATGTTGGAAATAAATTGTAGAATTTTTAAAGCCTTTAAACATAATACAGGGAGATTTAAAAAAAAATAAATTGTTACGAAAAGAAAATAACTTGAAATTTTTACCTACGTGGACATAAACGTGTTAATATTTTCTATAAAGGTTTAATTAGCTTCAAAGTATTATAAGATTTTGGTTTTAGAGAAAAAGTAAAACCTTTTTGCAAAGTTTTTTTTAAATAAATTTGAAAAGAAACTCATTTGTAAAACATATAAACAACTTTTCGAAATGATAAACTCTTTTGGGGCTGTCTATTTCTCTTAGAGTTTAAAGCTTTAAAAATATCTACAATTTGTCCAAATGGTCGTCGCTTAAAAAATAGTTACGAGTCTGGGGAGTTTTAAGTGGCGCACCCTGTATATGTATATATATAATGTCGTGATCCTATGGTGAACAAAAGACTCCTATAGTCATATCGGAAACCTAATTGAGACATAATTCTAATTGATCTACGTGAAAGCCAAAAAATACGATCGCACGTTGCTGCCTGGCCCCATACCATTACTGCATAAGATATATGAGAGTGAATCAATGCAAAATATGCAGACTTTAATATATTTGTGGACACTACATTAGATACATTTTTTAGTAAAAAAATATTACTGTATAATTAGGAAGCCAAGTTGTTTCTCTGCACTTTAAAGGAGGTCTAAGTGTACTTCAAGAAATATCACCGACTTTGACTCAGAGTCATCCAAGTTCCTCAAAGAAAAAAGATGTTTTCAGTTTTATCAGAATTTAAGCACAATTATTTGCATCGAACCAATCTTTAGACAACCTTTGTAACTCATTGCATCTTACCATAACCTCAACTAACTCTTTACCCGAGTTTGTAATGATAATGTCATCAGCAAATAGAACAAATTTGGCATTCATACATAAAGGCAAGTCATTAATAAAGATTAAGAATAATACAGGCCCCAAGGTAGAGCCTTGGGTTACGCCCACAGTATTGCTAATTCAGCTGATACCCCAAGTTAACACTAACTGCTTGGGTTCTACTAGATAGATATGATTCAATTAATTTAATAGTTGTGTCATCAAAGCCGTAATATCGAAGTTTTTTAGCAAGATGTCATGATTAACAGTCAAATGTAGCACAGAAAACAGCCGACACAAATTCATTATGACGAAAACTGTTTAAAATAAATTCTGTTAATTCCAATATGGCGTCGGAAGTTGATTTAAAACTTCTGAAGTCAAATTGGTATTACAATGTTTTTGAGTTTAGTTTTAAGAAAACCTCAGCTACATTTTCTCTGAAGCTATGTGCTAATTATGAAAAAGAATCTTGAAAATCTTTCTCTTCTGACTGATAAGTACGTACCAAAAAATGATAAACGGTATTACGATAATTGTAATGAATACTGTTGGACCAGAAATATCTTTAGAAGAACCTGATACCGGAGATGACGATGTCAATGAAATGTATGAACATTATAAAAATATGTTTTTTTCTTTTCTTTTTGGGGAATAACGAATCTGTATTTTAATTAAATTGATTTGTAGACGTTTAATTTCGGAGCAAAAAATTGACAGCTCCATGTGAGGAAAACATCTTTTGATGAAAATTATCAGTACAAGAAAAACTTTTTTCTAAAAGTATGTATGTTATCCTAGTCACTTCTACATACAAAAAGTTGAAGATATAGTTATTGTCTATAATTAAATGATTTATGTTAAGACATGATAGCTTTTAATTTTCTACAGGGCATTATTACTTTTTTTTAATTTATGATACTGGTTACCCATATCTCTGCCACTGGTTAATTATAGAGCGTGATACACTCACATCTTAAGACATCCTATCTAAGTGTACTGCGTTCCAAATTTGGTTTAAATAGCTGCACTAATAATGACTATATAAGAAAAATTCGATAATATTTCGGAAATTTCAACGCTCCCGTATCTTCAGAATGAAGAATTTTTCGGCACTTATATCTATGAACGTTTTTTCTTAAAATTAGCTAAGAAGTACCACCTTGAAATATTTTAACGTACTTAATTAAGTTACACCCTCTATTTAAACTAATTTCGTTAAGCTTTTGGTATACCTACATAGCAAAATTTTTTTGTTAAACCTAAAATTTAAAAAAAATGTGTCCCTTTTGTATCGAACCATCCAATTTGTACACATAGTTATCAAAAAAGTGTTAATAATACCTATATCAGTTTGTTTCCAAAAGAAGCAGATTTATGTTCAAAAGTTAAATATTAAAATAAATATGGCAGATGTTTCAAATATACAAAGGGCAAGTACTAAGTTTATATAACATTTTGAAAATTTGGGTTGTCGTGCATAGCAATTAATACTAACCGAATATAAAGCAGCTGCAGAACATTTACTGGTAAACCAATCTTTATTCGCTAGAGCTTCTACGACAGGAACGAATAGTTCCTCGGTTAAATCTTTACTTAAGTTTTCTCCAATGTTTTTCAAGGTTTCCACCGTCTTGTCTCTGACTATGGTTTCGTCAGTATTGCACAGCTTCATAAGAACATCCAAAACTGGTCGTGAGTGTTCGTATCCTCCTACTAATGGTATAAACTGTTTCAATTGTTCTGACAGGTTTAATAATATTTCATCGTGGAAATCGATGTTTTCTTTTATAAACGGTAACAGTTCATTTCTTGTGGCTTCTTCTCCTAAGTGTTTCGCTAGAGATCCAAGTTTCTTTGTTATTTCGATTTGCATCTAGAAATTAAAAAATATGCATGTATTTACATATCTCAGGTATAGCAGAAGTTGAGAAATATTATTTATTTCATACTGTCCGGTAAATAACTATTTCCGGGACTCATTTGCGGCCGGTAAATAGAACACTACAGTATCTAATACCGTAATGTGTTGCCTAGCAACACTATCATATTATTGTTATTAGGAAGCAATTAATTTTCAGTTCTGACTTTTGCCTTTTTCATTTAAAAATATAACAATTAAAATATTTAAATACACAGTTTAAGCAATTATTTAATACATTAAAAATTGTTGTTGATTGGTTGTAATATTTTATTTTGAACGTATTCCTGTGTTTGCTGTCAGAAAATTTGGTTTTGATGGAGACAAAAATTTCAAGTTATTAAATAAATACAATGGTATTTTTACATTAATTGTAGGGAAATGAAGTGAGGTGATGATTTGTTATTTGTTTATCCTCCAAGCAACGACCTTGAGAAACGTGACGTCATGTGCAGATGATCTATTTCATACGTATACGTTCATTACATTTCCAGTAGACCTAAATGGCACTCGAATAAATCAGCACAATATTTGTTGATTCTCTTTATGACCACAAGATGGTGGGGATGATCAATTAAATAAAACAAAAGTAGCGATCAATAACAAAAGAAATATTGTTTAATTGATTTATTACAAAGTTATCAATAATGTCTCAAAATTACGTGAATATCACTTTGTCTCTTGTGGACCTCAAATATCCCTCGAATCGGGATATATCCCTCAAGATGGCAACACTGGTTAGGTCTTATCACAGTACATGTACAGTACATTGTTTATATTGTAAAATAACTCGTACTGTAATAAGTCACCTACCGGATGTATAACGTAAATTACTATTATGTATTGGGCAGATTCAATTGTTGTCAGATTGAAATATCAGGTGCTATCAAAATTTCAGATGAATTAGTTACTGGTTCTTTTCTCATCATGAGTCATAACAACGCTGATGTACAGAACTTAGGTAAAAGAAATTAATCGACACTTTAAAATACTAATTATTGTAGAATTTACTAAAAGGATTAGTTTTATTTGGATAACTCCTATTTTTGGATTTTTTAAATGAAAAAAAAACTAACTGTAGTTTTTAATTTTTGAAGAGAATAGCAAATAATGTGCCCTCTTTAAATGAACTACCTTGTACCTAGAGTCCCTCAAGTTGAGGGATTTTACTTGTGTAGGGTATTTCAGTAAGAGCGCAAGATTTGAATTGCGCGCCAGTTTGTCTGTCATGATGTCACAAGATTACTAGATGACATGCCAGGTCGATAGGAGACAGACGGGAGTTGAACAACAAGATGGCTTCGTTAATAGGCAAAACTGCCGTATTTGGGGCTCAGAAAATCCACAAATGATTCAAAACAAAGCAATGCATCCAAGACGTGTCACTGTTTGGTGTGCATTGTGGTCTGGAGGAATGAATGGGCCGTTTTTCTTCGAAGACGACACAAGTAATGAAGTAACGGTGCATGGCGGGTACAATAAGCTTAAGCTTCAGAACAGCGGGTAGTCAAAACCGCAACCCGTAAGGAAAAAATGTGAATGGCGAACGTTATTGTGCTATGATAACCCAGTTTTTTGTGCCTCAATTGGAAGATATTGCTCTTGACGAAATGTGGTTTCAGCAGGACGGTGCCACTTGCCATACCACCCGTGAAACATTGACGGTCTTGCACGAGTCTTTTCCTGGTCGTGTCATCTCTCGGTTTGGTGACCAGAATTGGCCGCCACACTCTTGCGATTTAACACCTTTAGACTTTTTTGGCTGTGGGGTTATCTGAAGTCACAGGTTTATGTCAACAAGCCCGCGACTACCAAAGCATTGAAGCCCGAAATTAGACGCTATATCAACGAAATACATATATGCAACACCGTTATTCAAAATGGCACCAAAAGAGTACGCATGTGCCAGCAAAGCCGTGGCGGCCATTTACCAGATGTGTTGCTCCATGCATAACTTTCAAATGTCTAAATTATAACTCAATAAATATTTCAATAGTTTGCTACAGAAAATCATGTTTTATTGAACCTTGAAATATTGAAACACCCTTTATATCTAGTTTCGTGATTACTAATATGAATACGTATTTTTATTTTGGAAAATTTATTAACACCCTGTATACTCAAAATAAAATGTAGGTGAATTGAATTTAACCTGATTTGTATGTATAAAAGAAATCTAAATACCTTGGGCACTACATTTAGTCAGGAAGCTGTTTGTTAATGCCATTGTTCATTGTTCGTGATCACTCATTTAGGTTTATACTTTTCTTATAAATAATACGGTATTGCATTTTATTTAAATAAGAACGACAAGAAAAATATTTCGTAATGATTATAGCTAGTAGATAACAATTATTTTTAAACAGTTCTTGTACCAAATCACATAGCGAATTCTGCTTATCATAACATTTAAAAAAATACCAATGCCTCATCCTTTTCTCAGCAAATTTCTAATGTAATAAATTCTAATGAATATTTTCATTGAAGAATATAATAAATTTACATATATATTAAGTATAACGGAGAAATAAGTCACGAGCAATGTGGACAAGAAATTTATTATCAACAATAAACTTTAATTATTGGCCAACGTTTTGGTGGACAGTTCCCACCATCTTCAGGGCTACAAGAACCAAATTATGTTTTAAAATCAAAGCGAGCAATTATTCAAATACTTTTGACAAAATAAATAAATAAAAAGAACCACATTACAACACATAACGAATAAGAATACATAAAACTTTACATTATATCATATAAAGGATGAAATTATATAAAAATTTAAAATGTAAAAAAAAAATTTTTTAATTTAAGAAGTTGCAAAAAGACTTATATCAGAACTAAAAAGGAGCTTACCCAAATTAATATATTGTTGTAGCGTAAATTTTAATTAAAATCGAGTTTTTCACTGGAAAAAATTTCACTATAAAAACACAAAATACCGGCTAGTTGATAATATTATTAAACAATAATTCTAATCTAATAAACAACTGCTCGTATTCACACGGTCAATATTTTCAACTATAATATACGTGTATTTTAAATTTAGTTGTTGAATTGTTTTGAGATGAAAATGCATTTTTTTAATGGTAGCTGAATATCCCCACAAATATTCAACATTATACATAGCGATTCATTGCGCCGCGCGCCGGGGAAAAACCGGGTGATTATGATGATGTTCGATGAAGAAAGTTCATATAGATATGTGTCCAAGAATAAGTCCTAAGACTTCTAAGCCCTCCAAAGACGGGCTTTAAATGATGTTCTCTTTATTGATAAATCCGAAACGTTGTCAGATACAGATTATAAGAAACTAAATGAACTACACGTTTTAATATTTTTTACTATGAAATTGTAATATACAGGATATTTTGGGAAGGTGGTAATAACCATTAACTGTTAAGGAAAAGTTGGTTGGTATTTTTTTTTTTAATTTACGTAATATTGTCCCCCGAAGTCTAACGTCCTAGGCTCGGGCTTCGCAGGACTTGTGGTTAAGATGACATTGAAAATATATAAAAATGTATAACTTATACTATAACTACTTTAACGTGCAGTTAAAGGTGGGTATTTCATAAAAAATCATAAATAGAATTAAAATGATGACTGATGGTGTTAATGGGACACTTTAAATTAGTACTGTTTGCTAACGAGCAATAAAGTCGAGGGACTATTCTTTGTGCTAACAATTTAAGTTGAATGAATACAACTAGACAACGAACTTTGAGGCAGAAACAAAATTGAGACTAAAATAATGTGTTTTGCAATTTATCTAACTAAACTAAAGTTTAATTATGAAATATAAGAAATATTATTTACTTTAATTAAAATATCGTATATACAACTGTTTATACATCATAAATACGATTATGAATGAATGAATTAATTAAAAGGTTCTTTGCTTTTTATTTCTTTGCTGATTAAATAAACAAATCCAAAGTAAATCTTTGATATTGTATAAAAGAAACTGTCAAAATAACGCAATTTAGAATTGTAGATTCAACATAATATTGGATTGCAGTCTTCGTTATTGTAAATTATGTTATCTCATCAGCGAAAAGAGTATATTTAGATATCAGATCCTCAGTCTGGTAAATCATTAATGTTGATAACAAAGGGTTTCGGGTCCAATAGTGAACCTTTAAGCACACAAAATTTTGTCTAGAATAAATTTGAAATTTTGAGATCTGACTACCAAATGTTTACTATTTGTGGACTAAAACATATAATTCACTCATGAACATGTTATGAGACACAGCCCAAACCTCTTTTTTTCTAGAAAATTTTATTTATATCTGTCTGAGTATTGATGGCTAATGTCCTGCCTTTATTGGCTCTGAATTTAAAGTAACAGGTATTTAGTGGATTCAGTTTTAAAAATAAAATATAATTTTAACAAAACATGGTAGCAATATATATATATATATATATATATATATATATATATATATATATATATATATATATATATATATATAATGAAAATATCTGGAAATTGGAAAAAAAATTGAACTATCAAGTAACTGCTCTCCAAAAAAAAAAAATCATAAATGAGGCACATATAAAAAACTTCAATAAGTTTAAACGATTGTAACTTTTAAACTAGTTACTGGAAAGTAGAAACTTAATTTATTCACAACATAATAATATGAATTTCTAAATAAAAACACATTCGAAGTGAAAAGGATATAAATGCATTTCAAAAACAGCATTTTTATAAGTCGACCATTCTGAATGTTATCTAGGTGCCTAACTTTTTTAAAAATATGATGGGGAATTGGGATAGCATAGTTTTGGCTATTCAGTGATATTTGCATAAAAATTGTATAACTAAAAAAAGTTACAGCCTAACAATGACAAATAAACAGTTTAATAATTTGTATTATCTGTAGTGCCATGATTGTCATGAATCATTTTTTAAATTAACACCAATTAGTATACTTAACCAAAACTCATTACATATTTTCTTAAATAACTTAGGAAAAAAAATGGAGTTAAGTCACACTTTATCATTGACATGCAATTTTCCAGACTTTACTTACTTTATTCTCGAAACTTTCCGTAACATAAAAATGTCATATAATAATCTGATTCAGACGGTGCGGTGTTAGGTACTTCTTTTTTTAATTTTAATTTGCCCTCACTTTAACACAAGAAATATAACAATATAAAAAGAACACTTTATAAAACTAAATCTGTTACTTACTTATCAAATAAAATAATTAAGTTAAATAAACTAATGAAATAGAAAAAAGCAACTAAATATTATTACAAAATAATACACATATGCAGTGGTTATATTTAAAAAATGAGTCATAATTTTAAATGCTGATAAACTGGAATATGTAGGTTCCCTACCTACTTACATACATATACATACTATGAGATTGTCTGAACTGAAACGTGATATCATATTTTAATGATATTTATATTTATTGCATTTATTAACACGATCTAAAGTACAATAAGTTGTTAAAATATGAAAATATCCGCTTTAGAAAAAATCTCCTTTAAATTAATTCAGCTGCTTACGTACCTACCAGACAGTTATAAATTATTTATCACATAAAGATTACAATGTCCTATTTTTAACTCACCTCCAAATTCTCTTCCCGCATCGCTTCTTTAAATATTTCAAATTCTTGCACTGTTGGGTCTTCCGCCATCTTTTTTCGAAAAAATATTTAAATTTATATAAATGAACCAGTAGTATAAACTTTTATTATTTTAAAACATATTTTATGTGTGATGTAGGATTTTCTATCTTATCTGTATAACTTGCGTATTATCTTTCCCATATCAACTGGAGTTATTGAATATAAATTTTAAAGATAAATAAATCGTACTAATTATTTCTCCTTTAAGGTTAATTATGAGGTTTTAACAGGGCCGCACTTCACAGATTTTTATTGTTCTCGGCTTTACAGTATACATAAAACTAAATTTTGTTGTGGGTATAAGACCTTGAATGGTGTGCCGATGTGCTTTAAAAACATCTATTGGTTTCCCAAAGATTGCTCATCTTGCACGTGGTTTTACGTTTACAATTTGGAGAAATTATTGTAAACAATGTAATCTTAACAAATTGATTTTACCACTTACCTATATAAATAAAGGAAGTTGTATGTTTGGTTGCATATGCTCTGACCTAGGACTGGGATTTTAATTTGTAGTATATTTTCTTTTCAATGCGAATTTATATAACAGGATGTACGTACATTAGTTTTAAGTATTTTTTTTAATACGTGTGACAATACAATGATCTAGTTGCTAGAACAAGAAAATGAAATCGGATGCAGTTAAAAATACTTTCCGTTAGCGCTGTTGTCATTTGTAAATAACAAACTAATTTTTTGCTTATACAGGGTGTGCACAATATCTTTCTTCGAACTCTATCACTGTTAATTTAAGGAATAAAACATAAACAAACGGATCTTAGGTATGTGATTTATCACAAATGCCAAACACTGAAAATTAAAAAAGAACTTCGTAAACGTATGAAGGATGATAAAAAATTATATGCGCCGTATATACAGGGTGAATCGTAATTATGGTGCATTACAGATGCGAAGAGTAAACAATGAATAAAGTATAATTTGTTATATATTATACAGGTTGTTTTAGATTTAAAGTGATATAGTGTTATGGGAGATAGAACACATGTAGTTGTGTTCAAAACATCCCCAAAATGACTTGTATGTGAACTGTTTTCGAGATATGCACGTTTAAGGTTATTCTCTCTTTTTGTCGGGGGGGGCGGGCGGGGCCCCGCCCCCCCCGGGGCCCCGGGCCCCCCCCTTTTTTTTTTTTTTTTTTCCCCCCGGGTTTCCTTTTTTTGGGGGGGGGGGGGGGGGGGGGGGGGGGGTCAAGCCACCCCATAAATAATTTTTTTCCTTATTTTTTTTTTTGGCGCCTTTTTGGAGATTGTTCAATAATTTTTTATAAACATTGATTTAAAAAATGTCAAATTCTACAAATTACACAATCAACTTGCTAACGTCACTAATAATTTTATTTAAATATCCTAATTAAGCATCTTTATTTTTTTGGATAAAAATACCAAAGATTATATCCCTTTTGCAAATACACATCTACCGAAAAATTAATGTTTCGTACAGGGCTGGACTTGTTAAAATTCCATGATCAAGTAAGGGGTGTATCAATAAGTGTAATATTTCAAGGTTCAGTAAAACATGGTTTTCTGTAGCAAACAATTGAAATATTTATTGAGTTATAATGTAGACATTTGGGAGTTATACATAGAACATCACATCTGGTAAATGGCCCCCACGGCTTTGCTGGCACATGCGTACTCTTTTGGCAACATTTTGAATAACGATGTTTTGCATACATGTGGCGGCATTTCGTTGATATAGCTTCTAATTTCGGCCTTCAATGCTTCGGTGGTCTCGGGCTTGTTGGCATAAACCTGTGAGATCAGATAACCCCATAGCCAAAAGTCCAAAGGTGTTAAATCGCAAGAGCGTGGCGGCCAGTTCTGGTCACCAAACCGAGAGATGACACGACCAGGATGAGACTCGTGCAAAACCGTCAATATTCCACGGGTGGTATGGCAGTTGATACAAAATTCACTTCACTTCACTTTACCTCACCTCATATTGCTTCTTTCTCCGAATTCTCGTCCTTCTCACCTTCTTCTTCATTTTGAGATGAACTACTATCCTCGTTCAAATTTATGATAAATTTATTTCCACTATTTATATGAGATTTTGCAATTTTTAAATAATCATCCTCAATTGTAATTACTTTCCTAATTCTTTTTTCCCAATCGTCCTTGTTAATTTTCGATACTTAATTTTGAATTAACTCTAAGAGTTTTTATCGAATTTCGGAAAAATGTTTCCTTTTCTGACGTTTTTCTTCAATTTGTACCAAATTAATTCAATCGGGTTAAAAGTGCAAAAATATGGCGGTAATCTCAACACTTTGTGGTCATATCACTGCTACATTATCAATAGTATACTTCTTCTCATAATTAATTTTTCAGTTGCAGGACTTCCAACAGTTGTGCTTTATTATAATTTTCTTCATAATAGGGATCATGTTCCATTAAAGAAAATTGTAACTCCAGCTTAGTAGAACTCTTGTTAGGAATTTTATACAGTTGTCTCGAATGGTACTTCGCATTGTCAAAAACAATAATGCTATTCGGTTTTAATTTTGGAATTAGTGTATTCTCAAACCATTCCTCAAATATTTCTCCCTCCAGGTTCTTGTGGTAATCCACGTTACAGTCTTCCATGTTTTTTCCGCACAGTTACAATGCATTATCAACTCATCTATCAACTGATCCACAGTGCAATATAATCAACCGAGTTCCTTTATCAGGGGGCAATGAGATTGGTTGACATTTCCTGAATCCATCAGTCCATCCTTTTTTTACGGTGTCATGAGTATCATACCAAGTTTCATCTAGATAATAAATTGGTATATTTTTCCATCTCAGTCCTTTTTATCTCTTCTAGATATGAATTTCGCCAATCCACCATTAGTCTGCTTTCCATAATCGCTATGCGTTTATTAATAGTTTGATATTTAAATCCAATTTTTCTTAGCCAAGTTCCCAACGTTCTTTTGGTATATCTTAGATGATGCTTTATTTCTTTTAATTTTCTGTCTACCTCGTCAATCGTTGAGTTTTAATTTTTCTGATACGCGTCGTAAACTAAAGTTATTAAAAGTATTGCTAACGAAGGCTCCAGAGTTTTCGATTGACCGGCGTCGGATCTCTGTTTTCTTGGAAGGGCACCTTCTTTCATCAGTTTGTGTATTGTGGGACTGAGAATGTTAGTCAAAGATGCTGTTTCACCTAGTACATCCAAATCATACAAATTGGGGTCATTAACTCGTCGCTTCAAAAGATTATTTTTAACATTAAGGCACATTTGTTTCGCTTGCTCGTTCAAATATAGCCGATTTTTTCTTACTGAAAACACTAATGAACTTTGATTTTCTTTATCACTGTAATCATTTTCATTTTCACAAACACAATAAGATGTAGACGTGAGGCCTCCCACAGTCGAAACATTCTTAAATTATTTTCAAAAACACACCAGCAAATAGACAGATATGAAATAATTATTACTCATATTACACTATTACACAACTCAGTACAACACCATAACCTTCTTAAATTATTTTCAAAAACACACCAGCAAATTAACAGATATAAAATAATTATTACTTATATTACACTACTATACATCTCACTTCAACACGATAACCTTCTTAAAATATTTTCAAAAACATGCCAGCAAATAAACAGATAATAAATAATTTTTATTTATCTTATAATATTATAATTACAATATATCAGCACTGCTAGAATAATTCGGTAACAAAGCTAAGTGAGGACCTGAAGTATCACAGAATGTAAGTGAAACTCCGTCTCGGTCGCGTGCCAGCATAAACAATAATCATCTTTCTCGCTTTAATGTAAACGATGTAAAAAACGGAAAATGTCATGTGCTATACATTTCCCGCCCATATGTCGCATCGTGCTCCGCACGTCCCGTCTCAATATAGGTTTCGCTGACTATATCTACGTGGAATTCTCTACCCAAGGAATACAATACAATAATAGAGGATATTTCTTCCTGCAGCAAAATCTTCCATCCTCTACTGTTTTACATTCCTTGGGTAGGGGAATTCCACGCAGTTGCCTCCGTGGCAATATTGTCTGTCCCTCTGTAAACACAGGATCTTTCGATTGCAGCCACAAATGAGCAACTGGCTGCCTGTCAGTGGTTTCGGTTGTGTCGTTGTTCTAAGTTATGCCCATCCTTTCAACTTAGCAGTACCGTGCCGATGAGAACCATAAGTCCGAAACACATATGTCCACGGTCCTTTATGTGAAGCTCACTCATGATACCTTCTGCTTCTTAATTAAAAAGTGGGATTTTTTCTTTTTACACTGTACAAAATTTAAAAATTTCGATGTGAAGTCACAGGGCTAGCTGAATGAAATTTGTCGGGTTGGTTGCCAGTGAAATAGAAAAGTTTTTAAGGTGGTTAGTAAAATTTTTTTCTATCTTCTTATTTTTTGCTAGTCTTGTAAAATTAAGGAATAATTTTTGTTTCAATAAAATTTTCAAAGATTATTTTTTGTCCAAATAGTTTCGGTTCTAACAAAAAAATATTTTTCAGAATGATAGGCCCACTATTGGACTAAGTTCAAAAAAAAATCATGCCGCTAGTACTAATAGTTAAGAATGACGAAATTTTTGGGCAAAACCGGAGTTTAGCTAAAAATACACGAAAGCCTAAATAGCTCCTAAACGAAAAAATGGCATAACACAAATGGGGATGAGATCGATGCGTATGAGGTCCTCTATCACCCTGCGCCAGTTGATCCGTCTTCAGAGATATGCCCTGTATACCTTGAATTAATAAGAAATTATCCATGTTTACTATTAAATTGAAGTACCTTTGGAAATGTCGTATGAGTGGTATACAGCGATTTGGAAAATATCTACACTTTTCTTGCAGCTCTCCCATTTCTCTTGCAAAAACCACACACAAAAATATTACCTTACCCACTTAATGGAGCCATGAGGAAGGTTAGCTGGTGAAAATTATTTAAATTTTCAGTATGTTTAATTCATAAACACAGAAGTGGTCTTAATAAATACTTCATCATCTTATGTCACTCGACAAATTAAAAATTTTGCCGTACCAATTCCAAAATCCACTCTAGTCAAGGACGCAATCTTCCTAACAACCATAAAGACATTGTTTCAAATAGCCAATTCAGAAAGGCAGTTAAAAGTTTGCTAATATTATATAACCTTCTTATAATTTAGAAGAGTACTACAATGATACGTTCTAATGTAACATCGTTTGATATTTTATTTATTTATTTTAAATTGGTTTTTTTATGACCTTGTTTGACTTATTATCCTGTTTGTTATGTATCTATATTTACATCTGTTTATATCTGTTTGCTGCTTGTTTTATTTTGTTCATATACTTTTGCTCTCTTTACTTTTTTCAATGAGAAATTGTCTCTTCTAGACAATAAAGTATATTTTGATTTGATTTGATTTGGACAAGCCGAATGGAAGCTTTTAGTACGTTTAGTGACTTTTTGTCCGTTTTGTCTTTAATATGAATGCATCTACTCTGTTTAATTCCTTATGTTGTGAGCACATTCTGGTTTTTATAGCCCACTCTGTACATCTCTTTAACTTATACAATATAGTGGACATTCGTGTAAACCAACTTTACGAAATAAAAAAATTGCGAAACTGAAATTGATAGACAAACTATGCAATTCTCGGAAAAAGACAATGTCCTGAAAATAGCCTACCGCATTTTGGAAGGAAAAAAGCGAAGACGTCATCACTTGCGTGAGCGAATCTGACGTTAAGATCTATTTTCATCCTGGTCGCGTGTTCTGTAAATGAAATATATCAATCTTAGGGGAAACCGGAGTAAAAATGTAATTTTATCTAGTATTGTATTTTGAATGCTAAATGAATTCGTTGAATAAGCTGATCTACTCGTGCGCAGTGAGTCGCAAAAAATAAGCATTCGGAGCCCTTGACGTTAGAAAGCATTTCATACTGAAGAGAAAATCTTAATGGCAACATTCAAGTAGAACCTCGTTTCAAAGGTAGGTGATCACTTCTATTACCCTCATAATACGGTTAAATCGACACTGTTATCATAAAGTTTCAGGGTTTAATAGATATTACTGAAACTGTTACATTAACTTAATTTGATTATATGGTTGAAATAATCAAATTGTTCTCTTAATTACACTGACTTTGTAGTCAAAATAAATTTGACAGTATTGCAATTTTGAAGCGAGAAATCAAATGCATTAAACAAATACCCCGCTCGCTATCCTAATTAGCAACATCCAGATTTCAAAGTCGAAAGAAATTTGAACAATCGACTGAGGTTTAATGGAAGTATGGCTCCCATCCGAGGACATGTTGGTCTATTGAGTAGCACGTAATGGAAGAGCAAATAATTGCACCAGTTGAAGAAGAATCAGGGTGTAGAACAAGAGGCATTGAACGAACACTTGGGATTCACAGTTTAGTTGGAAAAATCGATAAAAAATGAAAATGTTCATCCTTATCGCTTACACTAAAGTTCATACCTTATTGCCTATGTAATGATTTTGAAAATTGCAGGAATTGTTGTGAGTTAGCCTATCTGTCAAAATCAACAAAATTTTAATTTTAGCATGAATCTTTTATCGACAGATGAATCCATGGGCGTCGGCTCTAAAATTTCCACGGTGGGGCGGAGCAAAATTTTTAACATAAAATTTACTCGGGATACTCTTAGAACTGTTCATAAAATGCTTAGAATTATCCCTATGACAACCTCGCGACTGTACTCTTCTGTATAGAGATTTTAGTTTTATATGTCCCGAAATATTCAATTGTGGATTAGATATATCGTGAAAGAGAATCGAAAGTTCTGTACGTTAATTAGATATTCAACACAGGATCAAAGTGGAACAAATATATATCAAAACTGGACGACACATTAGTACCACCTTGGGACTGGATAATTTTTATTCGGTCTTGAGAAAATTGTTTGTTGTTTGAGTACTCATTTCAAAGAGGTTACTTTTAACTGAATAGTTATCTTTCAGTTTTTCCGTTTTAACAATTTTTAAATAATCGAACCAAGTTCACATTCTTTTAAGATGGTTATATGGTGAAATATTTGAGAGATTTTCTGGAGCTCGTGGATTAGAAGAATGTGATAGCGACTGCCTGAGTGCCTGCCACTTACGCTTCTGGATATTTCTATTATCAAATCTTGATTTACCTTCATGTTAAGGCTACAAAGAGTATTGCCTTGGAGAATATTCTCTTGGTGGTAATAAAGACTGTTGATGGGCAAAGCGGTGTTGAGTAACATCCCGTGATATACAATGTTTGTCAAAAGTATGGAAACAAGTTAAACAACATAGGTGTCATATCGTGAGATTGGGTGGACATTATTTAATATCACCTCTTCGTCCAATTAAATCATTGAGTCGAATATTCCCGAATTTTATTTCTATATTAGCTATTGAAATAATCAACGGCATTACTGAAAATCAACGAAAAAATATACGCAGCCCCAATCTCTCCCGAGAGTCACAGTAGTGTCCCTCCGTGGTAGTATTATTATGGTTTACTATTTTGGGGAAAGTTTAGGGACAAATTATGGAAATATCGATGTTGAGACTAGTGTATACTACTGCGCTTACTAGACAGCCATATTTATTTTTAGTTTTATAAACATCTATTTTTATCAATAATTTCCTCCAATGAAGTTAAAACGGAACATCAAAGTACAGAGAAAATATAGATAATATATAATTAGTGTATCTAAATACTAATTATTTTTAATTTATGTGAAGCTGTGAAGTAATAAAAACCAGATAAAACGTAATATTTCAATCTGCTTTACTCAACATTCCATGTAAAATAGGTATTATGGATGTCTAAGCCAATCATGTACAACTTAAATCATTTGTGTCAGAATTTACATCCAGTAAAATTAAGGATTCTCACGAAAGCCTAAAAGATAATTAAAAAAAAAATTGTTAGTTTATTTCCTTGGCACAGTCTGGTCTGTAATAGTTGTCATCATACTATGAATAAATTAATGGAAAAATGGAATTAATATTTATATCCATTTTTACAAAAAAATAGATAGATAAATACAAATGGGTACAAAAATTTGAATTACAAATATTAAGTACAAAATACAAAATAATGAGGCATAATCTGGATTTCGCAAATAAATATAGAAAATCCATTTAGGCTTATTCAAAGCCTGTTTATGGATATATTTCACTCAAGTAAATGCAAAAAATACAGAAAAAATTCAGAAAATTATTTAAATTTTAAGTGATTCAAGACAACATAAAAAATAAAGAATAATTGAATAGTAGAAAAATTAAATAAAATAAAACAAAATAAAATTAATCGATTTGAATAAATAAATAAATTGCCATTTCTTTATCTCAATGACATACTAAATAAAAGGGAAAAACATAAATAATTTGAAATATTAATTCAATGGAGGGTCAATGTGTAACGGTTGGAAGACCCTGTATGTTAATGAAGTATAATATATTCCGGTCAACACTCATATACAACCCTTTGTAGAACAAGAAATGTTAAGATCGTATGTTTGGTTGCATACCTAGATAATTTGTATTGATTTAACGAACCTCTGAAAATTAATAATAGAAATTAAACATTCAAACGTTTATGAATTTCAACTTTATTTATTGTTTTATACAAGGATGTTTTTTAACAAAAGTTAGGCAGGAAACATAATATAGTACACAGATAGAATCACATTGTAAAAATGGAGCTGTTCGCCGATAGTAGCCACGGTCCAGCACTGTGTTGTGTAGAAGACGTTATCCTTAGAAATTTAAGGCAGTTTAATATTATTTATCTTATATGAATAATCCAATTTATCATATTTTCTGGTAAACCTGAAACAGAAAAAAGAAAGTGGTAATAATATGTGGGCAATAGGAGTTCCTAAATTGTTGTAGAAGTATTAGTCCATCAGTTTTATTTCTTTGATTTGAGGTCAAATACTTTTATTTTTGAATTAAATAGTAAATTTTAATCTAGAATAGTTGGCAATAAATCAGAAATACTGTCAGAAGTTTTTTTGATTAAATTCCACAAGATTGGAGAATGTGGAAGTGATAAGACAGCGATATTGCTAGCTCAAATTTCTCTAGTATATTTTTCCAAGAATCGGTGTAAAATTTAGTAAAAGGCCTCATAAAATCTAGGGTGAGTGTTTTCTAAATTCATATCAGTTAATATTCTTATCTGCCAGGGGCGTAACACATAATAATTTTTTTTAGGTCTTTTCTTTTTTGTCTTACCGTATTGCTCCTGTATTGTACTGTCCTGTACGAGTTATCTTCATGTAACTAAGCTGAAGTTACTACAGAGTATATTATCTTGCCAACTCTGATTTTTACTTAAAGTTACCACACACCCTCCAGTCAATTCATAGGATCTAGGACAGTTTCTTAAAATTATAATTAACTCACCATTCAGAAATCACGTGTGTATGAGGGTTGGAACATCCCTTAGATTGTCAGCCAAGTGTTCTAGGATCAGGCTCAGGTGATATCTTTTTATGGAACTACAGAGTGAGTACAATTTTGTTATCAGTGTTTTCAACATCACGAGATGGGAAAATATTAAAGAAAGGTCAGCATTACATCCATTTTATACCAATTATCAAAAATAGTGAGATTCGTTATATAATACTTACCAGTGTCTACTTTGATGAACAATGATATTTGTTGTGTTTTGCTCTTGAAATAATGTACATATAATAATCTTCGTGTTAAGTTGTGGATTACCCACATAATAATTATTCACTGTTCACTAATTAACAGCTGTTAATTGGGCAATTGCAAATTAATCACTGTGATATTACTTGCCTAAGATTGCCATATATTTTACATGTGTAATTTGGTATAACTATTCCTCCAAGTCATAAAAACAAACCACTCTTAGTTTTTCAAGTTGTTAAATAGAAATAAATATTATTTAAATGAAACCGCACAGATAAATAGAGATTTGCGTATAATATTAGCTTGGCTGAAAATCCCAATACTTAATTGTAAGTAATTATTGTATAAAGTTGTCTATTTATGTTGCCATTGATTATTTTTGTGTTAAGGTTTATATTTTGCATTTGCATGTGTCATATCTGTTCATCGACCAGGACATCTTTACAACGGATATATCTGTTATTTGTTATTTGTACTTACCTGCTGGTATTCTCCCTTCAAAGAAATTTTTATTAAATTAGCAATTTCGACTGTTCGACAACAAAAATATGCAGTCTATTATTTAACTGTTAGTTTTTATATTTAATAAATTTATTTAGTTTACGTTGGTGTTTTCTGGTTAATTTTGTATGTTCTTGAATTCCCCTCTCCCTTGTCGATTTAATCGGCTGGCGCCCAGGCATTGCTTATTATATGGTTATATAACATCTAAAATAATTGCATAAAGGTAGATGAATATAGTGTAATAACATCTAAATAATAAAAACAAAAACTTAATTCCTTATCCACGACTCAGCTCCCGAAAATAATGACTGCCGTGCACAAGTGATTTTGGCATCAGCCAGATCAGGTCTGTTTTAGGTCACAAATAATATTATGCAATAAATTTCTATCGTTTGAAGTAATCCATCTTTTTAACTTCTTTTTAAAAAGTTGCACTGTTTTTATGCTTTTCAGAGAGTTTGGTAAAATATTAAGAAGTTTCGGTCCAATATAGACAAAACATCGTTGGCCAATACTTTTATATGCCCTAGATAAAACTAAATGGAGAGCTTCTTTATTTCTAGTGTTACGCTCATAACTAATCTCACTTACATATTGTTTATTTTTAAACAAAAATAATAAAATCGTTTTAGAGAATAGCTGCCTTAAATCTAATATATCCAATTCTGAAAACAGTTGTTTTGTGGGGTATCTAAAGGGTTTGAAATAAATAATTTTTAAAATTTTCTTTTAAATTATCTCAAGAGGTTCCAAATACGTTTTTCTTACTCCTTCCCATCCAATTATACCATATTGTAAAATGGCTTCTGTGAAGGCGTAATATAATATTTTGAGCTGATACAATGGAAGAATTTGTCGACATTGGTAAAATTTAAACATTAGGCTACGAATTTTTGTTTTAACATTGTTTACGTGTACGTCCCATCTTAGGTGTGTATCGATAAAAATGCCAAGATATTTGATTGACCCAGTAAAAGAAATAACAAGATTATCAATTGATATAGTGCTGAACTCAGGTAGGTATTTTCTATAGGAAGTGAAAGGTAGAATTTTAATTTTATTAATATTAACTGTCAATAAATTTGCACTAAACCAATTTAACACTCTCCTTAAGTCCCTTTCGACCAGTTCCTTTACATCAGCCCAAGAATGTCCAGCATACAAGATAACAGTATCATCAGCAAAAGAAATGATAGTTCCAGAGGAATCTAACGTAAATAAGCTGTTTAAATATATAGTAAATAACACAGGCTCTAAAACTGTACCCTGTGGTACACCATAGGTCACAGTATCTTCATCACTAAACACATCATTTATTTCAACTTTTTGTTTTCTTGATTCTAAATAGCTTTTAAACAGATTAAGAACGTTCCCTCTAATTTCCAATTTATCCAGCAAAAGCCCATGACTTACGGTATCAAAGGCCTTTGCTAGATCAATAAAAATACCCAGGCATGGTTTTTTATTGTCGATTGCACTGTATATTAATGAAGTCAGTTCAGCAATTGCGTCTTGAGTTGACAGATTTTTTTCTAAAACCATACTGCCTGCTGGCTAAAATTTTATTTTTATCTAAGTAATTTACTAACCGCGATTTTATAATTTTTTTTCAAATAATTTCGCAATCGAGGATGTTAACGAAATCAGGCGATAGTTTGAAATATTGGTTTTACTGCCTCCTTTGAACAATGGTCTAACCGTTGCAATCTTAAAATGTGAGGGAATCTTTCCACATTCGATGCATTTATTTATAAAAAAGCATGAAAGTTCAGCAATAAGGTCAATTGTTGTCTTCAATATTTCATTTTTTATACCGTCTGGGCCCGGTGCTTTATTATTCTTAAGTTCCAAGACTACTTGTTTAATTTCTCTAACGTTAGTATAGTCCAAATATATAGAATGAGGAAAATTCACATTTTCATTTTCTAATGGTACCTGAACAATCTCAGATGCAAGCCTTTCGCCAATATGAGCAAAATATGTATTAAACTCGCATTTGAGGAATACACAGGAATATAATTTTCAAAACAAATATTGACAAAATTTCAATGAAACGATTATGCACTAAATGAATAATACACGTGTAATGGATATTCTAGAAACAAGTTTATTTCAATTTAAAAATAGATGATAACATTTTTAAAATAAATTTGAATTTATTTTCACTACCAAAAACGTATTCCCATGTGCTGCTATCAATGTCATCAATAAGACAATTCAGATTCAATTAAAAGTTTATTTTTCAGGTTCGTTGAAATAAATAAGACAAATGAAATTAGCTCCTGACAAAAAAGAGGGCCTGACAATGGGCGTAGTTATATAATATCAAATATATGTTTACTGAAGGGACTTGTAGTATTTTTTTATTTAGAATAAAATAGCGTATAAAATAGTGCTAAGTGCTCCATATACCAAAATTGAAATATTTTATCTTTTATCAAATTCGTTTATATCATTGAAAAAATGAAAATGAATTTTTAAAGTAATTATAGTTATAAAGTAATCTAATAAGTCAAGTACAATGTAAACATGATTTTCTATTGTTACTTTTTTATCACTTAATGATGTTTACCTATTTAGTTACACCTTAAAAAATTCCTCTTGCTTCCCAAAATCCACTACACACATCAGATATAGGTAATTCTAGTAGTTAAAATACCCTGATAAAAATGGGCATATGTGTATTTAAAAAAAAGTAGATATTTGGTATAATACAACTCTTTATTTAGGGAAAGCACACAACATTCTGTGATTTTATGGAATATAGAATGGAAAGAAAAAATAATAACGCTGAAAATTTTTGTTGCTAATTATCATTTACTACTTTTACAAAACTTATCATAGATAAGTACAACATGTATATTTTTAAACAATTATTTTCCCGTTTGTTTGCCAAAACGCTGAATCTTGGATTACAAAAAAGATAATATGAACATTATGTTCAGTGTGACTGATTCAATAATATTATTTTTAATTCCAACTAGTGTGCTCAGTAAAACCAAAAATAAATAAAACAAAAGGTACTCACAAGTTGAACAATCACTTTAAAAACTTAAACGATGCAAAGTAACTATGAGCTGTCCAGATGAAGTTAAAACCAGAAACACGTGTCATGTCGGCAGATGTTTTAAAGTAAAAGTTTCAGCGTTTTGGCAAATAGCCGGGAAAATAATTGTTTAAAAAGATATATGCTGTACTTATCTATGATAAGTTTTGTAAAAGTAGTAAATAATAATTAGCAAAAAATTTTTCAGCGTTTTTATATTTTCATTCCACTCTATATTTTAAACTTTTACCAAGAAGGGGAAACCTTATTTATTTTTATTTTTAAATTATTTTACCCTACGGGGAATTTCCACTATATAATTTTAATTACCCTGTTCTCTGAAATCATCAATGTTTATTACATTTGGGTTTACTAGCATTTAGTTACTTTGCATTCTTTAAATGAGCTGTCCAGACGAGGCTAAAAGCAGAAACTCGTGTCGGCAGATGTTTTAAAGTTTTTAAAGTTATTGTTCAACTAGTGAGTACCCTTTGTTTTATGTATTTTTGGTTTTACTGAGCACAATAGTTGGAATTAAAAATAATATTGAGTCAGTCACGCTGAACATAATGTGCATATCATCTTTTTTGTAACCCAAGTTTCAGCGTTTTGGCAAATAGCCGGGAAAATAATTGTTTAAAAAGATATATATTGTACTTATCTATTATAAGTTTTGTAAAAGTTGTAAATAATAATTAGAAAAAACATTTTTTTCAGCGTTATTATTTTTTCATTCCACTCTATATTTTAAACTTTTACCAAGAAGAGGGAAGCCTAATTTATTTTTATTTTTTATGGAATATATTTACTTGAAATGTCTTAAATATACAATGAACATGTAAATTCATGGGGTTTTCGGTTGATGAAATCTCGCTAAAAACGTTTCCGACCAACTGGTATCCGCAAGGATTCCTTTCAAACCCCTACTGCCATGTAAGTTCTTCCTTTTTAGAGACTAAACACTGCAAATGAAATATCAACCTCAAGATGTACATATACAATTTACTAGTTGCATTCTATTCGAACATTTTCAAGTAAACTAAATTATACACAGACTTTACTTTCATTTAAATATAAACTGAACTGAATGGAAGGATTGGTCACTTAATGGTTGACCATATAATTCATAATTTGTACATACATATGTTTCTTTAAATGTTTCTCACGATAGTAAATTATATTATGGTGCGAGTTTTATTAACAGCATTAGGTTATCTGAACAAGTTTAATAATGGAGAATTATATACAAAAATGTATTTTCTTATTTAATATGTTGTAATTTTTATTCTTATTTAATTTATTTATTTCTAGCCTTTCTAATAACTTAAGATTTTTACTTTTCCTAAAAATATTGTTACGCCACTGGACTGTGTAGACTGGTTAGATGAGACTGGAATTGAACGCGAACGGCCGGGAATATTCTGGAATGCCCTAGACCGTGGGAATGGATGTATAAATAAGACACACAGTGAGCCGAGATTCAACCTTAAGTTGAACGTGAACGAGTAAAGAAGAAATAAGAAAGAGACTTATAAGTGTTCAAGTGTGATTATAGTTAAGACAGTAATTAATCTATTGTTGTTAATTGTTAATTAGTAAATAAAGTAGTGAATAAGTATTACCTGGGCTTTCAATCAACGACTCGACAAGTAGAGGTGTTTGTCTGGATAGCAAACACGTAACAATTTGGTCAGAAGTGGGATTGGAAGAGAAATTTCTGGAATACTCGAAAAGGTTCTACAGTGTTCTTCTCAGAAATTAGTGGTAACACGGAGAATTAAGCTACTGGACAGTATTTGGAGGACTATTTCTGGACTGAATAGTGACTTTAAAGTGGATTTTCGAGAAGTTTCTAGAACATTCGATTTAGAAATAGTTGCAAATACGCGAGTGCCGCTAGTAATAACGTATTGTAGACTGAGAAAAAGGACTACTAATGCAATTTCGAGAAAATTCTAGAACATTCTATTTGGAAACTACAGGAGATACGTGAATTGTATCGACAGGAACGTGTTGTAGACTTAAAAACAAGACTATAAGTGACTTTTAGTGACAATTCTAGAACATTCGATTTGGAAACCACAGAAGATCGTAGACTGTGTTAACGGTAACATGTTATAGACTCAAAACAAGACTTATTAGTGATATTTCGTGAAAATTCTCGAACATTCCATTGGACAATTAGTGGAGATTAGTGAATTTTGTCAACACAAAAAAAGTATAGACTTTCTAGTGCTGTTTCGAGATTTTTTCTGGAACATTCCATTATTAAAATAGACGTGATATCAACATTTTACGGACATTATAGTGTAATAAATTTTATTCTGAAATTGATTTACGTGTCGTGAGTTAATGCCAACAACAAGAAGTATGGCGGAGAAGCAAACACAGGACATGCTTGCAGCATTGTTACAACGGATGGACGAACAGGGAAAAATTATGGAAGATCAAGAGAGAAGACGTTAAGCCGAAAAAGACGAACTAGAAAGGAAACGGCAGGAAGAATTAAGAAAAATGTTTGAGGATCAAGAAAAGTGGCGACTCGAGGAAAGAGAAGACTTCAAAAGAAGCCTAGATGAACAGCAGGCAGCCATTTTCTCCCTCACTGAAAAATTTAAAGGAGATGTTATCGAAAAAGTCACTGAAGACGCAGGGAAAGTCTGTGAAGTCGAAGGACAAGTTAATGAAGTTAAAGGAGAATTCAGCAAAGTCCAAAATCCAAGATGAAGGTGGTGCATATAGAGAGACTAGCCAAGTATGCAGGGAACAATGAATTGCCTGATCAGGACGTTCAGGCTTAAGGAGGGGGCAGTCTTACGCCACTGGACTGTGTAGACTGGTTAGATGAGACTGGAATTGAACGGACCCGAGATTCAATCTTAAGTTGAACGTGAACGAGTAAAGAAGAAATAAGAAAGAGACTTATAAGTGTTCAAGTGTGATTATTGTTAAGACAGTAATTAATCTATTGTTGTTAATTGTTAATTAGTAAATAAAGTAGTAAAGTGTTACCTGGGCTTTCAATCAACGACTCTACGAGTAGAGGTGTTTGTGTGGATAGCAAACACGTAACAATATGTAATATTTTAGGTTAACGGTCATCAGTTATTATATTACCAGAATCTGTTAGGTCTTTATAAAAGTTTGTGTGTTGTTTTTGTGTGTGAATATGTTCTCTATATCTTACCCCGAACGATTTACCTGTTTGACCTACATATGAGGCGTTATATTCTGGGCAATCTAACCCGATATCCACATTTTTTTAGAAATATCGGTTTTTTGTTTTGTATTGAAAAGATATCGGCCTATATTTTTGTTAGAACTAAACTAAACTAATATTAAAATATCATTTAGTTCTAAAAAAATATAGACCGATATCTTTTCAATGCAAAACAAAAAACCGATATCTCTAAAAAAATGTGGTGTATATCGGTTAGATTTCCCAGAATGCCTCATATGTAGGTTAAACAGGTAGATCGTTTGGGATAAGATATAGAGAACATATTCACATACACAAACAACACTCCAACTTGTATAAACATCTATCAGATTCTGGTCATACAATAACTTATTAGAAGCGCTAGAATAAATAAATTAAATAGGAATAAAAATTACAACATATTAAACGACCAAATAGATTTAAATAATTCTCCGTTACTAAACTTATTCAGATAACTTAATGTTGTTAATAAAAATCACACCATATAATAATTTACTATCTTTAGAAACTTCCTATATTTAAAGACATAACATTTGTACAAATTATGAATTATATGATCAACCATAAAGTGACCCATCCTTCTATTCAGTTTAGTTTATATCTAAATGAAAATAAAATCTGTGTATAAATTAGTTTTCTTGAAAATGTCTGAGTAGGATGAAACTAGTTGTAAAAAAACAAATAAAGTGAAAATTAGACAAGCAATAAAAAGTGTTTATAATTTTTTTTAAATCAAAATGGATTTTCACAAAGTAACTTCATCTTCAATCAACTGTTACAAATAATCTGGTTGATTTTTATTAAAAAAAGTTCCTCAAAGTATGGGACAAAAATGGACCAAATGGTCGTATGTAGGAGTCTCTCAATATCTATGCTCAGATTGACTATCTTCTTTCTTGGCATATACACGTAATTAATACACCCAAGTCAGCTACAAAGAAAATTTTGATTTCGATTCCATATCGATTCATAGAAATGTTTGGGTGATTTAGTTCTTATGAATTTACTAATCATATCGCCACATTGTTGGTGATCTGAATATTATTTATCGTTGTTTCCACAGTGATCGCTGAAGAAGTTGTGTTGCTGATAGCATCACGATTGACATGTACGCATGTTACTATACAAATCGTAACAATTCATCCCTTCACCCTGAAATTTCATAGCTGTCGTACATCATTTTGCCAGGCAAACTTTTCACCATGAGTAACAAAGTTATGGAATTCATTACCCAGTCATGTTTTTTTTAACTACCATTATCTTAAGGCCGTATTAATGGTGTGGTGAATAGGTATCTTATTTAATTTACACACTGAAATTAAATAATTATAAAACACTATTTATTTCTTGTATAATTTTCACTTTTATATAATTTATATAAAATTACATAAAAGTGAAAATTAGATAAGAAAAAAAATAGTGTTTTCTAATTATTTAATTTCAAAAATGGATTTTTCACAAAGTAACGTCATCTTCAATCAACTTTTTTAATTTACACACACTAAGAATACATCTTTAGTATATTTATTGTGGCCACGTGACTATTATAATTTCGTATAAAAATACACTATTTCTATACTAATTTACAGTTTACTTATAACTACATAAATTTACAAGAAAACTTTATGGGCGTTGGTTTTGAGAAATTAATTATCTCTTTTATCTATCAATTCTTTGTTAGACAATATTTTTGAGTTACTGCTATTTTCTATAACTACAAAAAAAAAGAAAATTTAAGGTACATGCACCTCTTTGTTAAAAAATTTGTCTACTCCCATGGTTGAACTTATTTTTAATTAAGCCATTATTCGGCGTATTTTGTTCTGTTTGTGTTTTATTTAGATGGCAGACAAATTTTTGGCCTTGACATCATTGGTCAATAGAGCTTATGGACTGGGGCCGGACAGAGGTGTAGTACGAAAAGTAAATGATAGGTTTAAACCGGATGTAATTAGTAAATACTATTTGGGCATATACAGGGTTTTCATCGAAACTACAAACATTAAAAGCCATGGAACGTGGAACAGTCATAGATTTGAAATTATAACCTGGATGTCGGGAATTCTTGGAGTATTGCTTAATTTATTTTTCTTTTTTTAAAGATTAATTAATTATTTAAATTGAATAACTAGGTTTATGAATCTAAAAGAACTTTATTCACCAAGTTTTTATATGTTCTTTTTGTAAATTTAGATTTTGTTAGTTGTGCAATCTTTTTTTGGTGATCGAAAGTCATGGAATTGAATTTTACAGTGTTGGTGGGAACCCTGATATACATACTTATAAATTTATATTTATTTCTGTTTTAATACATACTCTACTTTATTCTTCTACCAAATCAATCGGGGGGCCTGTGATGCTATTTTTTTCCTATAAGGGAAAAACGTCTTTTGTGACAACCAAAACTATGGCGGTATTGTGTGGTTTACGGATTTTTCGTGCTCCAGTTCCCTTTTAGAGTGCAGGAACAGCACTTTTCACTATCAGCTGTTAATAGGGGCTTAGGTAGCGGCAGTGAAGACCGGATTACGTCCAGAGGTTCTTAGCAGTCCAGGGGGTGCTTTGTTGAATCGGAATTCTACACTCTCTTTTCGAGTTTAGAGCGAGTGAATTTATAGAATTTTGGAAGGGTTTCTTTGTCAAAAACTGCACAGTTCACAACTAAACGAGCCGAACAGTTCAGGAATGCTTACAAAAAATACCTTATTTTTGTTTGTGTTTCAGGTTACTGGTTTTTTTGAATATAAACTCTGATAATTTAAGTGTACAATTTAAAAATCTGTAAAATTTATGAACTCAATAATATTTTACTGGAAAATAATAGAATCGGCCTAAAATCTTTGAACTTGTAATATTTGCCTTCATATATTTTCATGTTGAAAACTTCTTGTAGTCAATGTGGATATATTTAGAAAAAACCGTTCAACTTGCGGGAAATTTGTTAGACTTACATTCACAACAGATATTTTGGCAAATAAAAATCATGGAATGAAATGGAAATATAATAACGCTAAAAAATTTTTTTTGCTAATTATTATTTCCTAACTTTACTAAACACTTATCAATATGAGTATAATATATATATATATATATATATATATATATATATATATATATATATATATATATATATATATATATATATATATATATATATATATATATATATATATATATATATATATATATATATATATACATATATATATATATATATATATATATATATATATATATATATATATATATATATATATATATATTTTATTAAACAATTTTTTCCCGGCTATTGGCCAAACGCTGAAACTTGGATTATATATAAAGAAGATAATATGCACATTATGTTCAATACCACTGACTCAATAATGTTGGTTTTTTTGTTATATTTCCATTTAATTTCATATTTTAATAGAACTTTCACCAAGAAGGATATCTAATTTGTTTTAAAATAAACATCAGGTAGATGTCATCTACACCGATTTTGTTAAAGCATTTGATAAAGTCATTCCATACTATTATACAAACTACATCTATTATCCTTTTTGTGGTGATTTATTTCAATTCATTGTCTCATACTTAACTAAACAAAAACAATTCGTTTCATAAGGATCACATTTGGGCCCTCTTTGTTTTTGTCATTTATAAACGATAACACTTTATTTAGAAAATTGTCAAATATTAATGTTTGAAAATGACATTAAAAAAATTAATAGATTATTGGATTGGTCAGTGGATAATTGATAACCTTTTCATAAAAATAAATATAAAATTATGTGTTATATACACTCCAAACATACAATTTAATTTCAATATAGTATGGAAAACATCACACTAAGAAGAGTTGATTTTATTACAAATCTCTGTGTAATATTTGACTCCAAGTTATCTTTTGATGATCACGTATAATCTCGGATTTATAATACGGAACTCTAAATCTTTCGAATCCAAAGAAACTCTACTAATGTTATATTATAGTTTTGTTAGTTTCAGATTAGTATATTATTCCATAATATAGAGTCCTTACTAGATATATACTAGATATATGGAGTCTTTACTAGATGTATTAAAACACTAGAAAATGTACAAACAAAATTCTAAAAGTAATAAACTTAGGTCACCTGTCTTATCCATGACAAAAAATTATAATTCTTTTCAACAATACTGCTACATTTAGATAATTTACAAAGAAACTAAAAATTAAATTACTTAATTTACCAACTGAAATAATTGCAATATATGAATATTAAAATGGCTTCATTATAAATTCAGTAACAGTCCAATTAAAATACATTTGTCCACGACTATTACGTATATGTTTACTCAAGGATAATGCTATCCATTATTCCCTGCAGTAAATAATGATTTCATTATTCACTAGTGAATAATGAAGACAGTCAGTTGTTTATAAGAAATAACGTGACTTTACTAAATATTTAAAATGTCAAAATTGTAGCCACCCAAAGAGAAGTGTTGTCTCTTTAAGTTTTCTAGGAAGCACTCTAATGGTACATGCCGAAGAGGTACTTTCATGAACACTCAAAAACTACATTAGTAAGTTTTTTCAAAAAATCATCTATTAGCAACACGCGGCAATCTCCAACATTGTTTTTGAAAACATTTACCTACGTGCCTATTACAAATAAAAAAGTGAAACCATGGATACCGATAGTGAAAATAAGATGTCTTGTACACCGCCAGATATTGCCAAAACTGCTGAAATCACCTCTTTGAATTTATTGCCAGAATAATCGAGAAAACTGTTGAGAAATAAATTGTTATATTAATATTAAATAAATTTTGTTAAATAAAGCTAATCCTAAAAATTTGTTTTACAAAATAGAGCTAAAAATTGACATTATAGTCGTGAACAAAGTATAGTATTCTACTCGCATAAAATGGCTATTATTCCCTCGGGCGATTTACGAAACTCTCCTGCTACTCGTGTCGTAAACATCACCTAATGGTAATAGTCATCATTATAGGCTCGTTCAGGGGCGTGCGGTGAGTTTTGATACAAGGGAAGCAGTTTGTGCAAAAAATTTTTTAAGAAAAGGGGCGTTGCTTCCGTATACTCATTTTAAAGCAAATGTCGAAAGCCGCAAAGTTATGATATCTAGAAAAAAAGTACACTTGTAGGACCGCCACTCCTCAATAAACATAAAACATAAAAACACCACAAAAATTAGACAATCCCCGATTCCAAAGCCGAAGCTGCACGGGCGAGCGTTACACTTATGAAAAAAACGCAGACATACAACCATACCTACCGACATTTCCAGTGCCGGTGGCGGGGATCGAACCCGCAGCGAAATAGAGAGTTTGTTCAGTCACACTTGACATCGTGCACTCTCTAGCCAACTATAAATCGAGCCGGCTAGTTAAGTAGTTAACATATACATACCTACTTATTTATAATGTAGTTTAATCCGCCTCTCCTTTTTTGCGAAGACGGAAATAACTTCGTCGTAAAAGTTTGAATTTTGGGACATCTACCTTCACAAAGTCACTTTCTATTGTCAACAGGGACAATTTTGAAAGCCGCTCTTCACTGGTTGAATTTCTTGAAAAAGTTTTTATTCTTTTTAAGGTCGAAAAACTGCGTTCAACCGAAGCACTAGTTGCAGGTATCGTCAACACTCATACAATTTCAACATTTCAGAGTAGGCCTGATCCAAACTATTTTTTTTTACAAAGATAATCAGTTCGTTGGCGTTATGTTTCTGACTAAAATCTTCTGTAGCATAAATAACTGAAAGTTCCGATTGTAACCTAACTATATCAAAAAAATTTTCATAGTTATCACTCAATGACTGAAGTGCGTTTTGTGGAAACTGTTTATTTTTAAATTCATTAAAATTACACAATTCTAAAAATTGTATATCACTAACATTTTTAAATCTATTATTTAGTTGCCCAGTGATATTGTTCAAAATTTCAATAAAAAGTCTTTGATATGAAGTTCTACTATCCACTGTAAATTCAGTTCGTATTTTTTTTCTTTGCGGCTCTAAATTGTCATTATTAGTTTTCTTCCAGAACTTTTCAAATTCACTTCTTTTGTTACAAATCAAATTTTTGAATTCTTCAATTTTCTTTACACAAAATCCAACGTCACTTGATTTAGTTTGCAAAATATTGAATAAATTGTCAGTAAATGGAAATATTTCGGAGAAAATATTTAACAAAAAATTAAAATCAAAGTCTCTTTTCAATGAATCTAAGTAACCTCTGGATCCATTCAAAGTCTCAGTGTCCCAATCATCATTGCTTTGTAAAATATTTTCAAATAAATCAATTAGAGGCTGTCGATATTCAGATAGAGTTTGTACTAGCCTCCCACTGTAATTCCTTCGTGTTGGAGCAACTCTGGGTAGTCTCTTCTGTACCTTCTGTGAAGTGGGGATGGGATGTACTTCAAGAAGTTGCTTATATCGAAGTCGCGCGAGTTCGTGTTGGCTCGATTAATCATCGTTACGGTTTTAGCGTGCAATATTATCTCAGCTATTGAAATGCAGAGCCGTGTCTATTGAAATTGGGTAAAAGTAAATTTTAATGATTAATATATGTGATAAATAATAATTAGGTTCTAATTATGTGTTTTTTTTTAATAATCCCAAGGGAAGCTCTACTTCCCTTGCTTCCATGGACCGACCGCCCCTGGGCTCGTTAAATAATATACTATTAATTAATTGTACTTAATAATAAATTCACGTATAATGTAATCACACAGTGTACGCTTCTGTTATATTATGTTATATTATGTTACACGCCGAACACTGGACACCCTGTAAAATTTGCATAACCCTTCAGTAATAAATAAAATGATGTAATAAAAACAACAGATGGAATTTAGTCACTGGTAATGTTTCATCTTGTGTATAATATAACAAAATAATCTATTTCATAAATAAGCTAATTCTATAAAAATAAAGTTTACATCTTAGAAATTTAATTAAGTTAAAGAAACTGAAATTCAGTGGTTGAATTATGCCAATTTAGTTTTTTAATAGTAGATGTTTTGAATACTAAATATTATGACCAAATCAAAACACATAATTTCTATAAATAGGTTTATGTATTTAATCGATAAAAATAGTATTTCTAGAAAACATAGCGAAAATATACATACCATAAAAGATGTTACAATAGAAAACAGCCATTTATAAGCATTACTTTTAAGAGATTGTGTTAAGGTTCTCATATACAAATTATTTTATTTAATATTTTTTGTATTCTTTGATAACATCTATTTAACGTGGGATGACACTCGCTAAATAATTTAAGATATTGTGTAATGAGAATAAAAATAAATATGAAGTAATTTGTGTATTTTGCACTTTTATTTTTTTAATAGTATTTTCTCATCATAAATTTTAACTGTGTTAATAAAAACCTGATGTATAATACATTATTTCACGTGCTACTCGTTTAAAAATCTATTCATAAAAAAATTATATTGGTATAAAGGTTTTTAAATTAAAAAATAACTTGTTGACAGGCAACTGTTGTAGATAAAATATTTTTCATGTTTTATCACTAAAAATTATGTTTTTGTTTAATTTTTCCATTTCATCACGTCAGTGAGAAAAAATAATGTAATCATTAAACAATTCAAAATCAACTTTTATTCAATTTTGGCATTTCAGTAGTTTTTGGACACAGTTTCTAAAATATTGCAGCTTATAGTCTTTGTCCTAGATAATTTTGTTCCCATTTGATCTCAAACTATTCGACGTCACACAGTAGTTTCCAGTTGCTTAGGGCATCATGAACTACCATTTTGTTACAACATTTTATTATTTAAAAACAAATTTTAGAATTGAAGTTGAATTTTTGTTGGACTATTCCTATCATCGGCCTATAGTATAAAAAAAGTATCGGCTTAAAAGGTGTGGCAAAGCATACATATGTAGATTGTGTAAGTGAACAATATTAACAGACTGCATCAACAAATTTAGAGATACAAAATTCCTGAGGTGATGTGGAACACAATTTTGTTTTACCACACTTTTCTGAATAGTTCATCGAATCCTACTAAAGGACAAAGGAGTGGATTGTTTAGGGCCTCAAATAAATATGGAGTCTTTACGATGTTCCCCTGTTTTAAATATGCGCCAATAACATCTGTCGAGATAGAATGTTCGTTTTCAACATATAAATGGATTTTTACAGACTGGTGACAGATTTTAACAGCAGAACATATGGAGCAACTTTCAATAATATACTTCACTTATAAAGAATAATACCACAGTAATAACTGCGAATAAGTGTGCAGGGTAGCGAAAAAAATATTGGTGTATCGGCAATCCACCATTCGTCTGCTTTCCATATCACCATGCGTTTATTAATAGTTTGATATTTAAATCCAATTTTCTCCAGCCAAGTTCCTAAAGTTCTTTTGGTATATTTTAAATAATAATCCGTTTCTTTTAGTTTTCTGCCTACCACGTCAATAGTTGGGATTTCATTTTTCTGATGGGCGTTGTAAACTAAAGTTCTTAAAAGTTTGCTAACGAAGGGTTTTCGATTTACCGATGTCGAATCGTTGTTTTTTTAGACCAGTTTGTGTTTTTGTGGAACGGGGAACTTTAGTCAGAGATGCTGTTTCATCTAGTACATCTAGTTCATATAAATTAGGGTCATTAGCTCGTCGCTTCAAAAGATTATTGTAAACATTAAGGTAAATTTGTTTCGCTTGCTCGTTTAAATATAGCCGATTTTTTTACTGAAAAGACTAATGAACTTTGATTTTCTTTATCACTGTAATCACTATCACTTTTTCACATTTTCCTAAACACAATAAGATGTAGACGTAGAGGCCTCCCACGGTCGAAACATTTATACATTAAATACAATAACCGTCATAAATTATTTTCCAAAAAGACACCAGCAAATAAACAGATATAAAATAATTATTACTTATAATATACATTTACCATATATTACAACTCACTGCAACACAATAACCTTCTTAAATTATTTTCAAAAACACATCAGCAAATAAACAGATATAAAATAATTATGCTAAACAAAACTAAGTGCGGTCCTGAGCTATTACAGAATGTAAGTGAAACTCCGCCTCGGTCGCGTGCGATCAGAAACAACAATAATCTTTCTCGTTTTAATGTAAGCGATGGAAAAGACGGAAGATGTCATGTGTTAGACATTTCTCTTCCCCATGTAGCGTCTTATCCCAAACGTCCGTCACTATACCGATTTCTCGTACTATATAAGGCATTGAATAAGGGTACGTCAGCAGTGTGCCTCTTCCCTGGATGTTGCAAAGGCCTTCGATACCACTCACAGTTACTGGAGACCTTGCATGATTTGGATTTTATAGGCAATATATTTAATTTAATTATGGCAAGTTATTTATACGACGGTAAACAGTCAGTAATAATTCGACATTCAGTAAGGAGAAAATTGCTCAATGTGAAGTACCACAAGGTACAGTTATGGGCCCTATACTGTTTAGAGTATATTTAAATAACCTACTATCAGGGTATAATGCTGACACAGTCATACATTTTTTTGCCGACGATGCAGTTATTTTTTATAAAGGAATGACTTAAAACACAAAATATAAACGGATATTGGCAATAAATTGATTTGTTTAATCACAGGCTTTTGTTCATAAATATAGAAAAAAAAATGTTTTTGTCAATATCTTGTGACAAAATTACCCGACAAACTTGTTAAACCCTAAAGTTAGACATCATGGTAAATTAGTCGAAATAAGATCCACAGATACGGCAAAATACTTAGAAATAACTACAGACCAACATTTAATATATGACACACATATAAATAATGTAACAAATACCTAAAGAAATTCACTAGGTATATAAATTTAAATATTACAAAAACATTTTGTATATTTTGCGTTAGAAGAGTCACGATTAAGTTATGACATTTTCGGATGGAGTGAAGTCTCCAATAATCTACAAAAATTATTTTTTGGAAAAGCATATTTAATAAATTCGAAACTTACCGCTCCGATTTGCTTTATAAAGAAGGAAAAGTTCTAGATATTAAAGAAATATTTTCCCTAAACATAACTGTCACACAGTATAGCAATTTTCTGAAAAAACTATAGGGCAAAAATCTTTTTCATATCTTGCATCTAAGATATTTAATTCGCTATCAGTGGAAATAAAAAAATAATTGTTCTGTTCATAAATTTAATAGAGAAGGAAGTATATACCTGATGCATTAAACGATTAAAAAAAGTAAACCCACTTGCAAGTTATTACTTTTGTGGTATTTTCTCTCAAAAAAAAAACTAATAGGGAACCAATAAAGTTATAATGTAGCACAATTTTATGATATATTAAATTGTTTAACAAAGTGTACCTTAAAATTTTTATATAAATATATCTGTAAATAAACACTTACTCTAATCTTTAATATTCGGTCCATAATTATTTCATCCCAAATGCACATTTATTAATCGCTATGCTAAAGAGGAACAATAATTTCGAAACAGTGGAAACACTGATATCCTACCGTCGCTGTATCGTTGTTTCTTTTTTTTGAGCATGTGACTTTAGTTTCAATATTGTTTTGGTCGCAACTTCGCAACATTCATATTAATATTCAGCCCTTCACGACCACTTGAGGACGGAATGCCTTTACTAAAGTCAAATTACTTACATTTAAAAAAAGTTTTATTTCGAGGTACGCATTTTATATTTGAGTGTTTTTATAGTAATTAAAAGTTGGGGAAAATAGTAATAATAACTCTGTAACGAGCTCTGTAATAAATAATTTATTGTCATGTATGGGTGATGCAAAAAACAGAACGTCCACTTCGAGCAAAAACAGGATTATTATAAATTAACGAAAGAATTATCTCATCTTTGTGATATTAAAATAAATGTTGTGCTCCAGATCGTTCATTAAAAACGAAAAACAGCTTAACAGCATGTTATTCGTTCTAATGGGATGTTAATTCGGTACAATATATAATTATAATTAGTCATTAAATCACATTTACAACATAAAAAAGAAACATAAATTTGTGATAGTTGATTTTCAAAGGGGCCGGCAATGTGCCTCACGTATTTCACATGTGCACATATTTTGAGGCAATAAAACAGAAAACGTTGAGAAAACATACTAATAGTACATTAAATACCGAGGTGGAAGTTTCATTACTGTCGAGAAGATTAGGTAGTTTACCGAAACGCGAAGCGTTTATCTCGAAACAGTAATGAAACTTTCCATCGAGGTTTGTATACTACTTTATCTACGACCAGAACTAAAAAAAATTCTGTTTTTTTTTATAAAAAATAAATAAAAGATACATCACAACAAAATAATATTTAGATTGTCAAATAATTACACTATCTGACATTTATCCCGAGTTAAGGTGTCACAGAAATTCAAAAATATCAGACAAATTCACAAGTTGGCATATTTTTTGAAGAAGACGACGGTTACTAGGGAGACAATCAAAGCTTGTTTGAAATAAACAAATGTCAGTTTAAGTCAGATTTTTTGCGTTCGAGAGAGTAAAACCGTAAAAATCATTAGAAAATGCTGTCGGTTAATGAATCGATTGACTGTACCCCTCCTGAAATAAGGGTGGCCGCTAAGGGCGGAAGTAGAGGTATGTAATATGACACTTCCAAACCTTCAATAAAGTCAGTAATGTCAGCATTACATATATGGTTGTAAATAAAATAAATTACTGAAATGAAGCCATCGGGTGTGGTCAATTATGGATATTTCTGGTAACTCCACTCATCAGAGGTTTTAAAAAAGTTGCACTCAATACGGTCGAAGCTGCGGCAAAATATAAATGTATTTAATGAACGCATTTATTAAAATAGCATTACACAGGGAAATATACTGAAGTACAAAAAATTACTTTGTATTGACCAATTTTATTAACAAATAAAAGTGAGGAATCACAAAATGGATGTATAATTTTAAGGAAATAGAAACTTTATAAATTACTTGTTTTTTTTCAGGAAAAAACCGTAGTCATTTCAGATTTCCCGCATATTTTTTCAGAAGGTAATGATAGCATTCTTGAAAGTGTGTTTTCCACTATGCTATTATCCAATCCAGACAGAAATTTACCCTCTTATTTTTTACCATGGTTTTTAGTTCCGTATGGACGTTATTTGAGAAATTCGGCAGTATTTGTTGCAACCATACCAACAAGTTTTGTGCAAGCGTGGTATTGAGAACAATAACAAAAAATAGGAAAGGAAGAGAAGTGAGAGTGGACTGTTACAATTATGAAGAGCCTTGCTGCGGAGAAATTACTTTAAAAGATCTGATTAACAGCTGAAAATAGATCAGGGAGCAATTTTGGTTTTGTAAATGCCGATGACCTCCAGCTATGTCATGCGAAAAGCAAACTGAATTCTTTCGTGTGGATTAAGTTTATTGAGCAAACCACAAACAACTGTAATGTTTATGGTTCCTTTGTTGCAGAAAAGCACACATGGAGCTCTTATAACAATTTTACTTCATGAAACGGGTGTTTTCATAGAAACTATATAGGTAACTTTTTTTGAGAAAAAAATAGTTACTGATTCCTGTTCCTGTTCACATAAGAACCAAGATCTCAATTATGAAATCGGAGACTGAACTTGCTTGGCAGGTAGAGAGATTCTAGGAATGAAAAATGCATCAACTTTCATACCCATAAAAAAAGTAAAGGTTGTTTGTGCAATCTGCACATTACCTTGCCACAAACAGTACCCTCTTTGGTTTAATTCTAACACAATTAGACTTTTAAAATAGAAAGACCGAACTCGGAGTATGTATATGAAGTCCAAACAACAGGTTGACTACAACAATTTTAAAGGCTTAAGAGCTTCCTTTAAAAAATCTCTTCATGACGCATATAATAGATACATTGAAGAGGTTGAGAACTCTATAAATGTTGGGGATTCATTAATTCCAAAAAAAAACTGTATAAGTATTCCCAGTAGTATAAAATATAACAATACCAGCCTTGACAATCCTCAAGACATTGTCAATTATTTTACTTTTTTTTCCAATGCGTTTATCAATTCTAGTGAATACATACCCGGCAACAACTTATGTAATGATAACGTCCTCCGCATTGGGAAGTTTAGTATGAATGAGATACTTAAGTCAATTAAAAATCTGAAAGCAAATATAACCTGAGAATTATCAGAGATTATGCTAGTGTCTTTTGTAAACTGCTCTGCATTATTTTTAATTTGATATTAGAAACTGAGACAGACATTTCCGGATCCGTGGAAACAATCCAGAATTTGTCCAGTATTTAAAAAGGGTAATAAGCACGAAATTGAAAATCTTCGTCCCATTACCATCTTATGCAATCCTAAGTTTTTGAATTTTTGATGTATGATTATATTTCATTTCATACTATAACTGTGGTTATTGACGATCAGCATGAATTTATTCAGGGACGGTCCACGGTATCGAACCTTGTGTGCAAGACTCAATTTATCGCTGAGGCATTAGATCGTAGAGGTCAGGTGGACATTATCTACACTGACTTTTCCAAGGCTTTTAACAGATTGGACCTCAGTATATTATTAATAAAATTGGAAGACGTTGGTCTTAGCATTTCTTTAACAAATTTATTCTATTCCTATCTATCTCGGCGATCTCAATTTGTACAGTATCGTAGTTATCAATCTGCTGAATTTACTCAAACATCTGGAGTGCCGCAGGGTTCTATACTTGGTCCATTGTTTTTTATATTACATTAATAATATTGTTGACAACCTAGATGTATATTATTTGCTATATGCTGATGATCTAAATTTATATTTCTACATAAACTCTGACTTTGATTGACCCCAATGGAAACACATTGTTGTTTAAACGTTTAAACAACGTTAATTAAGGGTTTGTGTAACACTAATTAACGTTATATAAACGTTTAAACAACAATGTGTTCCCATTGAGCCTTAGACTCCACCACAATCTTGACATTCTTAATTAATGGTGAGTTAACAATCGTCTCCCTCTAAATGCTACCAAAGTTATGTCATTTTCACGAAAAGCAAATCCATTTGTGTTTGATTATAGTTTGAACAACTCCACCTTAGAGAGGTCTGAGTTTGTGAAAGACCTTGTCATTACATTTGATTCCAAACTAACTTTTTCTAAACATATTGAAGAATGCGTATATGGATCCTTCAAAAGTTTAGGTTTTGTTTTGTGCAACAGCAAAGATTTTAAGAATTTGTCTACTCTACGCACCTTGTTTGTTAGTTTTGTTAGGTCCAAACTAGAATATGCTTGTATTGTTTGGAATCCTAGTTATAAAATGTACATAACAGCACTAGAAAAGGTACAACGAAGATTTTTCAAATCTGCAATTTTTATTTTGGAGGATACATATCCTGTTAGAGGAACACCTCAAGAATTCTTTTTAAATAAATTTGAAATGAGATTGACTGTCCCCCTATTACCCCACTTATTAAATATAGAACTCTCAGATTAAGTGCAAGGACAAATAATATAGTTATGTTTCCTACCTCTCGTACAAACATTTTAATTGCATCTCCTATGTATCAAATGTTCAAATAAATAAAAAAAAAAAAAAAAAAATATAAATAATAATAGTGTATTTAGTTGTTATATTTTATGCTATTGTATTTTGTATATTTATCTACGCTATTGTTCACTATTTTGGATTTTTGTGTATATCTGTTGTTTATTTAAGTTGTCGGTTTTATGATATTTACACTTTCAATGTAGAGTTGAGCTCACAAGTTATTAAAATTTGTAAAAAAAAACACGATCTATTGTTTTGCGAACTGGTCCTTCATATCTGCGCGTGCCATCCTATCAACAGACAAATTGATTGCATTGCTAGACAGTATAATTTATTATTGTGCTGGCCCCAGGCAAATTTTTATATGGTTTAAATTTAACTAAAAAAAAAAAAAAAAACCAAAACAACATTCCAACACGCTATTTTCTTACGGTGAATGGATCTATACTTGTATTACAGATTCAATTCACATTACATCTCCCATATGATTTGGTAATGTAAAAAGAGATATAGATTTATACGGCATGCCATATGACATAAAATGGCATGCGATATCTTGTATGTTATTATTATTATTTTGGTCGATTTAGGTCAGAAACATATAATTAAAAAAAAAAATTAATATATTTTCTGGTCACAGAAGTGACTCCCTGAAAATCAGAAATTTTGTGTTAGGTAAATAGAGTCCGAACCATATCGACTGTTTTAACCCTCATCTGAGCTGAAAACAAATTTTAAATAAATGTTCAGTTTGTCCCAGGATCGATTTTCGCTACGTACATAAGTATAAATACTATTACACATTCAGCTATGGTCCCTCTACTTAGTCTATTCACAGTATTCAACGAGTCGTCATTTTTAGAAATTAGAAGGGACTTAAAATCAATGTCATTGTATGTAATAATTTCGACGTATCGAAGGCTGTAAATAGGATAATTCCTTTATGACTAAAAACATTTATTTTATGTGATTAAAAAATGACTTTAATATTAACATTATCACTGTCTCACTATACCTCATCTTTAAATATTAAAAGGAAAAACAATCATTTGATTAAGTGGAAACTGTTCCTAAATTATACGCTAAATTATCATTTGACGGGGTAAAGATTAAACTGTCAAAACATTAATGATGAGATGATTAAATAAATATTAACTTCAATAATGTCACGACAAACCAGGGATGATTCCACTAGTTAAAAAGAGCAAAAAGGCAAGAGTACTTTTTTTCCTAAAATGTTTCTAAGCGCTTTACGACGCTTTAAAAGTATAACAATAAACAGAGTTTTTAAATAATTACTCAGTGACGGTCGAAAGTACCAATCTCAAACTTGGCAGGGAACATTGTTTTCATAGTACAATGTGTTTGAGTTGCATGTTCTTATTCTGGGAACTACCTCTGCCTGGTCTCACACTAAAATTGTGACAAAATTAGAGAAATTGGTCATAGTCATGGTGATTTACGGGTAAATTTAAAAAATTGACAAGAGCAAACTACTCCGTTTTCAAAGATACGTAAAAATGTCATATAAGAAAAATAGACCAATCAAATTAAGCAAAAATCAGGCCCATTTTCACGATAATTTCCAACCATTCCCGACCAATACCATTCGATTGTTTTTTTTTTGAATTCTCATGGTCAAATTTGCCGTAAGTTATATGAGCAAGAATTTAATTTATAAACAATTAAAGTTGTGAAAATGATGAAAATCGATGTTTCTAAATATTCAACTTCAAACGCTGCGAAAACGGCAACAGATAGAGAGAAATTGCTCAGAACATTTTTTATAGAGCGTTAAATTCCCTTCAAAAAAGTCCACGACGCGACGGCATATCTCTACGATGAATAGTTAAGGCGTTACAATGAGTTAAATATTTATTATTTTTCTACTGCGTACTGGTCAACTGTATAGTAGTCTAGTTTGGAACACCTGCATCTCAAGAATGCTAGGAGCGTATATGAGATACCCTCGGGCACAGGGCACTATAGTACTTGGTATTATAACTTAATAATAATTTTCCAGGTCTTTGAGTATGCATAAAAGTATATAATAATTATATCTAGACCAAAGAAGTGATAAATACATTTGCTAACGTTGTAAAAATAAGAAAATTATAAAAGATTTACAGCAAGTCTACTTTAAAATGTTCTGCGCAGGCGGCCATTACGCGGCGTACGAGTCTGTTGATCGCGCATGTGCGTTACTTGTACAGCTAACTGATATAAAGCAGAAAATAATAAATATTTAACTCATTGTAACTCCTTAACTATTCATCGTAGAGATATGCCGTCGCGGACTTTTTTGAAGGGAATTTAACGCTCTATAAAAAATGTTCTGAGCAATTTTTCTCTATCTGTTGCCGTTTTCGCAGCGCTTGAAGTTGAATACTCAGCAACATCGATTTTCATAATTTTCACAACTTTAATTGTTTATAAATTAAATTCTTGCTCATATAACGTACGGCAAAATTGACCATGAGAATTCAAAAAACATACTGAATCGAATGGTATTGGTCGGAAATGGTTGGAAATAATCGTTTTGAAAAACCCTTAATTTGACTGGTCTAAAAGTTACTCAGAATGAAAATATGTCACTGATTCAAATTTTTCAAACAAAATGATCTACCTTGATTTGATTACTATTTTTACTAAAATTCAGCATTTGGATTAGTTTCAGCATTAATAACTCCTTGGGCAGCTGCATCTATAGTTGTACAATACTTTAAACTTTGACTGAGTTCTAGCCAGGATTTTTTGAGCCTGAATATGATTTTTAGAAATTTCGTGATCCTTTTAAAATTTCAACGATGTGCTTCCAGCTTTTAAAACCTTCTGTTAAAAGGGAACCTAACACACGGTCTAATTTTGGCTAAGCAATATATGCAGTTTTTTTAAATGGAGTATACTAGTCAGTCTCTTATAACTTGCTCTCCATTTCTTAAAATTCGAGAATAGTAATAAAAATTGGAAAAATTTTCAAATCCAATTAGCCAGTGACTTTGTCTGTCTCACAGTTTTGAAAAATAAAATGCCTAGTTTTAATTACCTGCTTAAACTATTTTTAAATATAAAAACGAATTTCTTAACGTTTCGGGCTAATTTTCAACCCTCCTTTTGGAAAAAATAGTTAATACTTTCAGTAATTAAAACTGGGCATTTCATTTATATTAATTGAGAATAATTCATTTAACAATGTTTGTTCACATTCAGGGGGGCGAAAATGCCTCCCTCAGGTTCGCCGCCCTGGACAGGGGTCCGGGTTGTGCGCCTCTACAGTGGGCCCTGCCTTCAAATTTTATTTTTTTACCATTTACTTTGGATTTCAAAAAGGCCAAATCCACACACTTGCCCCACACTGTATATTAATAAGTGTTGCAATTTCAACACCACACAATACTAAAAAAAAACAGTTAAATTTCCTCTTTAAAGTATAAATATTTTGGATGACTAGATCTGTTTTTACTATCAAATTATTAAAAAAGCAGGGCATAAATTATTACCAAATTCTATGGCTTACAGATTTGCAGCAACTGTTGCTGTATATATTAAGTTTATCCTTAGCGCTCTGTAAAAAAAGTCGATTTGTCTATGTAAGTCACAACCTATTAAGGTCGCTTCGTATTATATAATACAGGCGAAAAAAAGTGAAATCCAAGTCCAATCTTGAATCGATGTTAATGCATAAATAATTCTCAGTACTTGTATGCATCTATAAATGGAATACAACTTGTCTTATAAATTAATCTAATCGGTGCAGTAAATTGGAATTTTTAGAACTACATCTAGTTCACGGACAATCACAGCAGTACATGTGCAACAGTACAAGTGTGTTCAAAAACGAAAACTAACACGGTTTATAAATTTCATATCCAAATTAATTGGCAGATGTGAAACTTTCACATCCACGAGCAGCTGTTTAGGAATTACGTCACTTTATTTTTGGGGTTGGAACGGTGATTCATATCATATAAAAGATTAGGTATTAACCTAAATAGATATAATCCCGAAAGAAAGACGTTGTTCCTCCATAGGTGTGGGTTATACTTTCCGTTTGGTAAATTATATTTGAATCCTTATAAAAACAGACCGCATGTAATATACATGTTAGTCTTTATAGCACAAAATATGGATGCTTTTAAAATTCTATAATGTGCTGTAATATGTTTTCTATTTCATTTCTTTATTGCATTTATAACGGGAAAAAAATGGTTTCATATTCAAATTGTAAATATACAGTCGATCACTTGCACCATGCGAAAATTTTTGTTACCCTGTTTACAGGGTGTCAGTTTTAACCTTCCAAAAATTAAAAATTGGTATAACACGTCAAAATAATATTAAGTTAAGTATTAATAATGGGCTTGACTGGCGCTTGTCGTCGAGAGGAACTCTACAATATGACCATTGATGACATTGTGAGAAAAGACTGCATGCTGGTTGTAATAGTACCTGATTCGAGGACCCATATTGAAAGAACTTTTACGGTAATTGGTGAGACAGTTAATGGAATAAATCCACTAAATATTTATGATAAATATGCAGCTATTCGCCCTACTCATGTGAATCACAAAGGGGTTTTTCTTCAATATCGAGGAGAAAACTGTACGGTTCAACGAGTTGGTATTAATACATTTTCAAAAAATACCAAGTATAATAGCTAAATACCTTAAATTATCTAATCCTGAGCAATATACGGGTCACAGCTTTAGGAGATCTTCGGCATCATTATTATGCTTATTATGCTTTATAAACTTGTACCATTTTAGAGATTCAAGGCCCTAAACTTAAAGAAAGAAAGAATAAAAAACTTGTAAACTCTACTCTACATAATTTACTTAACAAAGTGCTTGCTAATATTCTTCCACTGGCATCTAATTGTCCACAGTCAAGTTGTCTTCGAATACAAAGTTTGTAGTTTTATGTCAAGTTTTGAAACAAATTTGTCAGTAGGTTTTTGATAGTTGATTTTTCCATCTTAAGAGATTACTTAGTAAAAGAATAATAGGAAAAACCTAACAGTGTATGTATTGAAATTTGATTTTTCTTAACAATATGCCATCATATAAATTTACTAACGCTGAATAGGTAGAGTACTATGATGGTAATGCTTGCGACGCAGTTAACGAATGTCGATGACGTTATCCATCGATACACATTGTCAATTTACAGTGTTTGGTTGGCGTCTAAATAACGGAATCGTGAAGAAGATCTGGCAGTGGAGATATAGAATAAGGATTATAAGATTATTTGATAATGACAGACGATTAAGCTCGTAAGGCAGCTCAATATCTACGCTTATGTTAGAGCAAGGTAAAAAAAACACTTCGTAAGGACCGTAGAAAGATTTTTTATTTTCAACTCTGAAAAACGGTTGCGATTTTATCGATGGTTACTAAATTCGGTTAATGAAAGTCCACAGTTTCTACGTCAAATATGTAAATAGTCTGTCCAACAGACTGATTAAATCATGCTTCACAGGAAAAGGATGCGGGAATTTCCGTAATTTACATACTTAGAATCATGAAAATTTACATGAATTTCTTTTATCATCCTTTCAAATAGAATTTTTTATAAATGTTTGGGTAGGAGTTCAGAGCAACTATGTGATTCGCAATTTTTACCACCTTGGTTAAATGCTGCATCGTTTCTTGATTTTATGGAAAATAACAAATGAATATTTCGATGATGCTCCTTTGAATATGCTGGTAAATGGTGACACAACTGGTTGCTAATCAAGACTTGATACCCGGTGTGAGTCCGATCCCCTGGCCACCTCGATCTCCAGACCTAAATCCACTGGATTATTGTATTTGGGCTTATATTAAGGATAAAGTCTATTTCTATCCAGTACAAATATGAGAAGAGTTGATTTTAAGAATTGAAGATGCAACGAATAGTCTGAACGAATGAAATTTCCTTATATCTATGATAAATTTAGTAGTGGTGAGGAAGGTATGAAACTTCTCGTATGGTCTAAATGCTACTATCCGACCGACATCATAGATGTCTCTGTGGCGGATAGCGACTTGCGAAAAAGTACCGAGAGCGGCGACCTCTAGCCAGGTGGACTAAACTACTGTTATTAAATATGATTTGAACGAAACAACTACTCAGCGGGCAAATACCCCGACCTGCATTGGATTACACCTTCAAATCATGATAGATCGATAGCCAGTATCATTTGTCAATTCCTAACCAGACATAGACCGGTTTCGAACTTGTTTGTTCTCCTCAGTATCCATAGATTATGGAACAAACAAATGATAGTGGCCAACCTGCTAGTCATATACTAAGATAAATTGAGTAGTGGTAAGAGGTATGAAATTTCTCGGTAATTGACATACGATATTGGCTATCCATCTATCATGATTTGAAGATGTGATCCAATGTAGGTTCGGGGTATTTGCCCGCTGAGTGTTGTCTCGTTCAAATCATATTTAATAACGGTAGTTTAGTTCACCTGGCAGAGGTCGCCTCTCTACTTGCTTGAAGTCCTATCCACGAGACATCTATGTGTCGGTCGGATTAGACCATACGGAGTCATCCTATCTATTTACCTTAGTTAGTATATGATAGCAGGTTGGTCATATGATTTGTCTGTTCCATAACCTATGGCATATGAGGAGAACAAATAGTTCGAAACCGGTCTATGTCTGGTTAGGAATTGACAAATATATGCTTCTTATTTGAAGGTGTATATCAGGTCGGGGTATTTGCCCGCTGGTAGTTGTTTCGTTCAAATCATATTTAATATGATAAATTTATTAATTAAACGATGTAAAAAATGCACTGAAGTAGAAGGTCTCAACTTTGAGCAATTATTATAAATTTGTAAATTGTTCTTGTTTCAAGAGTTATATTATAACTACAGTTAAAATAAATGTAATTTGCCACTAAAGTCTACCATTAATTAATAAAGATTTACAGAATAACCCATACCAGTTAGTTCATTTATTACAAAATATGTACGTAATTGGCTTTGTACAAATTTCAAATAACAGCGACAGTTTTAATTATTCTTCGGCGTTGTGTCTGTAAATGTGTCTACTATTTCCACAGAATTCAAAATTAGTTGACCATTATTATTGTAAGCAGAAATAACTAGGATACTAAAATGAATTTTGCATTATAATTTTAGAACAAGGCAAACCATTGTAAATTGTCAAGAGATATAAAAGTTGTAGAAGATCCTCGCTATTTTAATTTATAAATGATGAGCATTGGTGTAGTATGAAAAGTTTCTGGGGGTTAAAAGTGGTACGCACCCAAAAACTAACACCCAGTAACATCGAATGAGACCAAATTACTATCAAATAATTGATTGTGAATGAGTAAATGTGCATACCAAATTTAAAACAGTTTTATTATTCACACAGGCAATGGAAAAATCATCAATTGTAACAAGGTATATAGGTATAGGTCAGACCCATAGATATTTAAAGAAAATAATATATGAACATAAGAATGACGTAAACAATTTACAAAAAAAATATAATTAATGAAACAGTATTAGTTGCTCACACCAAAGAGGGGCATCACTTTGATTTTGAAAATGTAGAAATAATTGGTTAATAAAACTATTTAAAAACGAATTTTTAATGAAGTGCTTGCCATAAAATAGAAGAATTCAGTTAATAAAAGAATAGTTATTGAAAACTTAAATTTTATAAACATAATGTAGTACTTAATATAAATTTATCTATTATTATTATTTTTTACATATTTAAAAAAAAAGAAATGCGCACACGTATTAGAAGATAAAGTAAAGACCTGTGTGTTTTATGTTGTATTTACTCCAATGTATACTTTGTACCAGTTTTCGTTTGTTTAATTTATTACTAATTATGAACAAGAAAAACACAATTCTACTGTTTTATTTCATTTAAAGATTCATACGATAATTAAGTGCATATTATTACATTATTACATAATTTATAATACCTAATAGTTAAAACAATTTTACTTTCCAAAAAGGTTTTATACTCATAAGAAAAATAAATATAGTTTAAAAAAACTAAAAAACCCGCTTTTAAAGCACATCAAACTAAAAAAGTGAAAAATAATTATTAATATAAACTGAAAACAATAATGAACGAAAAATACTAGTATTATTGTGAAAAAAGCGTGGGTTGCTCGATATACGAAAAATATGGCACAAAGCGCCCCACGCTTTTTTTCACAATAATACTAGTATTTTTCGTTCATTATTGTTTTTAGTTTATATTAATAATTATTTTTCACTTTTTAGTTTGATGTGCTTTAAAAGCGGGTTTTTTAGTTTTTTTAAACTATATTTATTTTTAACTTTTTAGTTTGATGTGCTATGAAAGCGTGTTTTTTTACTTGTTTTAAACTATATTTATATTGCTTATTGATGCTGATATTATAACATATTACGATCCAACAGATATTTCTGAAAAAAAAATATATTTTTTATTTCAGCCGTGGGGTTCGAACTCACGCCGGGGGAGTCTGTCGTTTCGCGTCGACTGCCTTAACCCACTCGACCACCGAGCTAATTAACAAATACGGAATCTACTTATATATTAAGCCTTTGCCTTCACGCCGGGATACGTGAGGAAAGGATTGGCGATCCTGATCAGGATAATGATATAAACTTATCAAATTATTGTATTGTTACCGGTTCTTCGTAAGTGTACAAAATTTCAATTAAATCTGTCCGTTTAAAGTGGGTCAAAATCGAGTCCAAAGAGTCGGTTACAAACAAACAAACAAACATACAAGTGAAGCTAATAAAAGCGTGTTAAATAATAAATAAATATATATATGTAATAGTATTTTATATAACAAGTGGCTAAAATTGTGTTTTTTTTTTACAAGTGGGGCGCTATAAACCACACGAGAAAAAAAACATATTTTAGTCTCGAGTTATATACAAAATTTTTTGTATCGCCATTCGAAATTAGAAAACAGTATAATTTTGTAAAAATACGGCAAATCGACAAAGTTACCTTGTAATGACTAAATTCTATTGCTGTTTCTATAGAAACCAATAATAGAACAACTAAATATTGAACGATTTAAACGTCACATTTGACACATTCTACTTTACAATAATTATTATTTGGAACAAAATGAGTGATAGCGAGGAAGATTTTATTGCTGGTACTCCTCGGGAAATCAGGGAGCAGCAATTAATGTAAATTTAGATTTTTTACCAGCAAAATCCAGAAAATTGTACGAAAAAGAATATGATTTATTTATGCACTGGTGTAAGCAGAAAACTATGAGTAACATATCTGAGTCTGTTCTTTTGACTTTTCTATCTGAAAACGCAAAACTTTAAAATGTTCAAGTCTCTGGTCCAAGTTTTCGATGCTTAAAGCAGTTTTGAATGTAAAGAATAATGTAGATGTATCCAATTATCAAAAAGTAAAAGCTTTTTTTGAAAAGACAATCCACTGGGTATAGGGCTAAGAAATCTAAAGTTTTTGACACAGCAGATGCCGAACGTTTCAAAACAGATATTTTCAAACAATACTACAGAAATGACTATGTCTGCCGATGTAGTTGGTGAAAATCAGACCAACCATCATATTAATATAAATGAATCAAATATTTTTCGCACATCTGAACCTCTAATTCCAAGAATAAATATAAATAATGTTAGTAACAGTATTATTCATATAAATTTTCGTTAAATTATGAATAAAATTGTTCATGGAATTTGTTAATAATTAATAAATGTTTGATGTAATAACTTTAATTTGTTGTCTGTTAACTATTAAGTTTTATTTCACACTGTGAAATAAAATTTCATTATTTCAGACTTTTTTTTTATTACTTCCTCACCTCTCAAAAGTGAGGAAGTTATGTATACGTGGAAAAATTTTGAAAATTTTTATTGCATTTCTGGACGAATCTCGACGAGTTATGACGATACACAAAATTTCAGACAGAAACAATTTTCTGTCTGTGTCTGTCTGTGTGGTTCGCGATAGCAGCTACAGTTTTTGAGATAAAGCTTTCAAATTTGGTACACACATTCTAGAGGTCAAAGAAGAGATTGTGTTCGTTGATGAGCAATGTCTAAATAAAATATTAGTGACATTCCACCTATGTGACTTTTTTGAAACGTCAAAATGTGACTTTTTGAAAGTCAAAAATTACTTTCATTATAAACTCCACCACACGTCGAGTTTTACTACGGTGAGGAAGTTTTGATCCCCAAGTAATTGGCAGCGGTTTTCTTCACTTGTCAATAATGACATAGTTTTGATTCATTGAAACTGTCCAATAAATATCATTTTAGGATATGGCGTTACAAAAAATACATTTTTATCATGATTTTAATCTATTATATTTGTCTGTATATTTATATGTGTGTATACATTACGGTCAAAGTAATTGGTAAATGTACACGTTTTCCGGTGAATGTTTACATTTACCAAGCTGGATGGATAATGTGGAAAGAAATTTAAAAATTAGTCTTTCTGCCTACTTTAATCAGTAAATGTGCACAGTTGCCTATGCGCCTTGGGGAAAGTAAACAAATGATATACGTTTTGTGATGTAACTAATTTTCCTTGGCCTAAAATGTCCTTTTTTTGTAATTTTGATTGTTATGAAGGTCACAGTTCAAGGTCAGTGATCGAAAATTAAATGATGGGCAAGGCAAATGGAACGGAATAATGACATTTTAAAGGTCACTTTCTCCAAAGAGTCTACGTGATTTCTGTAGTGAGGATTCCAAACAAGAGACGCATATTCAAGTTTAGACCTAACAAAAGCAAAGTATAAAGTTTTAAGTGTACTGATAATCGAGAAGTCTCTGCTAGTTCTAATTAGGAACCCAAGAGTCTTAAGAGATTGAGTCACTAAATTATTTATGTGAGGTATAAGTGAAAGTTCGCCATCGAATATTACGCCAAGGTCAGCAAGAGTAAAGGGTCGTTGAAGGACTGCGTTGTCAATACTGTTATTAAACATAACAGCCTCGGATTTAGTTGTATAGGTCATAACGTTACATTTAGACACATTCAGATTTAAGTTGTTTTCAACGCACCAATTAAATAAGTTTGAAAGGCTGTTTTGCAGAAAAACGCAGTCCTCCAAACAAGAAATTACTTTAAAAATTTTGACATCATCAGCGTAAAGTAGACAGGACACATCAATAACATTCACAATATCGTTAATGAATATGTTGAACAACATGGGACCGAGAATTGAGCCTTGTGGGACTCCGGATGTAGCAATATATTCAACAGACTGGAAACCATTATACGAAACATATTGCCTTCTATCCGAAAGATAAGTATGACAAAATAATAACAGAGACGGCGAAAAACCAAAAACAGACATTTTGTTTAGCAGTATGGAGTGATCCAGTCGGTCGAATGGTTTCGAGAGATCTGTATATATTACGTCAAGTTGCCTGCGTTGATCAATAGCTTCAGAAATAGACTGGGTTATGCTTAACAGATTAGAGGTGATAGAACGGCCTTTCATAAAACCATGTTGGTATACCGATATTTGGTTGCTAACGCTATAGTAAATGTTATCATGGAGTAAAATTTCAAGGGCCTTTGAAAAATTACATATGATAGATATTGGTCTAAAATTGCTAATATCATGTTTATCACCCTTCTTAAAAACTGGACACACTTTTAAACATTTCCAGATTTCAGGGAGGCAACAGTTTGTAACACATAGATTAAATAAAAAAGTAAGCGGGTGTGCAAAAATACTAACACAGTCTTTTACTAAAAATGCAGGAACACCATCAGGCCCGGTCGTTAACTTAGGTTTTAGTTTTTTCAGAGCGTTAAGTACCTCATTTTCATCAAAGCATCGGATATTAACTGTGGAACTGTTGATTGCCTGATTGTGCGTAAAATCGAAGTTGGTAGAAGGTGGTATATATGAGTTACTGAAAAAATCTGCGAAAGCATTAAGTATCTCTTTAGGATTGTCGAGATACTTATCATTATAAGACATATGAGTAGAGATGTTGGTACATTTATTTTTGTTTTTAACGAATGACCAAAATTTACCAAGCTCCCTTGCAATATTTTTTTTCGGCTTCCTTGACATAGTTAGCGTAAGCAACTTTACCGAATAAAGTACACATGTACCGATCTGTTTACATTTATCGCAACAGTATCAACATAATTTGTCATTAGCATTTTTTATATTTCTCCAGCATTATCGTATCTTTGTCTCTTTTAGAGTCCTGAGGAAGCTAATAAATATAGCGAAACGTCGTCCAAATTAAAAATTAGTTTTTCTGTTTTGATCGACCTATTGGGGGGGGGGGTGGGGGGGGGGGGGGGGGGGGGGGTTTTTTTGGTGTTTGGGGGGTGGTGGGGGTGGGGGGGGGGTGGGGGGGGTTTTGGGGGGGGGGGGGGGGGGGGGGGGGGGGGGGGGGGGGGGGGGGGGGGGGGGGGCGGGGCGGGGGGGGGGGGGGGGGGGGGGGGGGGGGGGGGGGGGGGGGGGGGGGGGGGGGGGGGGGGGGGGGGGGGGGGGGGGGGGGGGGGGGGGGGGGGGGGGGGGGGGGGGGGGGGGGGGGGTGGGGGGGGGGGGGGGGGGGGGGGGGGGGGGGGGGGGGCCGGGGGGGGGGGGGGGGGGGGGGGGGGGCGGGGGGGGGGCGCGGGGGGGGGGGGGGGGGGGGGGGGGGGGGGGGGGGGGGGGGGGGGGGGGGGGGGGGGGGGGGGGGGGGGGGGGGGGGGGGGGGGGGGGGGGGGGGGGGGGGGGGGGGGGGGGGGGGGGGGGGGGGGGGGGGGGGGGGGGGGGGGGGGGGGGGGGGGGGGGGGGGGGGGGGGGGGGGGGGGGGGGGGGGGGGCGGGGGGGCCGGGGGGGGGGGGGGGGGGGGGGGGGGGGGGGGGGGGGGGGGGGGGGGGGGGGGGGGGGGGGGGGGGGGGGGGGGGGGGGGGGGGGGGGGGGGGGGGGGGGGGGGTGGGGGTGGGGGGGGGGGGGGGGGGGGGGGGGGGGGGGGGGGGGGGGGGGGGGGGGGGGGGGGGGGGGGGGGGGGGGGGGTTGGGTTTTTTTGGGGGGGGGGGGGGGGGGGGGGGGGGGGGGGGGGGGGGTTTTTTTGGGGGGGGGGGGGGGGGGGGTTTGGGGGGGGGGGGGCGGCGCCGGCCCGTTTTTTGGTTTTTTTTGGGGGGGGGGGTTTGGGGGTTTGGGGGGGTTTTCTGGGGCGGGGGGGGGGGGGGGGGGGGGGGGTTGGTTTGTTTTGGCCTCCGGGGGGGGGGGGGGGGGGGGGGGGGGGGGGGGGGGGGGGGGGGGGGGGGGGGGGGGGGGGGGGGGGGTGGGGGGGGGGCGGGGGGGGGGGGGGGGGGGGGGGGGGGGGGGGGGGGGGGGGGGGGGGGGGGGGGGGGGGGGGGGGGGGGGGAGAAATGGGGGGGGGGGGGGGGGGGGGGGGGGGGGGGGGAAAAGGGGGGGGGGGGGGGGTTTGGGGGGGGGGGGGGGGGGGAAATTGGGGGGGGGGGGGGGGGGGGGGGGGGGGGGGGGGGGGGGAGGGGGGGGGGGGGGGGGGAGGGGGGGGGGGGGGGGGGGGGGGGGGGGGGGGGGGGGGGGGGGGGGGGGGGGGGGGGGGGGGGGGGGGGGGGGGGGGGGGGGGGGGGGGGGGGGGGGGGGGGGGGGGGGGGGGGGGGGGGGGGGGGGGGGGGGGGGGGGGGGGGGGGGGGGGGGGGGGGGGGGGGGGGGGGGGGGGGGGGGGGGGGGAGGAGAGGGATTTTTTTTTGGGGGGGGGGGGGGGGGGGGGGAGGGGGGGAAGAAGGGGGGGGGGGGGGGGGGGGGGGGGGGGGGGGGGGGGGGGAAAGAATTTTTGGGGGGGGGGGGGGGGGGGGGGGGGGGGGGTGTTTTTGGGGGGGGGGGGGGGGGGGGTTGGGGGGGGGGGGGGGGGGGGGGGGGGGGGGAGGGGGGGGGGGGTGGGGGGGGGGGGGGGTTTTGGGGGGGGGGGGGGGGGGGGGGGGGGGGGGGGGGGGGGGGGGGGGGGGGGGGGGGGGGGGGGGGGGGGGGGGGGGGGGGGGGGGGGGGGGGGGGAAGGGGGGGATTTTTGGGGGGATATTGGAGGGGGGGGGGGGGGGGGGGGGGGGGAGGGGGGGGGGGGGGGGGGGGGGGGGGGGGGGGGGGGGGGGGGGGGGGGGGGGGGGGGGGGGGGGGGGGGGGTGGGGGGGGGGGGGGGGGGGGGGGGAAGGGGGGGGGGGGTTGGGGGGGGTTTTGGGGGGGGGGGGGGGGGGGGGGGGGGGAGAAGAGGAGGGGGGGGGGGGGGGGGGTGGGGGGGAGGGGGGGGGGGGGGGGGGAAGGGGGGGTGGGGAGGGAGAGGGTTTTTTTGGGGGGGGGGGAGAGGGGGGGGGGGGGGGGGGGGGGGGGGGGGGGGGGGAGGGGTTTGGGGGGGGGGGAAAAGGGGGGGGGGGGAAGAGGGGGGGGGGGGGGGGGGGGGGGGAGAGAGTGGGGGGAAGGGGGGGAGGGGGGGGGGGGGGGGGGGGGGGGGGGGGGGAGGGGGGGGGGGAGGGGGGGGGGGGGGGGGGGGGGGGGGGGGGGGGGGGGGGGGGGGGGGGGGGGGAATTTTTTGGGGAAATGGAGGGGGGGAGGGAGGGGGGGGGGGGAAGGGGGGGGGGGGGGGAAAGGGTAAAGGGGGGGAAGAGAGGGGGGGAAGAGGGGGGGGGGGGGGGGGAAGGAAAAGGGGACTATAGTTGTAATATCAACATATCAATATGTAGGTCACTAAACATTCAAGAGGTAATGGAAAAAATTTAAAAAGAAATATTAAAGTTTACCGAGCTCGGTAGCACAGTCAGCCAGAGCGTTAAGTGACAAACGTGGCTGGTTTACTGCCTATCGACTCCCGGGTTCAAATCCCGTTTTCGATTCTGGCAAAGTCGAAGGGTTTGGTTGTATGTGTACGACGTTTTTTCAACTGTGTAACCCCTGTCCGAGCAGCTTCGGCTTTGGTTTGGGGGTTGTCTAATTTATGTGGTGTGTTTTGTTTTTTTTTAATGCACTGTATCTCTAAAATGGTACATTTTTGGGACCAGCATTATAGAGCAAACTAGCATTATTTTGACGTGTTCTGTCGATCTTTAAAGTTTGACACTCTGTATAGTAGCAAAATAATTATCAAGATCTAGTCCTTGCTTTATTGAGAGAAACCTTGAATTTAGTTAAATTATAGATTGATTATTATAAATACAAAACATTACGGCAATAAAACGGCATTCTACTAGATCCATAAACTGAATTTCATATAAAAAATGTATCAGTTCTCTTCTCTTAATATATGCGATACACATTCTATGCGATCCACATTCTAATGATCGCGTTTGAACTATCTATAACCTATTTTAATATTTTAAACAAGGATATTTTTAATGGTTAAGAAGAACAGTTTCGAAAGTTTGCCCTGGAGACAACTATTATTAAACGGGGTACTTTACATTCTGTTACTTTTTAACATGGATTATAAACGCTGTTATACATTCTTATCTACATTTTTTTACTTCCAATTAGATGGATTAAATTTAGTCCCAGTGTCGGTACCTGGTTCAAGACAGGAAGTGTAACAGTACATCAGTTTATGCGCTACAGACAATTTTCTTTAATAACGGGTGGCCGATATGGATGCAGTATCGAAAATCTACAAAATATTTTTTACTATTACGACACGTGCTTTCCACACACAAAAACACGGGGTTGAACAGGAAGAAGTAATAATCCCCTATACGAGTTATACAAAAAAAATAAAATGTAAAAATATGTAGAATAAATATAAAATTGAAAAAAAAATATGTACATAAAATATGTAAATGAATATAGGAAAAGTTCGGATGACAACATAATAAAAAACTCACATAATAACGTTAAAAGCGCTTGGAAGCTTAATAAAGCAGTAGATAACAATAAGGTAGAGTCAGAACTGAATGGAATCGATCAACCAATCAAAGCTTCCCTCTTAATAAAGAGAGGTTTAAAAAGAAAAGGCCTTGATAAAGGATATAGCTGTGAATATTTGTTATTCTGTAAGGTTTAATTAATAAAATAATTATGGAACGAACATTTAAAGAGACACCTCGAAATTCCTTAACCTTCAAAATCCAAAATATGTATTGATTCCATTCGACTCTCGATTCACCCGTGGTATTGGTAAGATTTTTAAAGATCTAGGTACGACAGTGGTTCATTCATCGAGAAATAAACTACATCATCTTTTTTTAGACAATAGAAAAGACAAAATTGAAACAAACGAAAAGTCGGGGATATATGAAATTAGCTGTAAGGACTGTAATCAAAAGTATGTTGGACAAACTAGCCGATCAATTCAACCTAGAATTAAAGAGCATATGGCCCATCTCAAATATGGTAAAGGGTGTTTCAATAAGTGCGCAATATTTCATAGTTCAATAAAACATGGTTTTCTGTAGCAAAGTATTGAAATATTTATTGAATTATAATGTAGATATTTGGAAGTTATGTACGGAACAACACATCTGTTAAATGGCTGTCACGGCTTTGCTGGCACATGCGTACTCTTTTGGCGAAATTTTGAATAAAGTGTTTCATACATGTGGCGGAATCTCGTTGATATAACGTCTAATTTCGGCCCTCAATACTTCGGTGGTCGCGGGTTTGTTGGCATAAACTTGTGACTTCAGATAACCCCACAGCCAAAACTCCAAAGGTGTTAAATAGCAAGAGCGTGGCGGCCAATTCTGGTCATCAAACCGAGAGATGACATGACCGGGAAAAGACTCGTGCAAGACCGTCAATGTTTCACGGACGGTATGGCAAATAGCACCGTCCTGCTGAAATCACATGTCGTCGAGAGCAATATCTTCCAATTGAAGCACAAAAAACTGGATTGTCAAGCAGGATAACGTTCGCCATTCACCGTTACTGCATTACTTGCATCGTCTTCGAAGAAAAACTGCCCAATGATTCCTCCAGATCACAATGCACACCAAGCAGTGACACGCTTTGGATGCATCGCTTTCTCATGAATCATTCGTGGATTTTCTGAGCCTCAAATGCGGCAGTTTTGCCTATTAACGAAGCCACCGAGGTAAAAATGGGCCACATCACTGAAAATGATATTGTCCGCAAAATTGGCATTCACTTCTTGTTTTTCAAATTCAATTGGTGAACTCTCTTCGCTGTGCATGGTCTGTTGGCAGAAGTTGTTGAGTCAATTGGACTTTGTAGGCATGGAGATGAAAATCTTTAGTGAGAATACGCTGAAGAGTGGTTGTTGTAACGTCTAATTCTTGTGCACGATGGCGAATCGACGTCCCTGTACTCTCGGCCACGCTCTCGCGAACTGTCGTAATGTTTTGTTCTGTACGACCTCTACGAGCTCGTATCGTATCCATTACATTACTAACCAAACCAGTACTTTCGAATTTTTCGATTATTCATTTCACAGTAGATGAATGAGGAACACTATTTCGACCTAAAATTGGATGCACTTTACGAATTGTGGCAATCAAACTTTCACCATTTTGATAATAATGTTGCCCAACATGCGTTTGAGAACAACCATAATATAGATATTAGCAATTTAAGATTAATTAGGAATGTAACAGATATACAATCATACATAGTACAATCACCACGTTATTGAATATTTCTGACAACATAATAGGTGACCTTGATAAGAGACAGGCAGTATCATTGGTGCTACTTGATTTTTCAAAGGCCTTTGATTCAGTAAATCATGAATTCATGTGTGCCAAATTGCACTATTTTGGTTTAGATAACACTTCTATTTAATTTTTCGGTCATATCTGGAAAATCGCTATCAGTTGGTTCGTACAAATGTGGGTGCTTCTTCTTCAAAGAGTATATCATCTGGTGTGCCGCAGGGCTTTATTTTAGGCCCTCTTCTATTTCTTGCCTATACATTTGACATATACGATGTAGTAAAATTTCGGTAGCCAAGGAATTGACAAATGATATTGGCTACCGATCTATCATGATTTGAAGGTATAATCCAATGCAGGTCGGGGTATTTGCCCGCTGAGTAGTTGTTTCCTTCTAATCATATTTAATAACAGTAGTTTAATCCACCTGGACTAGAGGTCGCCGCTCTCGGTACTTGCTTCGTAAGTTGCTATCCGCCACAGAGACATCTATGATGTCGGTCGGATAGTAGCATTTGGCTCATATGAGAAGTTTCACATACCTCTCACCACTACTCAACTACGTCAGTGTTATCTTCATATCAAAGATTCCAATCCACTTCAGGATTAGAACAATCAAAAAAAGAATTACTGACCCACAAAAATTTGCAAACCTTTTACTTTCTCACTATCAACAAAATCCTAGTAACAGCAAAAATAAATATGTAAGCAATGGTACCATAACACAGCACGAAACCAACCCGTTCCTTAAATCAACCTGCTTGATGAAGTATGCACGAGGAGTAATAATGAGTACCAAAATTTTCAACTGAGTAGATCAAATTCCAACCACCATTATTAAAAATGCTGCTAATATCATATGTTATCTTCTAGCCGATATAATTAATGAATGCCTATGTACAGGCTCACTGCCTGATCAACTTAAGGCAGCTTAGAGAATTCCCATATTAAAAAAAGGCAAAAAAGAACATATGAATACTTATAGAATTGCTCTCTTATATGTATTCACAAAAGTAATGTAAGAACTATCTACGACAGGTTTACTACCAACTTCATAGTTAATAAAATATTTGCTAATAGCCAATATGGATTTCTTTCTAACAAATCTACTACTTCCGCTACTTTTAAATCACTAAACTACATGATCAGTGAAACTGAAAAAGCAATTATGTGGCAGTTCAAATTACTAGCTTAAAATCACTACAAAAGAGGTTCTAAGTAACACAAATTTACACATTTCCAAAAAGTGCGTGATAAAAGAATTTGTGGCTGGTTCAAATTTTGATTTCAGTTTGGCTTTTAGATCTTGTAATTCATAACTTTATATTGACAGCTTAAAATCATTCCTACTTGCATATATATATATATATATAATATATAATATATATATAATATATAATATAATATATATAATATATATATATATATATATAAAATATATAAAAATAAAAAAAAAAAAAAAAAAAAAAAAAAAAAAAATAAATAAAAAAAAAAAAAAAAAAAAATATATATAATAAAAAAAAAAAAAAAAAAAAAAAAAAAAAAAAAAAAAAAAAAAAAATAATTATTTGCCAAGAGAGAACGAGAATACAAAAGATATAATAAAGACAGCAAAAACAAGATTTATGCCACATTTAAGAATCTAAATTTAAGAATAATTGAAAAAGGTGTAAATCATCCGAAAGTTTATACGGAAAATTAAAAATGAATTCCATCACAAATTAAAAATTAGTTATTAAAAGACCTTCCCAAGAAACAAAAAAAAAAGTTAAAAAAAAAATACTTTAAAAACAATATATATATATATAAAAAAAAAAATATATATATATATATATATATATTTTTTTTTTTTTTTTTTTTTTTTTTTTTTTTTTTTTTTATATGTATAATTACAGTAGAGTATAATTCGCTGGTATCACTCTGTGGTATGATAAAAGTTTTGTCTTCAAAATACGTTTTGCGAACTATGTAGCTTATACTTTCACAGTATTTTATAAAATGGGCAACCTCCGCACCCTAACGGGTTAAGTTACAAAACAGTTTTTAATAAAATGCAACTAAAGTTTAGTTTAGACTTAAAGCAATTTTCCCCAAAATTAAATTTAAATTTTAGCTATCCTACTGTCCTCATACCAAGAGCTTATTGGATTCTAATAACTGCATTAGAAATTTACAAACAGGTTTTCAGGTACAGATATATATTTAATATGTTTATAAAAAGTTTTTAAATAAAATGACCTTGTGACCGTTGTTGATGTTCCATATATGGAAACTATTATGGATTCATGACAATAAATATATTATTATTATTAAATAAATCACCACGCTATGTGAATTAATGAAAAACTTAGAAAAGGTTGAAAAACCTACCAAGAGCATTTTTTTTTAATTTCGAAATATTTCACTTTTACTACCTATTCTTGAAAATGATTTAAAAAATTTAACAGTAAAACGTCGCAATATAAAATGAACAAACGACTCTTTGTACTATGAATCGTCTTTCGAAAGGAGTCCAAAACTGAGTTCCGTGTATCTACGATATGAGCACCTTAAAGATCTCTATCCCGCGAGAAAGTAAGGATTCGGAAAAAGTTCCTTTTACAAGCACCGACAGACTTATCTCCTGGTTTCTATGATTGGCGCTGGTAGCGGAAAAAGGCCGATATTAAATAAAACAAAAAAAAAAATTAACATATTTATTAATTTCTTTTACAGTCCCATAAATTTAACTTCTGGGGAGGGATTGAATTAGGCAAACCCCTATTGCTACTTCCTTAGTTTACTTATGATTTCAATGTTTCATTGTAGTATATTTCATTTGATTTAATTGCATTTAAAACCAGATTAAGATAACGACACATTTATTTCTTTCCTTCCTAGAAACAATATTCATGTAAATATTATACATATTTGTTACTTTTTATATTAGCACTGTTAGTGTTCATTCTCTAAAAGCAAATTTAATACGCCATTGTTTAAACAGTAACTTCTTTATTTGTTAAATAAATAACTCACTAGGATCAAATGAAATTTTTAAATGAATTTGTACAGCTATGTCTACTTTAAGTGACCGGAGAGCACTGATATCTCTGTCCGCTTTCGGTGACGGAGCAAGTTTAATATTGAAACAAGGGGGAATAACCTTTTTTTGGACGAAACCGTGGTAAATGTAGGTGTCCCCCAAGGCTCCATACTTGGGCCTGTTTTGTTTTTGATCTTTGTGAACGACCTTACATTTCACATCGAAATTAGTACAATTATCCAATTTGCGGATGAAACATAACACTACTGCCGAACAGACCAACAAAAGAGTGTTATAATAATTTTAATACCATTGAGTTATTTCTTTTTCAATAATAAGCCTTATCTTCCATCGCCGCAAATAACACATAGATACAGAGCCCTCCGGTTATTTACAGTATACGTAGTACATACATATCGACAAAATACTAACTTGATTCGAAAACGCATATTTTTCAATACACAAACTTGATGTCTTAACGCATCATATCATATCACGACATAACATAACCAAACACACACAGAGGTGAATACTGCATGAATTTTATCAAAAACTCGAGACACCCTGTGGGAAACATCAGCAGCAAAATTCAAATCCAACTTAGATCCAATTTTACCCTCACCATTTTCGTTGTTGGTACAGTTTTCTGTCTTTGGTATTAATGGAGACATACTCAATAATATTCTAGGTAAACTTTTAAACTGGGTTTACTAGCATTGTTTAATTGTTCATATCTTCGTAATAGGATCACAGTTTTTCTGTCTACTATGGAATTAAATTAACTGTGTTTTATTAGGCCTTGAAATACAATTGATATTGATTAAAAAATGTGATTAGCATTATTATAAACATAAGAAAAAAACATAAAACACCACATAAATTAGACAACCCCTAAACCAAAGCCGAGCTTCTCGGACAGGGGTTACACAGTCGAAAAAAAACGCAGACAAACACAATCAAACCCTTCGACTTTGCCAGAATCGAAACCAGGATTTGAACCTGGGAGTCGATAGGTAGTAAACAGGCTACGTTTGTCACTTAACGCTCTGGTCCACAATCGAACTCGATATCCGTCATAAACAATGTAGCGCTTAAATGCCCTGCCAGTGGCTACAGGAGATTTTTTATATTTACCAAAAATTGCCTAAACTGACAATGTGATTACGCAACAACTGATTTATTAATGGATTTGAAGTAATCACGCAGAGATCATCAACATACATTGAAAAAAAAATCATTTCGTGAATTAAAATCAAGTTCATTAACATACAATATAAACAACACCGGACCCATTATTGAGCACTGTGGAACTCCTATACTTAAGAGATTACATCCACAATTGACTCTGCTTACCACATTTTTGTTATTATGTTGTACGCTCACATACTGTTGACGATTTTTTAAAAACGACTCGATCTAGTTTAATAACTCCGAAAGTAAATATAGACGATAATTTTAAATGATTGACGCAGTCGAATGCCCTGCGAAGATAAAAAATATTCCAACTCATTTCTGCCTCAATATAATTAATTTCATTGTAAAATGCGGTTACAGTTGTTAGTAGATTTTCCACAGCGATAACTGTGTTGTTTTTCGGAGAGTATTTTAATCACCTCAAGATGATGCCAACTTGGTAGGCGAAATGCGCCTCCAGTATAGTAACCAGTGTTTTGCTGTTTATGGAAATTGTTTCAGTAGTCGGTCCCATAAAATTTTAATTACTCAAAAAATCGAAGAATTTAATATGATGCTTTTCACTACCTTAAATGAAACTCTTGATCGATGTTGTACATATTAGACACTTAATATATCTGTCAGTATAAAACTGATACTACAACATATACCGTTATCACATAAAATAGCGAATATAGATGGGTGTGGCGACTACATGTTCATGTAGGCTTACGATCTTTATGAAAATGTAATTAATGCTAATTGTATAACTTGTAAATATACCCACGTTATTATAGATTACATAATTGTCTGTCATATCATATTTAATGTGATTTACTGTTGGATGCAAAAATGATAAAAGTCGATACCGTTCATATAACTGACGTACATTGTTGAAGTACAAGGAAGTAAATATGGTAAATATCCGCAACATAAAAAAAATATTTAAGTTCAATCAGTCAAATAAATTTTATACCATGATTTACATCTGTAGTTGCTATATAATGACAATGACAGCTGAATTAATTATTGCCTTAATATTGATGACTATCTGTCTACCATAATCGAGGAAGTGGATATTGCACTGCGCCAACGAAGACTATTAGGTAATTTTCGTTAGGTCTGGATTTTTATTTTCTTGAGCAGAACTGAAAATCAAACACTTCTGCAATAATATTTAACCATTATTTATTGATGTTAAGTGTTTATAAAAGAGCTGGCAAATGATATCATACAGATCTTGCATTTGGTTTGAGGTATTAGCGAATTTTTAGGAACTCCCCAGCAATATTTACACGCTGCCCTTCAGACCGTTGGTTTAGTAGATGAAACTGTATTGGCCATCTAAATCACCAGATCTGAAACCTATGGATTAATTATGTTTTTAATAACAAGGAATATACATTTCATAATGTCTTGTTGAACGCCTAGGGTAAATTTAATATGAAAATTAGGTTCAATACACCAATGAAGAGAAATACGATATGATTTTCATGTACTGAAAATGCTGTAGTGTTTTTAGATGTGCGATGTCTGAAACGAGGTAAAATATAAAGTGCCCATGAAGAATGACATATCGATACAATGTAAAATATGCTACAATGCTTCATGTTGAACAGTGGGTTCAAAATTTCGAACCTCTAAGTAAAATTTTTTTGGGATTTTCAAAAAAGCATTTAGTAATTTTTAGTTTTTATTGTTGAGCAATTAGCCTGAGGAGTTTTACGCAGAACACTCTGTATGTGTACATGTATCTTTTAAAATGTTGGTTTCATCGACATTCAGATGTTCAAGAGGGGTGTCCCAAAATTTATGGGGATTGACGTGTTTTACACACTTGGCCACTAGATAGGGAAACGCTGTGTGCACATTTTCGAGGTCAATTTTCAACACAAATTGAATGATCCACAGTTGACTTCCATATTTCTTACCATTTTCGAGATAGAGGTCAAAACTGACTTTTACGAATTTTGGGTAGATCCTATATCTTTTTTAATTGTGGATATCCTTTCAAACGGTAAAAACGTTCTAAAAACACTTTTTTACGTGGATTAAAATCCTAACCAAAACATGTTTTCTACGACTCGTAGCTTTTGCTCTATGCACCAAAATAATTTTTTTAAATAGAAATCATAGTTGGCTTTGATCTCAATAAAATTGTTATTTTCAAGATTTTCGTAAATATATAATTTGTTATATTAATAATAACGACGACATAAACATCTGCAATATAAAAAGGGATACTCGTCGAGAAAAACATCGAGAACGAGAGGAAAACAGTTAAAAACATCGAGAACGAGAGGAAAACAGTTGAATTTGACTGGTATGCCTTGGAATTTTTTAAACCGGTGAATATT